>JAQJVK010000038.1:3321385-3708176 GCA_035578135.1 Flexamia atlantica
AGCAGGAATATAAATATCTCCATCGCAGCAGACCTTGCGTACTTAGAGAATCCTAAAGCAGTTTTCTGTTCCATGAAAGTATATTTACGTCAAACGTAGAAATTTCCTTGTTTTAATGTCAAAAAAATTCTAAGGTTTTTAGGGTCTATCTTGAACATAAAAATACCCCCGTTGCAACAGACCTCCAGACTATGTGCATGGCCTTATTTTATTTCTTCCATAAGAATAACAAGGGGAATGAGTATGCAGCTCTACTGCAACAGTCATGCAGAAATTTGGTGGTTTTAAAACAATATCAAGTGAATCTGAACCAAAAAAGCCACATACCAAGTTTTATCAAGATATGTTGAGTAATAACCGAGATATAGAATTTTTCTATAGGGACAATGAACTGTGTTTTCAGCTTTAAATATAGTTTGAATAGTGTTTTTGCTTCTGGGAGCTCCAAAATGAAAAGTTATCATGGTCTCGGGCTTAGGTCTTGCCGTGAGACCTATGGTAATAATTCCATCAATGAATTCGCTAAAAGACAAAGGCAAAGTATTTTTTCTAATGATGTAGATAAAATAAATGTTTTAAATTAGCTCTTTCAATAACAGCTGTTACAGGGAAGAAAGGTCTTATAAGTATCTCTAGTCAGTGATTTATTTCATGTTCTGTTCTTGACAGCTGGTTTGACATTCTACTAAAATGTCTTGCTATTTCTCATTTGTTTAAACATAAACATTTCATCAATTTATATTCTGCCATAAGGATAATATGGGATCTTTGCGAGGGTCTGTGGCGGAGTCCGAGGGTCAGATCAGGATGAAAACTGCTTAGTTTTCCTATTTAATGCCTAAAGAAACAGTGTACCAAATTTCAGCCTTCTGGGTTATTGGGAAGTTGGAGAATTAGTGATGAGTGAGTCAGTGAGTGAGTCAGTGAGGGCTTTGCCTTTTAGCGAATTTCCCCCTATAGGGAAGTAGCTATTACCGTAGGCGGCATGGTAAGACTTAAGCACGGGACCACCGTAACTTTTCATTTTGATGCCCCCAGACCTCAAAAACACCGTTCGTTCATTTTCATATATATATATATATAAGTATATATATATAATATATATTATATATATTATATATAAGTATATATATATTATATATATATATATATAAATATTTAAAATTAACATGAGTACCCTTTTGTTTTAAAAATAATTTTATTTCACTGACGCGTTTCGAATATAATAATCATTTTCAAAGTGCGACATGTTTTACATAACCTCTTATCAACTGTAAATAAATACAATATTTTATACTTAAACAGTAGTCAGCTGTCCGTTATTCTTTTGTGGTGCAATTGGATTCTGTTTTAAATTCATGATTTTATCAAATATAGAGTTCTTGTTTTCTATTAGCATGGTATTTAAAATATTATTTTTATCTTTTTTATGGTTTTCATAAATATGATATTCTTCTTGGATGTTCATTTTGTTGCCTTTCTGTACTATGTCAAGAATAAACATGTTATTTTCATGTTTATATATATATTCTTGACATAGTACAGGAAGGCAACAAAATGAACATCCAAGAAGAATATCATATTTTTGAAAACCATAAAAAAGATAAAAATAATATTTTAAATACCATGCTAATAGAAAACAAGAACTCTATATTTGATAAAATCATGAATTTAAAACAGAATCCAATTGCACCACAAAAGAATAACGGACAGCTGACTACTGTTTAAGTATAAAATATTGTATTTATTTACAGTTGATAAGAGGTTATGTAAAACATGTCGCACTTTGAAAATGACTATTATAGTCGAAACGCGTCAGTGAAATAAAATTATTTTTAAAACAAAAGGGTACTCATGTTAATTTTAAATATTTATTTAATAGTAGCCCTTATAAGTGATCTTTATTTAACAATAAATATATATATATATATATATATATATATATATATATATCTGTCCGTAGGCACGATAACTTTCGTAAAAAAGATCCAATCGCGATGAAATTTGGTACGTACGTCTAGAGTGACATTTACTACTTCGAGTTCGAAAACCAGCGCTTTTAGTTAACTCTAAGGACAGTTTTTTGACAAAATAAAATTTATTTTTAGGATTTGATATCTTTATATTAATTTTTTGTAAATTTAATTGTCAAAATTGGATTCAGCTTAAAAAAACAAACAATTTAGCATTTTGAATTATTATTCTATGTCAATCCGTTGCTGAGATATTGAAAATGCTAAACACAGTACGTTGTCCTATATTAGTTTTGGTTTTACCCTTAAAAAAGAATAATTACCCTGTTTTCATTGAAAATTCCCCAAAAGTTGCATTATAATTACCCTAAATCCCTACATTTACCCTAATGTAGGGTAATTTTAAAATAAAAGTCTTAACATATGATTATATTTAAATTTTCTGGTGAATATTTTATTTGTCTTTATTTTGAATGGTTAGAGTTCATTGATCATGATTTTGCATAGAATATATACTATATTAAAAATGTAAATTATTTTTAAGTTTTATGAAGAAACTATGTGCATTGGGGGGGGGGGGTGTCTTGGTCTAGACTTCCTGAAAATGTAGCATAATTATGGTATGTTTAAAAGTCTGAGGAATGATATTTTTTTAATTGGCTGGAGATGCAGGTCTGCTGCAACTAATAGGGATGTTTTATTTATAATATTAACCATATGATTGAATTTAATTCGTTCATGAGATTATATTGTTTTCCAGTATTTTGAATTTATTGATCATGTGTTTCCTGACATTTATATACTATAAAAAGACTACATTTATTGAAAATTAAAAGGCTAAGAACTTATAAAATACAAAAAGTGTATATATTACTAATAAAAACCAATGTGATGCCCTTGTAAATTGTCCTCATGTTTGAAGCTTATGAGTGATTAAATATAAGTTTTAAATATAGTCTATAATTTACAAAACATATTCAAGCGATATTTTCCTTTACATAAGTTGAATGCTCACATATAAAAAATAAAGCCTATGGAATGCCACAGATGTTTCCTTTGTATACATTTTATCACTGAGTGTCAAATATTACTTGTTTATTTAAGTTGTCGTATTTTGTTTTGAGAGAAACTGATGAGCTGCACAGTTGTGATATCTGAGCAAGACTCTCAGCGGGCCTACTGTTTTGACGTAAAGAATTCTGAAGCAAGGCAAGGCCCCACTGAAAAACAGGCCATGCTGCAACGATCCCAGCGCTGCGCCACGACAGGGAACTAACATCCTATGTTTACATTTTTTCAATTAACAAAAAAACTTTATTTTTTAAATAAATAAATAAATAAATTCTTTATTGAATGCTTCAGTACAGCAAATTTGCCAATTATACCAAACATTAAGACAAATCACAAATTAACATGCTTGAAGACAGCAGCAGACAACTTATGGTTAACATTTACGTTATAGAAATAAATAGTTTAGTGAAAACAATATAACAAGAACAAGGAACTTAGAATCTTAAAAAGTAACTTAGAAATTACTAGCAAATTACAAGAGTTTTTATTTTTAAAAATTATTTATGTTACTTAACAATTTAGTCTTGAATATATTTATTGAGTCAAAAAATATGTCAACTTCATGACAGTAACAGTTATAAAGCCTGCACATATTGTTAATGGAAGAATTGAAACCCAGATTGGTCCTTGAATATTTTTGAGAAAAAAGATATTGGCTGCGAGAGACAAGGCGAGGGACAGCAAAAGCGATCTGTGACATTAATGCATTATCGTCTATTTGACCCTTTAACAACTTGTAAAGACCCAATAAAGTATTTAGCTTATATCTTTTTACCATATTAGACATTTCAAAGATTTCAAGTAGCTCAGTGTATGGTACTAAGTTTATATAAAAGCCAAAAGATTTGTAATGAAGGAATTTCAAAAATCTTTTTTGAACACTTTCAATCATTTCAGAAAGGTAATTGATGTGAGGATGCCAAATTAATGAGCCATACTCAAGTTTCGATCGCACAAGTGAGAAAAATAATAATTTTAGAGAATTGGTGTTTTCAAAAAATAAACTTGATCTTTTAATAAATCCCAGCAAAGAGTATGATGACTTGCATACAGAAACTATATGATCTTTGAATGTAAATTTGGAGTCAAAAATTATACCTAAATCTTTGAAAGATGATTTCCTATTTAACTTTACATTATTCATCTCATAATCAAACACAATTTGGAGCTGAGGGGTTTTTCTGGTAAATGATACTACTGAGCATTTGTCAATATTAAATTTTAAATGTTTGGAACTCCAAATAATCAATGAATCTAAATCTCGCTGCAATTCTTGACAATCATCTAAGCTTTCGACGGTTTTGAATAATTTTAAATCATCAGCATACAATAACAACTCAGAATGCTTTACATAATTTTGTATGTCGTTTATGAAAATTATAAAAAGTAATGGCCCCAAATTTGACCCTTGAGGAACGCCCGATCCTACAATTTGTTCCTCAGAGAAATACCCTTCATAACTGACATACTGTCTTCCTTTATGCAAATAAGAACAGAAAAAAATTATAAGAGAATCAGTTGGGCCATAAAAATTAAATTTAGCTAGCAACGTCAAGTGATCCACCTTATCAAAGGCTTTTTCAAAATCTGTATAAATAACATCAACTTGTTTGTTATTATCAATATTTACACTACAATATTGTGAAAAATTTAGTAAATTAGAAGTAATGGATCTTTTACAGAAAAAAACCATGTTGATAGTCACCAGCGTATTTTTTGACATGTGAGAAAAGCCTGTTATAAATAATAGATTCAAACACTTAAGCAGGTGTAGATAAAATAGCAATTGGTCTGTGATTTTTGATGTCATTACTAGTTCCTTTCTTAGGCGCTGGTACAATTTTGGCAAGTTTCCAAAAGTCAGGGAAGTTACTATTTATTAATGACAAATTGAACAAATGATGTAAGGGTGAAACTAAAATCTCAGCACAAGCGGGGCCGGATTCAGGCATGGGCCACATGGGCCCGGGCCCAGGGCGGCAAATTTCTAGGGGCGGAAAATTTTGAAGGCCAGTTAAAAATTTGCTAAAATAATGTAGAACGTTTTATGTATTGTATTTTGTTTTCTCTCAGATTTATGAACTGATATTAATTATAAAAAGTCCGGAAACAATTTTGTTAGTACATTAGATAATTTTTCATACCAGACTACACTATTACTTTGCGTAATGCCACAGTGCATCTCTGCGCGGAGGGGCGGCGTGTACCGTACTCAAGGCGAGTGGGGTGCAAAAGCTTATTTTTTTGGCCTGGGTGTTGGCGCGGAGTCATTATTCGGGGTAATGGTGGAATTGGATCATAAGAAGGAGGGGGCAGGGAGGGCAATATGTTTGTTATTTGCAAAAAAAATTGCGAAATGGCCGAGAGTTTTACCGACAGTTTTACAGCTGAAAGGTTTAACGCGGTTGCGATACAGTACCACCAAGAGATTTAACAAATACGTCCACTGGTCCACTATGATACAACCGAGATTACCAGCTACGATACAACCGTTAGATTTTTTGCCGCGAAACGACCATAGGAATTTCGCCGATCGCTAAAAATTAATTCTAAAGATTTGTTTTGACTTGTGATTCAACCAAAATTCGTCGGCTGCAGCAACCCAGGTATTTGTCTCAAAATGTGATCGAGAATTTTCACGTGCACACAACTAACCTGATTTGACGACCACTATAGAACCGACCGATTTAACGGCCACTATACGACTTAGAGCGTTTTAAAACAACCCATGTTCGCAGGCCACGATACAGCGTAAACATGAGCTGGAGCTGTTATTACCTTGATATGACCGGGAATTCGGCCAGTCGCTGTCAATCCAAAGCAGGTTGTTTACCAGATTCCTCATTTATTTTTTCGACTTTTTTCTTACACCTCCCGACTATTTCAAAAAAATTCACGATAAGTGAAATCAGTCATGATGCCTCCTTTAAAAGGAGTGACAGATTGTCGGCCACGAAACGACCGTGTTACTTGCATGCGTACCAACCGCTGTAAAACGACCGAGTTACTTGCATGCGTACCAACCGCTGTAAAACGACCGAGTTACTTGCATGCGTACCAACCGCTGTAAAACGACCGAGTTACTTGCATGCGTACCAACCGCTGTAAAACGACCGAGTTACTTGCATGCGTACCAACCGCTGTAAAACGACCGAGTTACTTGCATGCGTACCAACCGCTGTAAAACGACCGAGTTACTTGCATGCGTACCAACCGCTGTAAAACGACCGAGTTACTTGCATGCGTACCAACCGCTGTAAAACGACCGAGTTACTTGCATGCGTACCAACCGCTGTAAAACGACCGAGTTACTTGCATGCGTACCAACCGCTGTAAAACGACCGAGTTACTTGCATGCGTACCAACCGCTGTAAAACGACCGAGTTACTTGCATGCGTACCAACCGCTGTAAAAACGACCGACATGGCCAATCTATGCGAGGGCCGCGAAAAGATCGAGGAGCGAGAGAATTGTCGGCCTCAATGCGACCAAGAAATCTGCCGGTGGCGATACAAACAGGCGATTTTCCGGCCGCAAAACTGCCAAGAGATTTGCCGGCCGCGATGATTCCAACAATTAAAATGGCTATATTTCGTTTCGTTGTAATTCAAGTATCGTAATTCCCGACCAAATGTTTAAATTCATTATTTTTTCCCGACTTTTAGCGAAGTTTTCATATAGGAAAGAAGCTAACCAAGAGATTTTCGACGAAACGGCCGAGATAAAAAAGAAGGCGATAATTAAGCTTTGGTGGCTCCGAACTGGCCGAGAGATGATCGTGGCGAAACAATCGACAGAATTTCAGACCGCGGCAATGCGACCGAGATTTTTTGCCACAAACTAAATACAATTTTCAGTCTTGTGGCCAATTAATTTAGTCTGTAAGGCCTTTTGCCAGCTGGCAACAGCAGACATATACATGCACAATCATAAACATTAGTGTTTTTTTCATGTTAACAAAATTCAGGTTTTGCTAATAAATTATAATCCCAATTATGGGGCGGAACAAGTACCCCCCCCCGGAATTGCGCCTATGATTAGGTCTGGAAAATTGTCACGTTTGTGAGAAGGGGCGGCAAAATGCTTTGGGCCCATGGGCGGCAAAATCGTAAATCCGGCCCTGGTCGCAGGCCCCTCTCTCGTGGAGCAAAAGCGATGTTTTGGGCGGCTCTGAAATCTACCTGCTGACCAGTGGAGCAAAAGCGATGTTTCCAAATTGACCCTTAACCGTAGAGCAAAAGCGACACACGCGTTTTTTCAGTGTGGCCTTGATCAAACCCACTTAGTTTCAACCCACCTGATGCAGCAAACCTGATTACTCATTCCCCAAGTTATTCTTATGGAGCTTACAAAAACAATGTCTGATCTCGCTATAGATTGTGAAATATGCACGCATGGATTTGAAATTCGCTGAGTATGCAGGTCTGCTGCAACGGGGGTATTCAATTTCATATTCAACTATTACTCCATCACTTGTAAAGGTTACTCTTCGCTCAGAAAGGTACGACGTAAATATGTTGTAGATTATGCTTGTAACTTGTAACATTAACTTCTGTCGGAAAAGGGGCTAGACAGCAGCACTGCAGTGACATCATTCACCGCCACCTCAAGCTGATATTCTACATATTAATACGCAGCGGTTTTCTTTTCATAGTCCAACCGCAATGACGGCTGGACGGATTTTAACGTTTGAGGTGTCAAATTAAAGGGAATTATTTGTACATTTGTCAACAAGTCGCAGAATTTTAAAAAAGGGCGTCACTAAAGTACAGTAAAGGGCCGAAGTTTCGGAACAGTGGCGCTATTCATCGACATTTGAGCAAGCTCAGTTTACTTTGTTTACAAACTGAACATATGGCCAAGCTCTGAAATAGTTCTACAGGTAAACCACAGATAGCAGCAATGAATTACAATTAATTTTTCAAAAAAAGCAGTTTTTATTTTTACAGATGGTTTAGCTTTGTTTTCAATAGTTTTTATAAGATTTATTATGTAATTTAGGTTGTGTAATGAAGTTTTTAAAGCTCTTAAACATTGCAGTTACCAGTTTTACAATGCAGTTTACGATATCTCATAGTGTTTTTGAAGTTATTAACCTGAGCAAATCTATTTTTGGATTTGGTGCATTTATAATGCCTCCCGATGTACATTTGATGCTCCTTCCAACCTCAGGCCAAGGAACTAAAAATGTTTTTATTGCGGTGGGTTGCATTTCAAGAATGAAAAGATTGGTAGAGTAATGGGTCATTTACGCGTTTTTACCACAAAGGAAATGTTGCCTTTAAAGACAGCCGTTCCCTACAATATATGTTTTGGCGATAATTAGCAATAAGCTGCAGCGGCAACCCCTAAACAAAGGAAGTCATTGCTCACGGCGCCAGTGTTTGCTCTCGGTCAGTTGATCTGTAGTTTCAATATATAAATAATATTATCTCTATTTATTATTTTTATGAGGCTGGTTACCATTTCAAAACTAAAAATCATAATTTTTCAAAATGGCTTTTATAATTAATTAGGGTTGATAGTCTATAAGCCTTTGGATACCTAATTAAGTGACACCGTGACACTTATTAAACGTCTGAAAAAAATAAGTATTATGGAAAAAGGCAGAAGGTAATTAATTTGGTGAAGTTCTAAAGCATTTTATTTATAAAGGACTAGAGTTGTCAAAGATTGTTATTTTTCAATTATTTTGTCCTAAAATGAACCAAAAACATAGACATATCATATTTTTAAGCAGTATGTTACTGGTTGAAATCAATGGTTTGAATGAATGTGGCGTTTCATTTAGGTTGGGAACAATAATTATATTGATTCTTACCGGATGTGCTGAAACGTCCACATTCTTGACATTCTTCATCACGATCACATTCCAGGCATGCGAGGTCACTAAGCGCGTTTATCCCTTTCCAGACCATGGCTACCTGAAACATAATATACAAAATTACTTAAAGGAACTTTTTCCACATTAATTTCTGTAAGACAAGACTGAGCTGATTATTGATTCAGAGAACAGTAAAAATTCAGTCATCAAATAAGTTTATCCCCATCGAAGTAAATAATACAACTTGTACAAGTTATATTATTTACTTCGATGTTTATCCCATACACCCCATACCATAGTTCCCTCCCTTCCTCCCTCAATTCATTCCTTCCCTCACTCTCTAATTCCCTTCCTTCCGACCTTCTTTCCACTTTTCCCTCCATTTCCCTTTCATTCTCTCCTTAACATCTCCCCTCCCTCCTTTCCTACCCTTAAGAACTTTTTACCTTCTTCCCTACCCTCCAGACATTCTTCCCTCCCTCCCTCTCTTCCAATCATTATCATTAAAATATTATACATATTTTACCCATTCCAATGAAAAACACAATTTGAATGTAATTTCCATTTGTATTCCAGTTACACGTCAGTTAGTACACTAGATGGTAGAATAATTTTTATCTCTTAACTAGAGGACCCACGCTGCTCCGCAGCAGTAAATTTTGGTACTAAAACACAAAATCAACTCAAATTAAATAATTCTTCATATACAAAATTAATGTTACATGCAATGCAGCTTCACAACTTCAACGTGACTTGCGTGACACTTACCTAAGTTGAAAAAGAGGTGCATGTAGCTGGGCCGGTTACGTTGGAATTTCAGAAAGCCAATTATACAACGATTTATTACAAAATTGGTAATAATTTGTTCCAGGAAGGAAAAAGTAAGAATTTATTGAGATATTCTGTTTACGTTTTCGGGACAGCCCGGCACATACGACTTTTCAAACTAACTATTTACCATGCTGAAATACCCTCGTTGCCGACGCCGTAGCCAGGAAACTTTTTTTTTTTGGGGGGGGGGTTTGGGCTCCGCGGTTACAGGAAGTGAAAAAATAACTTTCTAATATTTCATTTAAACGCAATTTTTACATTTTCGGGGGGGGGGGTTGACCCCCTGACCCCCCCCAACAATTGGCTACGGCCTTGCCCTTTGCACACCTGCATTCTTAGCGAATTTCACATGCAAAAGAACATAGTTCAAGCTATCATATAGCAAGATTTGAGGTATTTATGTAAGCACAATAAGAATAACATGGGGAATGAGTATGCAGGTTTGCTGCCACGAAAATGGAAATTTCGAGGATTTTAGACTTATATACATTAGATCTCATCCAGATGAAGCCACACACCAAGTTTTATCAAGATATGTTGAGAAATAAGTAAGACATAAAATTTAACTTATTTCCCATAAGGTTAATATTGTGACATCATACTGTGTTTACCACTTTCAATGTCTTGAGTACCTGGTGGACCGAGCCTTGCTCGGTGTTATTTCATGTTTACCAGTTCATCCAGTTACTTTAAAATATTTCAATGTCATAAAATTGATAAATAGAAACCTTTTTTATTGCTCCATGGAATCTTCATCCCACTTGCTGTATTTCCCCTTGATGGCTGTAGTTGCCAAACAGCTGTTATGATTACTTCATTTGTTTACACTTTCCTTGTTTATTTTCGTTGCTATCACGGCAACCCATAAGGCCAAAGTTAAAATTTTACAACTTTAAAATTCGATTTATTATGTTATTAGATTTTCTCTGGCCAAGTATTCTGCATAAAAGACGTTTTTTAGTCATAAATTACTTATTTACAGACTTTGAAGGAAATCCTCGGAGCCGTTTTTGAGATAATTGTGCAAGCAAGCAAGCATACAAGCACGATAACATTACTCATATAAGAGTATAGGATAGGATAACGAATGGACAAAGACCAGTGATTCAAAATTCTAAATTGTTTGTTTTTTCCAGCTGAATTCATTGGTGCCAACATAAATTGAATAAATTTTGTTTTTCTATGAATAAAATAAAAAAAAAACACTTTTAGGGGGGTTTATCCCCCTTTACCCCCCCTTTTGGTTGTCCAATGGGGCTGGTTCACGAATTCGTCCGATTGATTAACACTTTACACGACTGTACCATATTTAATTAAGATCAGTCCATGAACAGACTAGGAAAAGGAAAACCTAATTTATATAATGTAAGATTTGTGTTGTTCGGAATTCAGCAGAGTGCTTCAGGTATGTCCGATCTTAATAATCAATGGCTGAAATGAATGCTGGTATTTCACTGAAGGTTCTTAGGCCAAAACATATAGAATTATGTAATTAAAACTTGGAAAATATCTCTTCAATTGAATTCAAAATTCAGGAAATAATCAAATTTATGTTTTTTGGTCAAGTAATACAGTAGATAAATGAATGCCGATGCTTGATGGCAAATCTGTGCGTGCATATCTTTAATTTAAGACCTCAATTATGAAAATCGGTTGAGTAGAAGAGCCAAACGAACTCGGAAAAGGAAAACCATATTTAACTCTCATAAGAAATATACAGTGAGGAAGTTGTTTTTGTGCATAACTCTAGTGATACGGCAGATAAATGAATGCGGATGGTTGATGGCAAATCTGCGCGTGCATACCTTTAATTTAAGACCTCAATCATGAAAATCGGTTGAGTAGAAGAGCCGAACGGACTCGGAAAAGAAATACCAAATTTTTTAAATATATAGATCTTATTTAAGCGACCAAACTTTATGTTCTCCCTACATCTCAAACGAAACACATTTGAATATGGTATCTTTAATCTTCTCTAAATACTTAGTCCTGATTTCATCAAATACTATATTTTAACTCCATGCCCCAATAAAACTTGTGGCTTGAAACGGTTTGAAGATAATAATTTGTTCTTGCCTCTGGTAGATTTTTTACTGGACGAATACTAACTCGTCTTTGTATATGATTCCTTAAATTTATTTATTGCTTGATAAAAATTTGTTATTGTTTTGGTTTATTCTATCTCTAATGAAAACAGCGTACATTTTGCCCAATTTTCGCTCTCACATAATGTTTCTACATATAATTTTTAGTCAACGAAAAGATGACAAATGTACAGTTCTCTTTTGTTTTTTTGTTGTTCTATCTCCTCCATGGCAACTCATAAGGCCAATATTAATTTTGTTGAAATTTAGAATTACATTTTCTGCTTATCTAAAAGACTATTATAAATTTTAATGGAATTGTGCACATCTACAGAAAAATACAATTTTATCGGTGCTCTTAGATTTTTGCTACGTTGCACACAGGCTGAGAAAAAAGGAGGACAAAAACCTTATGGAAAAAATGCTTGTCTACTAATATAAAGACAAGCATGTTATTTGGTTAATGTTATTTGTGTCGATTAATCGCGATTATCGGAGGTTACCATAAGGTACGAGTGTCTTTCTGTATCACTAAGACAGATACTTCTCATAGATTAGTATTGGTGAGTTAATATGGTAAAAACTAGTGTGACGGTTTAAAAATATTTCTTTTTCCCATTCATTATCTCACCTTTGTTCTCCGAATTTAACGAAATAAAAGCTCACCTGTTCGGAGTCTTACTTTTAATTTGATTGGCCTAATTATTCTAAATTCCCCGCGTCTTTTTTTCCGAAATTACGGCTATGATGAAACGATCAGCGTTAAGGTGATTTTCACGGTTAAATGCATTGATCTCCTGAGCCAAGGAAATTTTACTAAAGATCGTGTAATTTTGCGAACCCCGGCAATCTTGTAGTAGCTAGTTATCCGGAAACGAAATGTATAGATTATTGTACCCCGGTTTCGTGTCAATCCCACCTTACATGCAAAACCTTTGGAAGGAGTACCGTTCCAAAAATACTGATTTAAATATCAATAACGTTATAGCCCTAAATCCATCGTAAACATTTATTAAAAGATCAGTTATACGACAATAAACATTATTTATTCTTCTTGACGCCTGGCAATGTACATTGTGTATTAATTTTAGCTTTAAACTAAATAGATGTCAAATTCACGGAACATAGTAAATAAATATAAAATGTAAAAAATAATACTTGTGTATTCAAACACAATAGTAGTTTTCATTACTAGGAGCGAAAGTGGCTCTTTTTGGAACGAGATCGTAATTTACAGGCGAGGCACAGCCGAGCTTGGAAATGCGATCGAGTACCAAGGAGACACTTTTGCTCCATGTGATGAACAACTATTTTCATCATTATGTATAAATAATCATTTAATCGTTAAAAAATTAGACTACATAATTTTGAGGTTATCCAAAATAGTCATAGTCATTTACACATCTGTTAGTTGTTTACAAACACAAGATTTTTTTTTTCGACAGTAATTTATTTTACAATCTGATCATTCGTAAATTGAACAATAAGTAAAAAAGTGGATATATAATAAGAACGGGAGCAAGAGCTTGCCCAACGACAAACCTTGCGTCTTAAAGTAACTCACAAATTATTTATAACTACACAAATCTGTACGAGAGTTCCAAAACATGTTTGACACTTTTAAGTCTATTATTTATTTGGCTGTTGTCTAAAAGATTAATAGCTAGGCTATTTGGATGTATTTCAAGTTTTTCTTGATATTTTTGACTTAATCTTGATACTTCTTCTTTCACAGAGATAATTTTCAGATCGTTCCTAATGGTCGCATTTGAAACAAACCACGGGGCTCCGATAATTCTTCTCAGAGTTTTAGATTGAAATCTTTCTAAAATTTCAATGTTTGAGGTGCTCGACGTCCCCCAGAGCTGAATCCCATAAGTCCAAATTGGTTTGATCATAACCTTATAAACTGATAGCTTATTAGCCAGCGATAATTTTGAGCTTTTTCCTAGGAGCCAATTAAGTTTACGCAATTTCAGTTCCATCTGCTGTCTCTTGCACCAAATGTGATCCCTCCAATTTAACTTTTGATCAAGGTGAAGTCCTAAATATTTGACACTTGTTACTTCTGCCAAAGGTACGTTATTTATTGAAACTGGGGGGCAGTTTCCTTTCCTAAGGGTGAAGACAATGTGTTTCGATTTGGTTTCGTTTACTTTGACTCTCCACTTTTTTAGCCAGTCTTGGAGCTCATTCAAAGCGTCTTGTAAGCTGTCGGAAGCGACTTGAGGAATATCATGACTGGATAGTAGTGCAGTGTCATCCGCAAATGTAGCCACTGTAACGTTGAGGCCTGTGGGGATGTCTGATGTGTACAACAAGTATAACAAAGGGCCAAGGACACTCCCCTGTGGGACACCAGATTGTATTGGCTTTAGTTCTGTCAGAGTATTTTCAAACTTGATTTGGAAAAGACGGTCACTTAAGTATGATTTAAATAAGTTATAAAAAGAATGAGGGAGGGACTTCTTGAGTTTAAAGAGAAGCCCAGGATGCCACACTTTTCAAAGGCCTGTTGTACATCTAAAAATGCAGCAGAACAGTATTTTTTAGTCTCGAATGTATTTTTAATAATATCTACTAATCTATGAGATTGTTCAATGGTAGAATGTTGTTTGCGGAAGCCGAATTGATGGTCCGGTATCAAGTTAAGTTCCTCCACAATAGGAGTTAATCTTTTAAGAATTACCTTTTCAAACAATTTAGATACTATTGGAAGCAAACTAATTGGCCTGTAAGAAGATACGTCATTTGGCGGTTTACCTGGCTTTTGAATGACTACAACTTGCGCAATTTTCATTTGAATGGGAAAAAATTCTAATCGTAACATTGCGTTAAATATAAATGTTAGTAACAAGATACCTTTTCGAGGTAGTTCCCTCAGAATTTTTCCAGTGATCAGGTCGTATCCAGGACTCTTCTTGGGATCCATTTCCTTGAATATTATTCTTGATACTTCGGAAGGAGTGCAAGGCTTAATAGGTAAGGATAATTGATTGGGTGACTCCAGAAATTCATGTATTTCTCTATCATCGTTTGGGGGATTAGGAGTTATCGGTTTGAATTCTTCTGCGAAGTAATCAGCAAAAATACATGATTTTTCTTTAGAATTTTTAGCCCAGGAACCATCACGTTTTCGAATTGGAGGTACATGCTGAATAGGACGTTTGATGTATTTTGTAGCCTTCCAAAGAGAATACTCGGTGGCTTCGGTTGGTGTTAGGTTATTCGTGTACTCATCAAACCATCTATTTTTCAGATTTACTAAACATCGTTTTAACCTTTGAGCTGCACGATTTAGCCGAGCTTTGTCAACAGGACTACGCGAGTTTTGCCAAATCCTCCTCAATCTACGTTTTTCTGCAACTTGTCTCTTAATAAAAACAGGATAGTTATAAGACTTTGTAACGCAGATTTCAGACTCCGGAGTCGCTTTCCAGGCAGCATTCTGAATCGTAGTGTTGAAGTAGTTTATTGATTCCTCCACATCGTTTTCATTTCCTAGCGGTATTCTCAAATTGATGTTGTTATTTACTAACGTTCTGAAGTAATCCCAGTTTGTAAATTTACTACACAAGGAAGGGCCTTTTTCTTTTAGACAAACACTACTACTTTAAGTCAAGATTAAGGGAGTGTGGTCTGAGGAAAGATCGAGGGAGGCTTCTATATTCAGATAATTTAACGGAATGTCTTTTAGAATAAAAAAGTCCAATAAGTCTGGTATTTTGTTTCGATCAGTTGGCCAGTAAGTAGGTTGGCCTGAAGAGACAAAATCCAAGTTAAGTCTCGTCATAGACCTGAAAAGGGTCCTGCCTCTAGGAGATGTTAGTCTAGAGCCCCAATGTATATGTTTAGCATTGAAATCTCCCCCTGCAATAAATTTTGGGCCAAGAGTTGCGAAAAAGTCTGAGAAGTGATCTTCACTGATGACGTGTGGTGGAGGACAGTAGACTGCCGAAAGCGCAATAGGACTGTTGTTGCAATCTAAAACTATACTAGTAGCTTGTAAAAAATTGTATCGTGATTCAGGAAGTTCATAATGTTTTAGTTTTTTATGCACGAGCACAGCGGTTCCTCCATGCGCTCTATTATCTGGATGATTAGTAAAATAGACACAATAGTCAGGAATTTTGAAGAAACTTCTATCGGTGAAATGTGTTTCGGAAATCAGGCACACATCTATTTTTTGTTGAGCAATAAATAACCTTAATTCTTGGCTATGGTTAGCCAAGCCATTGGCATTCCAGAGTGATATTCTTAGAAGTGGATTCATTTTAGTTTGTTAATGACAGTTGTCAATAGGTTCATGAGAGTACCTATTTGTTGGGTTTGTTGCAGAAGTAACTTTTCAAATTTGTCTATAAAAGTGTAAATAGTTTGCTCTAACTTATAAGAACTATGATCATTCGGTTTCGGCGCTGGTTCACGAGTAGCAGTAGCCTGAGCATAGGTTTGGTGGGGAATACCAGGCGTAACTGTAAAGGGAGATCCGCTAGGAACTTCAGCGTGGGCTATCCCACTCTCAGTTGTTGTTCCTGTGGCCTTTAGTGGTCTGGGCCTTAATGGAGGGTACATTTTGCGTTTGATTTCTTGATATATAGTACACCCCTTGTAGTTTGCTGGATGGTCTTCTTCGCAAAGGGCACACTTTGGTGGATCTGCTTTGGGTTTTTTACAACTCAGAGTGTCGTGGTTTCCCCCACACTTTACACAACGAGACGGGTACCAGCAATAACCTTTTGTGTGTCCATATTGTTGACACTTTTTGCACTGGACAATTTCAGACCTTTTGCGAGGTGGTTCAAACACAATTTTTGCGTTCATCAGGTATTGCACCTTGTATATGTCCTTGTTGTTTTGAGAAGGCTCTATGTCCACGAAAAACATCGAAAGTGGCGACTTGGTTTTGAAGTGTCTTATGTTTGTAACATTACGTACTTTAAACCCCTTTTCCTCAATAGAAGTTTTTATGTCACCAGTGGCAGTTGAGAAATGTACATTCTTCAATACAACTCTGAAGGCTCTTTCTTGTTTTACATGAAAAGTGTGGAAACTAATTTTCTCATCAGTTAATTTGTGAACCAACTTTCGATAAGAAGCGATTGACAAAGGACAAACTTTTACTTTGTTCCCGTTGAGACACTTGTAGGTGTAGTCATCTTTTGGGATTACAGACTCTATCGAGGCCATCATATGTCTAATGTTTGAGATATTGGGAATAAATATGGGTGGGGGTTTAATTTCCTCTTTATCTGAGACAACAGTTTGTTCCATATCTTGGGACTCCCTGAGAGCATCATATTTATTATTCGTTTCCAATGAACTGGTCGAAGGTACTTGGCATGGTTTCTTAGGGTGTTGGCCGTTTGTATTTAAGAGACTCCTTTTATTACCCGGCACAATTTGCCAAACACCATCATTATGTGAGACTGAAGTATTGACATTTTCCTCTTGAACGCTAATGCTAGGTGAAGACTTTGAAAACGGTTCAGTATTACGACCAAATGTGTGTGGCAACCCATTTTGTAAATTTTGATTTTCGTTATAATAGTCGTGATCCGACATCGTATCAAGACGGTTAGTAGACAACATTTAGTGAAAGAAAAATGTAAACAAACAAAAGAAATACAAACAAAAGAAAATAGTTCAAGGTTATGCAACCTAAAATGCAGATTTTGTTGTTAATCGTAACAAAAGCGTACAGTTTTTTATGAAATATAAAAATGTAAGAAAAGAACGATATTTAAAGTCCATAATTGATAGTTCTGGGTGGTTTATACTAAGTAAAAACTTAAAATAACTCACATAATTAAATGTACGTGTACATCACAAACACAAGATAAGAAATCGTTCAACTTTTCAAACGTAACATAAACAAATTTTGACATTAGAGTACGGCAAAATTTACCATATGTTTTTTCCAGTACTCCTATTCGAAGTGATCCAAAAACGATCATTTTGCGTACGATTTAGAGAACTAAAAACGGCTGTTTTCGGGACAGTATGATGAAAAGCTCTTTCTACTTTATAATGTATAGATGTTCCATTGGCGGGTTTGGAAACAAATTTTTGTTTAAAAATTCCAGAATGTGCGCTGAATTCTGTTAAATATCCTGTGAATTATGTCAAATACACAGTTGTTTACATTTCAGCTTATTACGGTTTTGACTTGAAATAGTTCTCAAGTTACTCCTCAGAGTGCATACATGTCTGAATAACTGAAGTCTAGTGGGACAGCACATAACCATCTAGCTGGCCATGGACAGCGTTGTGAGGTCAGATTATAAATTTTGTTTCACATAAACGTTGTCCTAATTAACGGTTACGAAAACAAAAAAATAACTATTCAATTTAATGCACGCGTTATAAAATTATTGAATTGCATAGAAATAGAGATGAATTTTTATTTATGAAGGTGATTAATATTTTATAGTAGATGTTTTGTAAATCTCATCGCTACCGGTACTAGAAAAAAATACATAAACTGCAGATAAATACAGACTGAAAACTGCAAAGCAAAATAAGCCAAACATGTTGTGAGTGTGAAGAGTGGATGTCGTCAAATTATGTCATTTCGGTTGCAAGCAATACAGCTATAATCAAGAAAACATAAAGTTATACGAATAGGCAAGATTTTTTAAGTTGATCACTTGTAAAGCGTTTTGGACTGGAAGAAATATTAAAGTTAAAGAAATATTCAAAGTACAGAAGCCTGAATTATCCACGTTCCACTGCAACAGGCTAGGGATACAGAGTGTAGTACTAACCATCACAAGCAGGACTAAAACAGTGGTTTGAGCGATCCCGTAGACACTAGCCATGTTCTTGTAGATGTCGGACGGCAATGTGGAGGGTTCAGCAAAACCAGGCACAGTGATGAGTTGGTGAGGGTTTGATCATAATCTGTATGCTCAGGTGCAACTATATTACCTAACACGATCGTTTACTATGATGATTATGAAACAATTGAACAAGTATTCTACGAAATACTGCTGTTTCATACTGTATCATTCTGTCCTACTATAGTAATCTGCTCTACTGTAGTAATCTGCTCTACTGTAGTATTCTGCTCTTCTGTAGCATTTACCCGTGGCTGCTAATAGTTTTATCCATAGGTGGTTCGTTATTGCAAAACATTATATAATCCTCTTTTTCACACCCATTTTCTCCGTGTAGTCAACTTAGATTATGTCACGCTTTTCAATACGTCACGCTAACCCTGATGACCACTTTTATCAGTATTTCCAACTAATGTCTAACTTTTCACGTCATGTTACCCCCGCCCTTTTTCCCGGTGTTGGTGTTTTTACGAACTGCGGCCAAGGCCACACGTGTGATCTTTTGTTATTCGGCACTCTCGGCACTCTGGGATTCTCGGCTATTACGAAACACACTCCGTTCATTCGGAGCTACGAGACGACAAGCGAAATGTTTCGGAGCTGTGGGACGCCTCGATAAAACTCTTCGGCGTTGCGAGACAAACTATATGTTCAGAGCTATGGGACGAATAGCTTTAAGGTGCTGTGTGATGAGGTAAAACACCGAATCACGTGACCGCGGGGTTGAAGTTCACCAAAGTCGGTTCAGGTGGGGAGGACACACCGTGGACTCGCCCTCACTCCCGCCCGCGTCTTCGTCAAATTAGCTTGTTTCAAATTTCGCTGCGAGTGCCTTTCGGGAA
This sequence comes from Flexamia atlantica, assembly GCA_035578135.1. Classification (NCBI taxonomy): domain Eukaryota; kingdom Metazoa; phylum Arthropoda; class Insecta; order Hemiptera; family Cicadellidae; genus Flexamia; species Flexamia atlantica. The sequence continues at coordinate 3,340,850 of JAQJVK010000038.1, forward strand.
AAAATTTTGAAAATTTTGTGGTTCACTCTTTCTCGCGTAAATAACGGAATATAATCAACCTTTCATACCCAAAGGGTAATTGAATAGGAATTTATTTTCGAAAAGTAAGAAAAATTAGAGAACGTGCAAAATGATCGTGTTGAACCGTGAAATCTGGTGACCACAAATTCAATTTTTAAAGTCCCGTACTGAATTTATTTGTCTTTTTGAGTGAGCAAGTTAATAATCAGTATATTAAAATCATCAAGGCACTCCAGCTAGGCGCGGTAATTGTTTTTAGTTAAATTTTGTGTATTTTATGTTGGCCATGTGTTCGTTAAGTGTATGTTGAAACCTGTGAGTATTATTATTACTTGTGAATTAGGGTGAGTTGCTACTGTATTTGATATTTATTTATAAGTTAGAGTTGTTCACCATTAATTAGTATTTTTATATAATTTATGTGATTTTTTCTGATAAATCGAATTATCTGTTTCAAATTCAAAAATATATATAATATACTGCTTTCTGACTGTGATAAATATTGAAGTAAACTCAAATACTTTCGAATTAACTGGCTTATATTTAACTTATAATAATTTTCTTGGATCTTAGTAAATTAAATAAAGCACCACTATACATTTTTAATGTAGACGGATCCTGGTGAAATAAAATAAAAGCTGTGTTTTTGGCAGATTTCAAAACTAAGAACAATTTATTAAATAGGCTCTATAATTAATTTTCTACTGTTGGGTTGCGCAACTGTGTAAATTCAGACCCTTAAATAAATTATAATTTGCAATAAAATAATTAATAATGACTCCCATTAGTTAGGACAGAGGCATTACAGTTATTATCTGTAATTTATTATATAACAACAAAAATCGAAGCCTCTGAGGAATAGTGGTAGAGGGAATTTTGCAAATAAGGTTCTGGCCGGAACTATGTATCAAAGCCAACCCGAGCCTCAAAAATGTATTTTTAATAGGACAGAAACAATTTGCCATTAGCGCTGCAGCCTGGTCCGTGTATATTAATTAATTTGGAAGTGGTGAAAAGCAGAGATATGATCCATTGAAAAAGTATATCAAACCATATTAAGCCTGTATCAAGCAATCTTTCAGTAACAGTTCTCGCATGATTTGAACTTGTATTTGCAATTTAATATTAAAGTAATATATAATTAGAAATGTATTGATATAGGGAAATACAGTCATTACTATAATCATTTGATTGATTATTTCTAATCCTGGTGTGATATTGGTATTTTGCAGTATTTTTGGTATATAACAGATAATATTTCGATTCTGGTCAAAATAAATTAATTAATCAAATTTCATCTTTTACAGTTTATTGGTACACTATTTTAAAAATGCAGCGATTAACATAGGCCTAATATTTTAGAGTATAATTGATTTTTATGCAATATTAAATTTCAATTCTCATGAAACAGTAAGATCCACAAGTAAGCCTCTGGGTAGAAATGATTTTGTGAATTAAATGGAATTTGGTCGTAATCAAGGGCAGCATCTTTCCACTGTTATGCACTCTGCAAATCATAAAATATAAGTGGGGGGAAACTATTATAATTTATGTGAAGAGTAAGTTGTAATTGTGATTATAGAGGCAGTGAGCTATAATAAATATTAATAGTATTTATTTTTTTCTTCACATAAATAAAAATGGAAGCAGACATTTAATATTAAGATCATGAGAATTGAAGTCCACAGGTTTCTTGTGTTTGTGTAATTTAGTGTTCGTCCAATTATTTATTTATTTCCTTGTTAAGATTGTTATTTAGTTATTATTGTTATTTATTTTTTAGTGCACGAATTGAATTTTGAACGAAATATTGTTGAGACAACTTGTTGAGGGGGGAAGGATGTATAATAGACAATTTTTCACCACTGGTGAAGATCGACGCAATCGCATGTTGCAGCGTGCAAATAGTGCGCCTGCGCCAACAGAGGAAGGGGCGGGAGCATCAAGTCAGGTAGCGAGGATGGAGCCTCCCTCCTCCCCTCCCCCTCTTGCCGAACGTCAGCTCGCGTCGTTGTCTGTGCGTACAACAATGGATCACCTAGACGGGCGGCGTATGACGACACCGGCCGCGCACTCGACTCACGTACCGAACAGACTTGTCAATGAGGGGCAGGAATTGCACGATCGTAGCGGGGTATCGATGGATTTAGATTATGATCAACCTAGTCAGGCCGTAACTTTTGATCCAAATTCGCGGACTGTGAATGTGCAACAATTGGGGCCGGGCATGGATTTTTGGAGTATAGAAGCGAATTCAGATGTTACGCAATATAGGGAAATTTCTGAAAATACGCGTCACGTGAACCAAAATCCAATCATGACTCAAAGAGCAAATTTTTCTCAAACAAATCCCTTTCTGCCAGGTTATGGGGTAGTAGACCAACGCGAACACTTCAATCAATTCACACAAGGTCAAGGTCATTCGGTACAAGCGACGAGCGTGCCTTATGCACAGCCATATTCAATGAACAATATGGGTTATCAGTTAGTGCCACAATTCTCTCAAAACGTTTTAGTGCAAAATCAAATATCGAAAACAGAACGCACGGTTTTGATGGAATTATTAAAGAACGTTGGGATCGCGGACGGATCTGACGACTTGCAACTTTTGAATTTTTTAAAGGCTTTGAAACCTTTGTTTGATATCGCCCCGGGCAGCAGTGGTGAGATAGTGAAATTATTGATACCGAAAACAAAGGGTCAATTGTTTAAATTGTGGGTTGAAGCAACAACAACAGGGATTAGTTGGGAAAGTTTGCACAGTGCAATTCTGAGCTATTTTTTACCAGCTGCACGTTTAAGGGAAATTGAGGCGCTAGAGTTAGATAGGCCGCAGCGACCCAATGAAACATTTGTTGAGTACGTCGAAAATATTATTGCCGTTGCATTTGCGTTAAAAACAAAGATGTCTGAAAGTGAGGTGATAGATATTATTTTGAGTAAGTGTGACCCGATCACAAAACGACATTTTGCTTTTAACAGTAGGCCGAGCAACATTTCTGAGTTAAAAATGTTCGCAAACAAAGTCACTGGTTCAATTAAATCGGAAATGCGTTATTTTGGCCCGCCTACAGGTATCAGCGGTAGAAATGTCATGCAAGCGAGTAGGCCTAGTTTTGCGAGGCAAAATGCGCAAAATTTTTCACGACCAGGTCGCCATTTTGAAAATTCAAACAATCAAAGGGAACGAGTCGTCAAATGTTATAAATGTAATGGGGAAGGTCACATGGCTAGGAATTGTCCATCTTTAAACTGATTTCGAACGCTGGCAGCAGGACACAGTGTTCGCAGAAGGTGTTTGATCCTGCAAAAATTAGCGCGGTGGATCTCACAGGGAAGTTGCCATTGATTAATGTTAAGGTAGGGCAAGGTTCATGCACATCTCTTTTAGATAGTGGTGCGACAAAAAGTTTAGTTAGCAAAGATTTTTTTAACAAGATTAGAAAAGAAAAATGTGTAAAGGGTGTTACAAAAATCAGTAATTATGTTGAAACAGCGAATAAAACAAAGATTCCAATTAGGCAGGAGGTAAAATTGCATATCAAAATTGATAGTTATTCTTGGGATTATAGTTTCTGGATTGCAAGTCAATTACCATTTGATATGCTATTAGGTTATGATTTTTTTCATTTTTCAAAATTGAAGCTAGATGTGGGTAAGAATACAATAAAGTTCCGTTATGGAGAGAAAAATGAAAAGATTTTATTTTTGCTAGATGAGGATAATTTAAATTCAGAAAGGATGCAATTTGATGAGGCTGACATGAGCGGGGAATGCAGGAAAAAATTTCAAAAGCTTTTGCGAGATTATGGGGATGTGGTTACAAATAGGATAGGCAAAGCTAAGGTAGCGCCGTATAAACTTAGAGTGAGTAAAGAGATAAAACCATTTCGCATGCGTCCCTTCCAGATGACTCCCGATAAGGTCCGAGCTATGAGGGAAATCATTAATGAGCTTTCAGATAACGGGGTTATAGAGCCTAGTCAGAGTGAATATAGTAGTAATAGTTTTTTGGTTCAAAAAAAGGAGAAAGGTAAATATAGATTGGTGAATAATTATAAAACATTAAATCAATTCATAGAAATGGATAGCTTCCCTAGTCCCACAATAGATTCAACATTTCAATATTTGAAAAATGCTCGTTTTTTCACATCAATAGATCTTGTTCACAGTTTTTTCCAATTAGAGTTAAGTAAATCAAGTCGCAAATATACTGCTTTCAACACAAGTTTTGGTAGTTATCAATGGATAAGAGTCCCTCAAGGATTAAAAATAGGTTCCCAAGCACTGAATAGGGTAGTAGATACTGTACTGGGTGATTTAAAGTTCAAATGTGTTATTAGTTTTTGCGATGATGTCTTAGTATATGGGCCAGACGAGGAAACTCATTATAACGACGTTAAAGCAGTTTTGCAAAGATTGAGGGAATACGGCTTAACCGTAAATCCTGAAAAAATCAAGCTAGCTAAAAGAGGGGTTCAGTTTCTGGGACATTATGTAATGGATGGTAAATTAATGATGGATCCATCACGCATTGAACCAATTAAGAACTATCCCATTCCCAAAACAGTTAAGCAGGTGCAAAGGTTAGTGGGTTTAGCAAGTTTTTACAGTAAATTTATTCCCAACTTCTCTGAAATTTGTTACCCTTTGAATAGATTGAAGAGAAAAGGTGTTAAGTTTAAATGGACAAAGACTGAGCAAGTTAGTTTTGATAGGTTAATAGAGGCGCTGACGTCACCCCCAGTTCTCCATTTGCCCGATTTTAGTAAGAAATTTGTTCTCAGTTGCGACGCATCGGATTATTCGATAGGTTGCGTGCTCCAGCAAGAACGCGAGGGTGGATTAGTGGTCATAGCGTATTCAAGCCGTACTTTGCAAAGAAATGAGCAGGCGTATTCTATATACAAACGCGAACTGTTAGCTTGTTTATGGGGCTGTGAAAAGTATCGAGAATTTTTAATAGATAAGCCTTTCACCTTGCGAACCGACAACCAAGCGATTTTGTATCTTTGGAAATCAGATAAGAGTACCGGACAGCTTGCTAGGTGGAAACTGCGACTTTCGGAATTCCCGTGTGAAATTGAGCACGCGCGAGCGAGTCAAAATTTGCCCGCAGATACTTTATCTAGATTATTTGAGCCGCCAGAGCAACGCGAGGAAAATAAAGCAGACGCACAGCCGGCGAAAATAAATTTTTTGCAAAATTTTCCTGAGGTATTTCATGATATAGGGAGAAAGCAAAGAGAGGATCAAAATTTAAGAAAGGTAATCGACGAGTTAGAGAAGGGTAAAAAGGTTCAAAATTATGTTATGAAAAATGGGGTTTTAAAATATCAGAAAAATCCAAAGTGTTCTCCAAAAATTTGCGTTCCAGAATCATTAAAAAACATGGTTATGAAATTTAATCATGACACAACTTTATCAGCACATTGGGGAATTAAAAAGACAACAGCTAAAATTGCGAAAGATTTTTCATGGAAATCAATGTTTGAGGATATTAGGAACTACGTGCGATCTTGTGATCTTTGTCAGTTGCATAAAACGTCGCAGAATACGAAAGTGGGTTTAATGAGTTCATCATTGCCGGAGAGAAGTATGCAACGGTTGCATATCGATTTTTTTGGTCCGATGGTTAGGACAAAGAAGGGGCAAAATCAGTTTCTTTTGGTCTGCATCGATAGTTTCTCAAAGTTTTCTTGGTTTATCCCATTGAAAAAAGCGACAACGGATACCGTAATAAAGGGACTGAAAGAGCGAATTTTTGCACAAAATGGGATTCCGGAAATAATAATCAGTGATAACGGGAGCCAGTTCACTTCAAATAAATTCCGATCATTTCTTTTTGGTCTGGGCGTAAAACACATCACGACAAGTGTAGCTAGGCCGCAGGGTAATCAATCAGAGAGGGAAAATCGGAATTTAAAGTACGCATTGAAAGTTTTTCACAGCAAGACTCAGGATCGATGGGACGAAGACATAGAATTTCTTATGGTAGGCGTGAATTCAGCGCATCACGAAAGTATACGCATGACACCGGCGATGGCACTTATGGGCCGAGAGCTGAATAATACCCTACAATTGGCTTGGAATTTGCTTGAGGACGTCACTCCTGAACAAAATGTTGAGGAAAGAGTGGGCAAAATTTTGCAAAATTTGAAAGTGGCTCAGCAAAAAATGAAACAAAATTATGACAAAAACCGGCGTCCCTCTCCTTTCAAAGTGGGGGACGAGGTTTTGTACAGAGTATACATCCCCAGCGACAAAGCTAAGAAAATTAGCAATAAATTGTCTCAAGGATGGAAAGGTCCGTGGACTGTTGTTGAGGTCTTGAATAACGTAAATGTCAAAATAAGGTTAAATGAAAACAGTAAAGTATTGAGAATTGTTCATGTAGCTCAATTGAAAAGATTTTATAGGAGAGATTAAAAATAAAATGTAACAAAAAAGTAAAAAAAGTGTTTTAAAAAGGTGTTTAAAAAAATTAGATTGTAAGATTAGTATGGTTTTGTACTAGGGTTGGGTGTGAGTGACAGGCGCCAAAATGCACATGACATTGCTAGGTGACAGCCAGGTGGTACGACTGCATAAGGTGTGGAGGAGGTCGCCGCATGTTACATCGGTGGATGTGTGCGCGGTTAGTGGGTGTACTACAGAACATTTAAAGACATTAATTTTCAGACATCACCATGAATTCAATCAAATGTGTTTCTTGCTGATAGGAATAAATGACATTTTAGCTAAGGTTCCTACACGCAAAATCAAGGACAATATTACCTCATTTATTAAATATTTAAATAAGAAGCACATCAATATTTTAATTTCAACTTTGCCTCCCACATTACACAAAAACTTGCAAATTCAAGATAGTGTCCGTGACATAAACATTTTCAGTCATTCGCCATTCAGTCATTCGCCACATCATCAGCTGTGAAAGTGATAAAGCTCCATAAAGTATTCAAACCGTTCAATCTAGATGACAAATGTTTTTACCAACTTCGCTACTACCACGGCAGGCCGGACTTCGTTCACCTATCCACTGCAACATTCCAGCGGCTGATAAGGCTTATCGTCGAGGCAGCGGCGCACCCACCCCCCGCCCACCCAATGACTGACCGCACTGACCTACGGCTCCTGACCTCCGATCACACCTCGACACCCCACGTCATTACCGGTCCACTGCGATGACTTCACACCTGTTGCTGAACATTCGCATAGAGTTGCTGGAGATGTCTACAGGACGGACTCATACTGGTGCAATTGTGCGCGATTGGCCCGCTCTGTGGGAGCAGTTTTGCGGCGGGTGAACACAGTCGTTGCAAATGGCAAGGTATAAACGGTGATTGGTGTCAAAGCACAAACATTAGGCCTACCCCAACTTATTAAAACAAATCATAATGAATAGTTTAAATTTATTTATTTGTATTAATATGTAAAATGTAACTATTTGTGTTTTTGTGTAAATTGTTGTATTTTTGTCACGATTGTCTTGTTAGGACCCAATGAAATTGATTCCGGGAAATTTGATCGATTTGAGGGCAAAAGCCAACGGAATCAATTTTTCAAGACAGGGGGCTTTGTGATGAGGTAAAACACCGAATCACGTGACCGCGGGGTTGAAGTTCACCAAAGTCGGTTCAGGTGGGGAGGACACACCGTGGACTCGCCCTCACTCCCGCCCGCGTCTTCGTCAAATTAGCTTGTTTCAAATTTCGCTGCGAGTGCCTTTCGGGAAAAAATTTTGAAAATTTTGTGGTTCACTCTTTCTCGCGTAAATAACGGAATATAATCAACCTTTCATACCCAAAGGGTAATTGAATAGGAATTTATTTTCGAAAAGTAAGAAAAATTAGAGAACGTGCAAAATGATCGTGTTGAACCGTGAAATCTGGTGACCACAAATTCAATTTTTAAAGTCCCGTACTGAATTTATTTGTCTTTTTGAGTGAGCAAGTTAATAATCAGTATATTAAAATCATCAAGGCACTCCAGCTAGGCGCGGTAATTGTTTTTAGTTAAATTTTGTGTATTTTATGTTGGCCATGTGTTCGTTAAGTGTATGTTGAAACCTGTGAGTATTATTATTACTTGTGAATTAGGGTGAGTTGCTACTGTATTTGATATTTATTTATAAGTTAGAGTTGTTCACCATTAATTAGTATTTTTATATAATTTATGTGATTTTTTCTGATAAATCGAATTATCTGTTTCAAATTCAAAAATATATATAATATACTGCTTTCTGACTGTGATAAATATTGAAGTAAACTCAAATACTTTCGAATTAACTGGCTTATATTTAACTTATAATAATTTTCTTGGATCTTAGTAAATTAAATAAAGCACCACTATACATTTTTAATGTAGACGGATCCTGGTGAAATAAAATAAAAGCTGTGTTTTTGGCAGATTTCAAAACTAAGAACAATTTATTAAATAGGCTCTATAATTAATTTTCTACTGTTGGGTTGCGCAACTGTGTAAATTCAGACCCTTAAATAAATTATAATTTGCAATAAAATAATTAATAATGACTCCCATTAGTTAGGACAGAGGCATTACAGTTATTATCTGTAATTTATTATATAACAACAAAAATCGAAGCCTCTGAGGAATAGTGGTAGAGGGAATTTTGCAAATAAGGTTCTGGCCGGAACTATGTATCAAAGCCAACCCGAGCCTCAAAAATGTATTTTTAATAGGACAGAAACAATTTGCCATTAGCGCTGCAGCCTGGTCCGTGTATATTAATTAATTTGGAAGTGGTGAAAAGCAGAGATATGATCCATTGAAAAAGTATATCAAACCATATTAAGCCTGTATCAAGCAATCTTTCAGTAACAGTTCTCGCATGATTTGAACTTGTATTTGCAATTTAATATTAAAGTAATATATAATTAGAAATGTATTGATATAGGGAAATACAGTCATTACTATAATCATTTGATTGATTATTTCTAATCCTGGTGTGATATTGGTATTTTGCAGTATTTTTGGTATATAACAGATAATATTTCGATTCTGGTCAAAATAAATTAATTAATCAAATTTCATCTTTTACAGTTTATTGGTACACTATTTTAAAAATGCAGCGATTAACATAGGCCTAATATTTTAGAGTATAATTGATTTTTATGCAATATTAAATTTCAATTCTCATGAAACAGTAAGATCCACAAGTAAGCCTCTGGGTAGAAATGATTTTGTGAATTAAATGGAATTTGGTCGTAATCAAGGGCAGCATCTTTCCACTGTTATGCACTCTGCAAATCATAAAATATAAGTGGGGGGAAACTATTATAATTTATGTGAAGAGTAAGTTGTAATTGTGATTATAGAGGCAGTGAGCTATAATAAATATTAATAGTATTTATTTTTTTCTTCACAGCTGCTATACATACACGTCACGTAACGTCGCGTCCACTTTCTGCCAATTCGGCGATACCGGAGGGGGTGCTATACATATTCGCATCGATTGGCACTGATTCACATCGATTCGCATTTTTTAGTTTCTAAGAGCATAATGGCACAGCCTAATCAATAATCAACTTAACATTTTACCAAACATCTTACACATACTATTGGCACTGTTCACAGCTGATTTTTCGACTCGTAAAAAATAACATGGTTTTAGCTAGAAATTGTCAAATGACTGAACTAAAAAGGTTTTTGACAAGATTGAAAAGTGAAAAAGACAAGTAAGCAGTTTTAATAACTCTGAATTTTATTTTAATCAGTTTACATGAACTGTAAGAAATGTTGATAGAGCACATTCAAACAGATACAATACTTAGTTATCAGTCAAAAACTGGAAGATTATTTTAGATTTAAAAAAATGAAATACAGTGAAACTGTGTTCCACAACCCATTATAAACTGCAAGTCTAGAAATAGTTTTTTATAAAAATTACAAAATACTGCCTTATTGAAAACATTAGGTTTCAAATCACATATTTAATAAAAATCCAGACCACATGTAGAACAGTTTTTTTCATGATCATAAAAAAGTAAACAAAGACCATGTAAATAACAAATTGAGAGTTAACTATAAACTTACAGAGTACACACAGTAACAAATGTATATATGTCAATTATCATTACAGTACCTATATCATTAACTAATTCGTATAACACAAACATATAGCACGCATGAGTTCACACATTGAAAAACATTCAGATGTACATAAAATATTACAGAGTACTTGGCTAGTATAAAATTATGATGCACCTTTATGAGCATTAATTTATATTGGAACTTTGAACATAAATTGAGCAAATTTTAATTTCACTGATGAGATGTGATTTTAAGCACAGCAAAACATTGTTAGTTTGACACTTGATAGTTAGGCACTCTGTATATAGGCCTAGTTCGAATAAGCTCACAATCAATAAACAACCAAAAGTTGGAAAAGATTTAGCCCAGTGATATTTATTAGGGCCTTTATCATGAAAAAAGTTAACAGTTTACTTGTCCAATAGTTTAGGTTTATGATTTTTAATATGTGTAAGAAATGTTTATGTACAACCTGTATTTTTAGTGCTTCTGTCAAAGTAAAATTCTATATACTCTCGATACTTTGACTTTTGATGCTTTGTCACTCCCCAAAGTCCACTAAAGTGTCAAACTATAGAGACTACTGTACCCGTATATATTCAAAATCAATTCCTTTATGATGTAGAAAATACTGTGGGCATTTTAAAGACCTTTTTAATCTAATTATTGAATCGTCCTTTTTAAAAAATTTTAAATATGTTAAAAGTTCTTATGATATTGTGATATTTTAATATTATACATTACTGGTATATATTTCTGACACTTGTCCATCAACCTTTTTACATTTCTAAAGTAGCTCTAACTTTTCAAAAACAATTGAAGCACCTGAAAGTTACATTATGTAATAGCAGATCCTGCTTGCTCAAATCTAATAAATAAAATGAACCTATTTACAAAAGATAAATTAATATTCTCTCATTTATTATACATGTACTATTTATTTTAAATCTGAATATTTATACTTATAAATTACATTGAGCTGTAAAATGAATGCTAAATGAATATGGATGATGAAAAAAATAGGAACAATAGAAATGTTAACACTTATATACAATATTCGTAGTAGGCTATCTAATGACAATTTGCACCCTAAAAACAATATTTTATATCAAATCCTTGTTAAATTGTCATTCTTTTCATACATGCTATACAAAAATTAAGAGGTTACATAATGCTATATCATTATGAACTCTCAGTCAGTCATAACCAAATTACCACTAACTTGAATATAAAAATGAATTCTTACACTAAGCAGAACTTAAAAATTGTTTTAGCGAATTTCCCCCTATAGGGAAGTAGCTATTACCGTAGGCGGTAATACTTAAGCCCGGGACCATGTTATTTTTTCGTTTTGAGGTCCCTAGAGCCCAAAAACAATGTTCGTTCATTTTGGTATATATGTATATTTATAAATATATATGTGTCCGTAGGCACGATAACTCTAGTAAAAAAAGTCCAATCTTGATGAAATTTGGAACAAACATTTATAGCGAATTCATGACTTTAAGTTCGAAAACCAGCAAGATCGGTACACTCTAAGGCGGTGTTTTTTTCTAAATAAAATTTATTTTCAAGATTTAACATATTTCTATTAATTTGATGTAAATTTAATGGTCAGAATTTAATTCAGCTTAAAAAAATAAACAATATAGCATTTTGAATTATTACTCTACATCAATCGGTTGCTGAGATATCGGATTTGCAAAATGCAGTACATTGTCTTTTGTTTTTCCCTGAAGGGACATAAACTGTCCAAATTCTGGTATGAAATATCAAATTTTTCATTCAATTTCCCTAAAATGGGATTTAAAAATATAATAAAAGAAACTACATGATTGAATTTAATTTGTTCATGTGATGGTTTGATTTGTTTTTATTTCTTGGATCTGAGTTGATTGATGATATGTTTGCTAACATTTATATACTATGACAAGTAAATTTATTAAAAATTATCAGAATATGAATAATTATTGAGAAATAAGATCAAGAATGATAAAATATACTTAATTTAGATTAATATTTACACAAAATATTCAAAACAACAACTTCCCTAACTTATGTAGAATATGCCCACATATAAAAAATAAATCCTTTAGAAATTAACTGAGCATGCAAGTTTGCTGCAACAAGTTTATTTAAATTTTAAGATTAATCGTATGTTTGGATTCAATTTTTTCATGTTGACTATTTTATTTGTTTTTATTTTGACTGATTTTAAATCATTGATTGTATGTTTGCTTACATTTTTATACTATAACAAGGATACATATATAAAAAAATATTAGACTAATAATTATAAGAATAACAAAAAGAATATTGCTGGAATGGATACCGATGTGATTCCCATCATCATTTCCCTTGTATCTAAAGCTCTTGAATTGATATGTAATATACTTTTTGCATTAATTACATAAAATGTTTGAACAATTTTCCTGTACATATGAGCTCCCATATAAAAATTAATTATTTAGAAATTCGCTGAGTACGCAGGTTTGCTGCGACGGGGGTATTAACTGAATACAATAGGTGCTTCAAGGTAATTATGAATAACTTTCTCAAGAATAAGAACAGCTTCTTTTTACTTTTTATCAGGTGTTTTCAATAGATTATTTTCTTGCCCAACTAACCTTCCATAATATGTTTTGTTGACACCTTTGTTATTTACAGACTATTTATTTACCAAAGAAAGCAGACAGCAGAAAAATTAATCTATAAGTATAAAAGAGGATGTTGGTATATATATATATATATTTAGTTGGCAGGGATAAACACAAAAACCGCTGGACCGATGGCCACGAAACTTGGTGCATACATGTAGAATTTCATGGAGTAGGTTTATACACCTTCAATTTCGTGATAACTTTCAGGGCTTAGCCCTGGGACCGTCTTAAAGGTACGCATGTCAGGGATTTTGAAATAATTTGAGTTAGATTTGTTTACTAACAAAACATATGAAAGTAAATTTTAAAACAGGTGATGTAAATTAATGGTATTTCTTTCTGCTATTTAACTGTATTTTTGTTAAAATGAAGATTTGTTACTTGGTGCCAGGTGGTCAATGAATTAGACTTTTGCATTTTTTCAAAGTGCAATACACTATATAAAATGCTGATAATATGTAGTATAACATAAAATAAATAACTGATTACTGAAGGACTCCAGTGATCACTGATCACTTATACTTGAAGGACTTTTTTTATGACAACTAACTGCTATTTAAAGAGGAAGAGTGTGCTACTGTAAAGAATTAATTTTACCTACAACACTTTAAAAAAATTGCCGGGACGGCTCATTCAAACGTTTTGCTCAATATAGAGTCTAAAAACGTAAGACAGCACTTTTTAATAATTGCTGGAGTGGCATTGTAATTTTTTGTTCAAGGTAGACCCTAAAACCTTAAGAAAATGATCTTTTACAGTGAATAAAATTTCAAGCTAACTTCTTTGATTCCTCTAACACGTATGCCTTCATGAAGGAAATAAATAGGATTTCTAATACGCAGGTCTGCTGCGACGGGGGTGCATAATAAAGTTTTAATTAAGGGTAACATATGCGAGCAGATTCAAAGTGCCGTCGAAAAAGCCAAGGGTGCCGTTCCTTATATTGTGCCCCATGATCATCATCAGGGCAAGCTCAGGTACCGTGGAAACGACCATTAAATGCTTCTCGGCGTTCGTCTCTGTAAATTGGCCTCTTGAGTGTTTGAGCGCAATCCTCTTCACCTGATAGCACAATCGACTGGACAGCCGACACAAGCAAAACGCACTTGCAAGAGGAAGGACCACCGATATTGGGCATGAGCCTACCCAGGGCAGCAACACCATTTGAGGCTTTGTCGGTGGGGCGTTGGATATGGTCACATTTTTTTATGTACAAGCAGTTTATGCAGGAATATAATACCCCCGTCGTAGCAGACCTTCGTACTAAGAGCGAATTTCTAAAAACTTTTGCTTTATGGAAGTACATTTGATATGTTCAAAGAAGTAGATACATTACATACATAAGATTTTACAATAAGAAAAATAAATGGGAAAGCAAAACTTTATAATTCATGGGTCATAGTGTATGTATAATTTTAATCGTGAGCGAAGCCACGGGTTCTTCTAGTGATGTTTAAATGTAACTTTATTTTTATTCATTTTGGTTTATTGCTCCTGGACTTGTGTGACTTATTTAGTGGTTTTAATTTACCTGGTCTGTCTCCAGTCTAATCTCTTTTGATAAATCACGACCTGGTTTTGACATTAAGTTGTACCATGCTCACGTGAAGTCAGCATCGAGTCAAGCTTGTAAACACAATATGTAGTCGCAATGACGTTGTCCGACTATGTGCCTGTTGTTCATCTGGTTCACCTTTTATGTTTGTGTTCGTGTGTACATATAAAATGTGTGAGTTTTTGTGCATGTTTTTAAACTTTCGACATCATTGCGACTTGTATATTGTGTTTACAAGCTTGACTCGATACTGACTTCACGTGAGCATAGCAAAACTTACGAGTCGAAACCAGGTCGTGATTGATTGACAAACAATGGACTGGAGATGGACTAGGTAAATTAAAACCATTTTATAAGGAACTTTTTTGTATTGTTCACCTTGAAGTGCCTTTTGATATTAGCTTCGTTGTAATGAAGACGAGAACTTCAGAGAATGTTGGAGAGAAAAGTTTGGACAGGACTTTACCAAAAACCAATAAAAAGAACACATCTCTTCGCCTTCACATCACAAAATGATCAATGATCATTGCTGAAAAAATAGATCAAGAGTAGTATTTCTATCTAAACAGCAAATACACCAAGTTTTCCTCAAAAGCAACCAAATTATTTTGAGAGAGACACTAAAGATCTGCAATGATAATCCTTCTCCTTTTCTGATAATCTCTTTACCAATACAATAATAACAATCTAAAATAATGTATTTCTCTTTGTTTTTAAGATGGTAACTGGGAATATTATATATCCAGACAACGTACAGACACACTCTGGTCCACGTTAAGGTGAATATGAATGGAGGGTAAGTGTAGAATGGACGTTGTAGGCCTAATAGCCCTGTTACTTTCAAAAGACTATGATTAGACAGACATTCCATTTTTTAGATTAAATTCTGAATAAAAATCATATTGGATTACAATAGGCAAACATGTCTTAATGCCCAAGTGATGTCTATTGATTCATCACTTTAGCACTCTTTTTGTTTCGGTTCAGAGATCCATGGCCGATAATGCTGTATGCTCAAAAATTCTCTAATATAAACTAATATAAACTTATACACGACAAATTAAAAACATTACCAGTTATCTAAAAAGTCAAACCCTGTTTTGGGTATATCATCAGGGTCTGACTCATTATCTACTGCCAAAAGGGCCTTTTTCTCAGTCAAAACCGGTTTGGTAGGGGGAGGAGGCGGGGGCGTCTTGGGTTTGGCCAACGACTTCATAACAGTCACTTGCGGCTTAGCCTCCACGAGACTTTGCTTTTCCTCGAACGTCGATGGAATTTTCAGGTTAGTTACCTTGTTTTTAATTTTATACAATAAATTCAACTCTTTGGTTTTATTTCCGATGATCACAGGTTCTTGGGGGAGGTTGTTGTTGTTACTATTGGTTATAACTTCGGACTTCTTGGATGGTGTTTTCGGTGCTTTGAAGGAAATTTCTGTGAAGAGATCGAGCTGGCTCTTGGTAAACCATGAAAACTGGTTGTCGCAGTGGAAACCATAACTATCTTCCGAGTCCTGTAAAAATTAATATTAAACAAAAATTAAAAAGATTAGGTGAAGCATATACTTTTGACGAGAAAATTATAAATGAACCAAAATAAATCAATAATTAAAGAACAGAAGAGTAAATTTAGACAGGCCTCTGATTAAAATAGTGCTTAGTTTGAAACAAGGGTGCTGCACCTTGGCAGCCCAAGATACTGGAATACTGTGGTACTGGTTTTGTTGAATAGTTGTTCGTTTAAGTCAATGGCCCAAGTAGGATTCATTCCTGAATTAAAAAAAAAAAAATTACCTTTTTACTGAGAACCAAAGCGGTGATTATTTAATATAGGTAAAATGTGTATTTCTTCTTCAAAGAAGGAAAAAAAACATTAATAAACAACCGGTTACCCTTGCCATTTATTGACTAAGGTGCGGCAACTGAAATCGAAGATAATTCCCTGGTTGCATGTAATGTAGGCCTATTTCAGTTATTTGTAATACAACTAACTTAGGCTACTATAAATGTTATATCCCCAAACTTGTATTTTTTAGGAGAATAGGCTACAATTTTATTATTGCTACTGAAGAAGTAGGCCTAACCAGTTACTCATGTCGCACTGTGGTTATTAATATGACATTAAAATTAGTTTTCCTTGTATGTGATATTCTATAAAACAATAGGTACACAATTATTTATTGATACATTAGTCATTAAAATATGTAATAATATTTTGTCAATTTCTTATCTCCTATAAATAAATATCATAATTAGTTTTTTTTGTTTCCTGCATGGGATGGCAACGGGAACTTCTAGGCTCCAATGAAGGAAACAAGGTCGTCTTAGTTTCTGTGATGACAGCTAAAGTGCTCCAACTTCAACCTCAGCTGAGGTATTAAGCTGGAAATGTTGGCTTTGCCACAAGTAAGTGGTTACTCTTGACGGAAGCGGTCATAACTAGGTACGAAGAACGTCTTACTCGAGACACACTCGAATAAGGTTTATAGTATAATTCTACCATAGTAAAGGTACTAAAAACACTATTTTAATTTTTTTTATCAACCGTACTTGATATAAAAATATGTAGCCTATCCTTACATTTCTCTTGCATTTGGCATATTTTATGACTGCTGCAGGGTCTATGATAGCTTCGTCCAACACCTGTTGCTGCTCATGAGGAGATAATGTTTTCCATAAATCCTGATACGCTTCACGAACTGCATCTAAATCCTGGCCAATTTTCTGGGCTAAAGCACTTGTTGATCTTAAATATTCTTCTGTCTTAATCTCCATTTCGTCCTGAAAAAAAATCATGGGTTTATAAACACAATTACCTAGTAGTTATGAGTTACTCTTCCTGCGGGTCAGTCTATATTATCGATAATAATTGACTAGTAGCCTACATTGATAGCCAAGTGTCCTTTTTTTTGTTATTCCAATGTTATGTCTGTGTGTATACATGTTTTTACTAACTTAGCATGTTTTTCTCACCACCTACATCAGAGATCTTTAGTGAAGCTTTGTGATACCTCTTGATACTTTGAATTGGCCGTAGCAATTGTAACAGTTGCAGTACAATTGGATTACTTGATGGAAATTTCGGTCATTTCAAGAACTTTTATAAATATTATTCTTGATGATGTATACGCTAAGAAAACTCGGCTAATCCTGTTTAGAAAATGCCGGATTAAACTTACTGGAGGACCAGTTTAATGCAGTGCCGGATCAATGATGACCTATTGTACCGCTCAGCCTAGGCCTAGATCCTGTATAATTTACATAGACGATCTAGGCCTTATCATAACACATTCTTTTGAATATTTAATTAAGCTTAACCCTTTGCGATCGGATTGAATATTTTCCGCTATTCCGTAGCAATCGTGAGGCCAGCTCTACTGGCCGCCATCATTAGCGTACAGAAGTTGGATTTTTTCCACAGCAGTTGTCATTTGCGATCGGATGTGCAGCAGGGCTGGCCAACATAAAATCCAACGAACACTAGGGTGTCCAGCAGGACTGGCCGATAAGTGGCGATAACATAGCCTATGTTTTTGTTTGTTTTTCTAAATTTTGCCTGATGCTTGTAGAGTGCTGCAACATAGTGAGGAGTTATTAAACTAAATGATTGGCAGGCTTGCAACATTGAATAGTGAAAATACCCTACAATAAAATTGCTGGCTTACAATACAAACAATCCAGAACTGCGAGGTGTAAAAACAATTCCGAGCTGACAGGAGTGAGCCGCCATGATGAATGCCGAGCTGACGCGGAGTGGGGCATGGCCAGTACAGCTGGTCATCCGACCGGCAGAACCAGGCTATACGGAAATTAATTCCGACTAGATGCTGAGTGCAGTGTGGCCAGTCCTGCTGGCCTTGCGATGCAAAGGGTTAAGGTTTACAGAGAAAAAGCTTAGAGAATTGAGTTGATTGAATTTAAAGCAAATTAGCTTTAAAAAGTAAGTAAAGTACACAAGGGTTAGGAACATTTTTACTTAAATAATAAGGAAGCTAAAACATGAACTTATTATGAATGTCAGACTAGATTTTGTAACCAAAATAATTTGCCTTGCAATAATTTGTGGACTGTTATCCCTATGCTAAACTCAGGTTGCTGACTACCAACCTGAAGTAAACAGCTGCCCTGGACAAACAATGTTGGTGGGTGGAGAGCCCCAAGTTCCAAATTTAATTACGAATAGTTTAATAATTCATCCCGTACGTTTTATATTACACCTCAAAATATATAGTCTAATTTTTACTCAAAACGAAACTCTTTCTCTAGTCATACATCTTCCATCATTTTGATCACCATTTCTAATTTTTGACATTTCTATTTTGGTTATTGGTTAGTTTATCAACTTCTTTTTCTTCGTTCCATTCTGGACTCAGCAGGCTGAAGTACAAAACTCTAAAGCTGTAGAGTACACTAGTACTTATTTTTTAGTATTCTCTGGAAACGTTCTTTTCCTCTTCTTCTTTTCATTCCGGTTTTTCTATAGTTGACAGATAACATTTGCCGATCCGAGCAAAACGAATGCATTAAAGGCTATTTATTTTCAAGATATCGTTCACTTAAATGATATTTTTGATCTTTTTTACGTACGAGTCGGATGATCAATCTATTATCCGTGGATGAGTTCACACTCTATGAGCATGGACAAATCTAAATCATCCTTCACTCATCTGGCATTCATACTTGGCATAAATAAATACCTAGGTAGGAACCATTTCGAGTAATGTATCATAAATGGACAAACCTTTAGAAGAACTATTTGCCGCATGAGTCTTTTTGAGAGCGGCGTAGGAACGAATCATGCCGAACGCATTAGTATAGTCAGTGTATAAACCCTAAACCCTCGTGTTGGTCTTGCATTGGCCACGCTCAACGAGTTTGAACACCCACCAACGTAATTACATCGTCTCCTTTTTTGTCAACTTTAGGCTTTATTTTTATCATACCTTTGTTATCATCATACATACATACATATCCCACGTCGTCCTGATTGAGCACTATGCATAGTACCAGTCAGTTATTTCTTCTTCAAACATTAGGCTATTGAGCACATCTTCGTGATGTTTGTCCTCTCCTCATAGCAGAGATATTCAAGGAGGGGGCAGGGTTAGTTGTGACCAAGGCAGGAGTGAGAGTTAGGTTAGGCAGCATGGAATCTGGTAAAAACACTGGTTTACAAGATATGTTTTGAGCTCACGTTTAAACTTTTTAATATTATTAATCTGGGCTATGTTGGGTGGAAGTTGTTTAAGTAGCTTGAGACCTATGTAATCTTTTTTTTTCAAAGAGCTTTAATTATGATGTACAGAAGGATTAAAATTATGATTTATTGTATTGTAAGAATGCTGATGAGCAGTGATTTGTTTTTTGTTCTTTTACATAGACAATTGTTTCAAACATATAAATGCTAGGTACAGTTAGAATTTGTAGTTCTTTGAAATACTCACAACATGAGTCACTTGGTCTAAGTTTCAGCATACATCTAATTGCTCTTTTTTGAAGGACAAAAATTTTATTCAAGTTACTTATACTAGAAGAACCTCAAAGGATTATTGAGTACCTAACCAGACTCTCAATCAAGCCAAAATACACCAGTTTAGACAGTGATATATTATTCAATGAGGAAATATCTTTTAGAACAAAAAAATTTGTAGCAAGCTGTTTAGCTAGTTGATTGACATGGTCATTCCACCTGAGACCACCGTCCAATCTCACTCCCAAATAATGTACATACTGGGCTTCCTTTATGATCAAATCATCGAGTACTATACGGATGGAAGAACTGTTCCTGAATTTACCAAATGGTTTCGTTTCTGATCAGTCATGAAGTGCATTGATTATGTTTTTTTGTGATTTATGTGAAGATTGATACCTGAAAGGTACTGTGAAAGAGTATTCAAATTGAAGAAGCAGGTTTCCTGTTCTAAAATATCGAGATTTCTATGGGAAGTTATACTGAATACTGTAAGTGTTGTCTGCAAAAACTGAAAGAAGGTTAGGTATTAGGTAGGAAGTCAGAAATGTCATTAAAGGAGAAAAAGAATCGGCCCTAATATGGATCCTTGCGGAACACCAAATGAAGCTGCCTTTGGATTTGAGTAAGAATTTTTCCTGATGCCGTTTTTATCAATGAGATCTATTTTGGTTTTATGGAATCTGTTGGAAATAAAGATAAGAGCTAATCCAGCTCAGTGCTGTCCCTTTGATGCCTATTGCTTCTAAATTTTTCAGAAGGATCGGGTGAGAGATGCAATCGAACGCCTTGGACAGGTCAATGAAACAGCCATAATGGCTGATGTCCCACACCACCGTCCAAGGCGTCGATGCATGAATCAATGAAATTGACAAGTGCCAGTTTGGTGGATTTGTGCTTCTAGTAACCAAATTGATTTTTGAAAAGAATTGAATGGACACTGAAATAGTTGACTAGTGAGTCGCAAACGACTCTCTCCAAGATTTTCGATATTGTTGGAAGGAGTGAGATAGTACGGTAGTTCTCAAGCGAATGCGTATCTTCTTTTTTTTTAAAAATTGGTTTGATGAGAGCCATTTTTGCTGCCTCAGGGAATTCACCCTTTTCTAAAGAATTATTTATTAATACTAGTATAAAGGATCTATCAACTCAGGATAACATGTCTTAACTGTTTCTATTGAGATACCGTCATATCCGGTAGACTTTTTATTTGGAAGTGAAGATTTTTACCTTAACAAGTGCTTTTTTATCAATTTGCTGGAAATCTATTGAGTTCCCCGAGTCTTCTCGTCAAATCGTTGTAACTCAATAAATGACGTATTTTTGTCATGCGGCATTAACGCGCTTAAACCTTTTAAATTCCTGATTGGATAGAACACAATCCTACGTACATTCCTTATCCGAGCAGAAGACGCAACATGAGCCTTTTCTTCATAACAAAGACGCCCGTACACGTACACCGAGTTTCATATGCAGACCAGCCAGTTTCGTTTTCATGGTAAAAGGTAATAGTTTCAGTTTCAAAACGTCCAGTTTTCAAAACGTCCAGGTTTTAATTCATTTAATAGACGTGCTTAGGTATATATAAAGCTCAGGTTTCGTAAAGTCAGATTCGTTATTTTAAAATAAAAGTTGTTTCATGGGTTTATAAACAAATGTATTATTAGCTACTTCAGGTACGCCAATGGACATGTGAGTTATCAGAGCTTATTTCAGCTACATTTTTATATAGTTATACAAATTATATTTCACATACTCCTGTTTCAAACCAAGCATTTTCAAACCTAGACCTAGCTTGAATTACGGTTTTATACTATATTACAGATATTTGACTACAGTGCCTGTTAACTCTTTGCTTTCCGGCGAATCTAATCTTGCTGTGTCAGTTTCACTTTAGAAAAGTCACGGTTGTATTCTGAAGAGAGGTTATGTCGGATTTATTATAGACAGAATAGGCTAGTCGGTTCGCCAAGTTGTTTTATACATAGTTCTCAAATTACAACTGAAAACCAGATATTACATAAAAATGGTAAATATCATATTCGTAACCTTAAATAACCATTTACGTCCTTAGTTACGTAAATATTTATTTGTCTCCTTAGGTGTAGTTTGTACTCTCTATGGTGGGCAAACATAAGGTAACATAGGTAACCTCATGGGCGGATTTAGGTGGTAATTTTTGGGGGTGCCGGGTCGCCTGACTTATAATGTATTGCATGCTTAAATTCATACATCAATCTCTATTCAAATAGTCCGTTTGCAGGCATACTCCAAAAAATATATGTTTATTTTACTTGACAACAACCCAGTTCCAATTTTTGTAATAGATTATTCAGAGTTATGTTAAAAATTGATTCCCCCTTTTCTGCCAAACAAACCAGCAAAAATCAGGGGGTGCCGCTCGGCACCCTCAGAAATCCACCCACGGGAACCAAACTATTTACACTGCGTACTTGCTTGAGAACAGTGAATTTTAAATTCATTAATTGATACAAGTTCCTTAGAGGGTTAATGTACACCTGATCTATCTAACTTCCAGAGGACATTGTGGGAGCCTGTTGGGGAACTGTAGTCAATTATCGTCAGTATCTGATTGGTGTATCGATCACTAATTACAGCCATGTCGGATGGTATATTCTTGGTTTCGCTAAGTGTGACAACTTGTGGCACCACCTTTCTTGGGGGGAACCTACATGGATGACGACCAAGCATTTTCTAGAAGAGCAGTTGGAGTTTGGCAAAATTTAAATCTGCGGAAGTTTCAGTCTAGCAATAATAGCCTATAATTTTATTGATTGTAATCTAGCTGAGTTACCCACCTGACAACCCCTGGTGGTACTATGCTATTATACGGAGGCCACAACTTTAGAGAGATATTGTTAACAGGATACCTACCAAAAATAACTGCTTAGTTGGAAAGAACATACTTAAATTGACTTACTGTCTAAATTTGACTTAATTAGCCTATGATGAGCGGTCTTTGTGTTCTGCCTCCCAGAAGGCAGCGATGTTGGCGAGGATTGAGTTGAAAGCGTCACCGCCACTAGCGGCCATACCAGATCGCCACCCTTATACAGCGCGCTGCGGCGGTTATGTTAGGTTAGGTTATCAAAAGTAAGTTACTAGAACTTTCCTCGTTTCGTTACGGATTAAACGATACCGGATGAGTCATATACTTTCGCCTGCCAAATCTTGTATGCAAGTGATGCACACACTGCGGTCAACAACCTGACCATGGCCTCCTTAGAGGGGATTTGGCGGGCGAAAGTATTACTCATCGGTATTGCTCGATTCGTAACAAAACAAGGAAAGTCCTATTTACATATTTATGATATACATCCTAACATGATTATATCGGCATACCTAACCTAACATAACCGCCACACACGTTGTATATGAGTGGCCTCCGTATAATACCAAAGCACCCCCCCCCCCCCGGTTCTCCTCAGGAAGTTAAGGAGTAGAACTTGATCATTTTTATCCAAGTAAGTCGGCCTACTAAAACTTAGCAAAAGTTTGCTCGGCCTGTTTGTAATTGACTAGGCCTATCAATCTTTTGCATGTTATTATAACATTAAGTGCATTTTGGCTATGAAATCACAAAATAAATTTACTGAAAAAAGTATTTGATTAGGCCTGCCGTAGGCTACCTAGCCTATTTCAAATAATTTGAAGCAACCTCTGAAATTCTCAAAGGGTTGTCTTTGTATCAACTAAAGTTTGTAACTATGCCCTAGGCGTTCTCATACTCCTAGAGTGAGGCGTACTCATACTCTTTGTCAACTGTCAACAAGTACATAAATCAATCTGAATTTCACACAGTAAAATAAAAACTTAATAAGTTAGGCCACAGAGAAGAATCAAACAGAGGTATCTAATGTTGCGCTCAGCTGGTTGAGTGCTGGCCAGCGGGTATTGAGGACATTGTTCACCACTAATGCCGCGAGAGAGCAGCACTGTCGCTCCCCTCTCCTAATTTAACTTAACTTTAATGAGTAACTGAATGTAACTAGTAAGTATTAGGGAACTTAGCTGTAACTGTAACTGGATTTAACTGTAACTAGCACTTGGGCGCAATGGAAGTCACATTTAAAAGCGACCTCTGTTTGATTCTTCTCTTTGGTTAAGCCTACTTAAAAGGCTTACGTATTTAACAAGCTGTATAATGTTCCAGTCTATTTTTGCCTACAATGGTGGTGCTGTAGTGGCCATGAAGGGCAAGAATTGTGTGGCTATCGCTTCTGACAGGCGTTTCGGAATACAGAGTCAGACCATTTCCACTGACTTTCAGGTATGGCCAATTACCTACAGATAGGTAGCCTATTTAGTAGCCTATAAAAATCTCCTTACAAGAATATTTGTTGCTCTCCCGTTTACCATAATATTAACCTTGGGACTACAAGATACCGTACCCAAAAGGGGCCAGAATTCCAAGTCTGTGAACCTAAGACTGTCAACTCTAGCTTACTCGAAATGTCATGGGACTAAGATTTTTCTACTTTGTGTTATGTAGGCCGTAGTTTGAGTTTCAGACATAATTCTTACTTAGGCCTAATTCCTTAATTCTCTTTTACATAAGTGATTCTTACTTAATATCAACTTATAACCCAATTCAAATCATAAGGCCCAGTCTCTCCGAAAGACTATTGTTAATTTTAGCATTGGGCTTATGGACAGTGTAGGCCTTAAGTTTTGAAACCAACAGTACAGAGGTAATTCTTACTAGGCCTAGATATTGATTGACTAATCGAGCTGAATTCGATGTCTGGAGGGAAATAAAATCAATTTCAGTCTTGAAATAAAGATGCTGGACCGTTTAAGATTCATTCGCCAAATTTTGACTTGTATTCTGCGGTCTGTTAGGTAAACTTCGAGTTATAGAGATAAATATTGGCTTACAAAGTTAAATTATAAATTCAGTTTGACTCACCCACTGATTTTCAAGTAATCGAGTCCATTTCTTGGGCTTTGACTCATGGCATCACGGCATTTTTCAAGTTTGTCAAACACAGTTTTCATTTGACTTACACAAATATTTTGCTAGAGGATTAAAAATAATTCAAGTTATTTAAGTTAGGTCCAAGTTATCGTGGGGCAACTGTAACAATTTATTCTAACAATTTTGAGTAGGCTATATTCTGCTTTAGAAAAACCCTAGAAATGTCCTTTTAAAATAGAAAAATTAAATCTATTTAACTTTCACACTATTACTTTCTAGCAGGGCCTAACTGTAATCAAAAAGCTCTCAGGTTCCAGTGAGAATGTAATCTCAATTACTGTCGGTCGCAGAAAGTGTTTGCGGTGGGGCCGCACCTGTACGTGGGGCTGCCGGGGCTGGCGACCGACACACAGACTGTGGAGCAGCGACTGACGTTCCGACTGAAGCTGTACGAGCTGCGCGAGGGCCGCGCCATGAGCCCCCGCGTCTTCGCCGCCATGCTCTCCAACCTGCTGTACGAGAAGAGGTCAGCAAACATCTATATAAATCAAATTTGAGTTTTGTCTGTACATCGCTTAGAGTTATGAAATTATTGGTTATTTTTGCGTTTTGAAGGTCAGAGAATCCGAATCAAGCCTTATCTCAGTTTCCGTCTGTCTGTAGGTAACGCTCAACATCACACCTTAGACCGCTTTTCAAGCAACAGTAGAGTACTGGAATGGCTGAAACTTATTTTCTGTATTGTATGCACTTGAAAAGGTTTAAGACGAATTAAAACTAGCGTAAGTCTTTTCGAAATTAAACAGCAAGCTTCTAAAAAGCGAATTTTATTTGATTTTGACTCTATAGAGAAGCTTATGAAGTTGTCATGGCAACCTAAACACTAAACATTAAATCATGAATCCAAGAAAGTTTTTCTGTTTTTCCACAGGTGAAACTGTGTTGATCAGCTAGTTTCCGGCGGGCTGAGCCGGAGTCTATAAAAGAACTCCGGGATTTTAAAAATTTACATCTTAATGTAGATGATAGCAAAATGTAGTTAATTTCTCTGAAACGAGTAGCTCAACAAGTTTTACTAATAAAAATTGGGAATGTTTTCATCTAGAGGTGGCACCGCTACAGAGGGTTGACCTTGAACCTTGAACCTTGAACGTGGCGCGGCTGTTTGTGCTGAAAGGGGGTCATTCCATGTAAAACCAACAAGGCACTCAACCCGACCATCCTAGATTTTGATGAAACTTTACTTGTTTGTGTTCTTTTGGGTGCAAAATCCAAAAATAATTTTAAAAAAATTCTACCTCATACTTTTTTTGCTATGTTTTTCTAAAAATCGGAAATTTCCACTGTTTTTGACATGCGCTCAAACCTATAATGTGCTATAACTCAAGTTCTATTAGGCTTATCAAGCTGATCAAAGGCTCATTTTAAAGAGGATTTCAAGGGCTTTCATATGATACCACACTTGACCAATTTTGAGTTTAAAAATCTTTTTTCAAAAATTTCAAAAAATGATTTCGAAATATTTTTTGAGATAGTGATTTTTGAAAAATTTGAAAATTACATATATTTTTCATTGCAATGTGGACAACATATGTTGAAAATTTCAGAGTGGGATGACAATGGGATCAGCAGTTATGGTAAAAATACTTAACAGCGGTTTGCTATTTAAGTGAGATTGCATGTCACTTACTACCATCTAGATTTAACATGAAGTATGATAAGTATGCGTAATAAAACAAAATTATAAACTATTTCCTAATAAACATAATAAATCATAATTAAATATACACTACCCTATGTATAGGATGTACACATGCAATCAAAAACATGCAACCCCTGTATACATGCAGAAAAGTGTATATACCGGGTGTCTCACCTAAACTGAACCAATAGCTAACTTTTTTTATCATAAATCTGACAAAGAACTTCTTATGGGGGACTTTCCTTTATCTTTAAAGTTACTTTTTGGAGTGACTTCGAAATTTTAAAATAAGTTTAAGGTCGCCATTTTCCAATATGGTACACAACTTTGATTTTTCTTATGGAACACCCTGTATTTTATGGCGGTTTTGAATTTAACGCTTGATTGTAGGAACTTTTTATTCTTTCTCATTTTTTTCTAAATCCATTGGTTCAGGTGATATGAGCAGTTAAAGTTTGATTTTTTCCATTTAAAATGCATTGGAAAATTGTTGGTAATCTATATATCGAAAAAGGTTGGGTTTAATAATACATGCCAAAGAGTAAAAGTTTCTTAAAATGTGAGTTTAGTTGAGATTTAATCATAAAATAATTTTCAGTTGAGATTCACTCATAGAAATGTATTATTTCGAAGATGCTTTTAATGCATAATGAATACATGGGATGGCACAGCTAAATGGACACAATGCTTTTTAAATGGGAAAAAATCAAACTTTAACTGCTCATATCTCTTGAACCAATGGGTTTAGAAAAAATGAGAAAGAATAAAAAGTTCCTAAAATTAAGCGTTAAATTCAAAAACGCCATAAAATACAGGGTGTTCCATAAGAAAAATCAAAGTTATCCGCCATATTGGAAAATGGCGGCGATATTTTAAAATTTTGAAGTCACTTCAAAAAGTAACTTTAAAAATAAAGGGAAGTCCCCCATAAGAAGTTCTTTGTCAGATTTATAATAAAAAAGTTAGCTATTGGGTTCAGTTTAGGTGAGACACCCGGTATATACACTTTTCTGCATGTATACAGGGATTGCATGTTTTTGATTGCATGTGTACATCCTATACATAGGGTAGTGTATATTTAATTATGATTTATGTTTATTAGGAAATAGTTTATAATTTTGTTTTATTACGCATACTTATCATACTTCATGTTAAATCTGGGACATCCATATAGAACACCTCTGTAAGAAGATAAGCAGTGGGATATTTATGATCAAGACTTTATTAAGATGTTGCTCCGTCAACGTTACTAAATTGGTTTATCATGCCTACGTTGAATCTCAATTTTCATATGGCCTTATGTTCTGGGGTCTCAGTAATAAATCAAAAAAAGTATTTATCCTCCAAAAAAAGGCCTTACGAACTCTTTAAGATTCATAAAATAAATTCATGTCGTCCTCTCTTTAAAAAACATAAAATTTTAACCCTTGCATCAATGTACATTCTACAAAGTGCCTGTTTTGTCCAGAAGAATAAATCACAATTTCCACTACAAATGAACACCCACAACTACAATACAAGAAATTAAAACCAAATCAACATACCAACATGCAAAACATTATTTTATCAAAAAGGACCAGAATACATGTCAATAAAAATCTATAATAATTTACCAGAAAACATCAAGAAAATTAATGACATTTCCAAATTCAAAAGAAGTTTAAAAAAATTACTAGAAGAAAACTGTTATTACAACATTGAAGACTATTTCACACATCATAGTTCATAAAATGGACATTTTATTTAGTTTTTAAGCTTTGTATGTTATCACAACAAACCCAACCATGAAAATGGCAATTGGGCTCAATAAATAAATAAATAAATAAATAAATCTAGATGGTAGTAAGTGACATGCAATCTCACTTAAATAGCAAACCGCTGTTAAGTATTTTTACCATAACTGCTGATCCCATTGTCATCCCACTCTGAAATTTTCAACATATGTTGTCCACATTGCAATGAAAAATATATGTAATTTTCAAACTTTTCAAAAATCACTATCTCAAAAAAAATCTTGAAATTATTTTTTGAAATTTTTGAAAAAAGATTTTTAAAATCAAAATTGGACAAGTGTGGTATCATATGAAAGCCCTTGAAATCCTCTTTAAAATGAGCCTTTGATCAGCTTGATAGGCCTAATAGAACTTGAGTTATAGCACATTATAGGTTTGAGCGCATGTCAAAAACAGTGGAAATTTCCGATTTTTAAAAAAACATAGCAAAAAAAGTATAAGAGGTAGAATTTTTTAAAAATTATTTTTGAATTTAGCACCCAAAAAAATACAAACAAGTAAAGTTTTACTAAAATCTGAGATACCAAAGTTGAAAATGTTTTTTATTTGGTTGATTTGATATGAAATGACCCGATTGCTACGTTGTGGCAATGCCACCGCAGAAAAAGGCTTAGTGTGTTATTTGGCTAATAGAAACTAAATCTGTTGTTACGGTACAAAGAAACTTTTGAAAATTCGTGATGTTGACCATCTTAGGAAACAAATAGTCAATTCTGTGGCAATTGTCTCTCCAGACATGCTGGCTAGGACATGGGAAGAGGTGGAATATCATTGCGAAGTGTGCTGTGCCACTCTGGGGGCTCATATTGAATTTTATTGAATTTCTAAAAAAAACTTGAAAATGCAACCTTTCCAATCATATATTAAACAATTATATGAGTTTTTACTTCATTAAAATATTTTGCCTCAAAACCCCGGAGTTCTTTTATAGACACCTTGTATTTTATTTTTCATTTTCACGTCATTAATGATCACAAAACATTTACATGGCAGAAATATTTCTACAGCAAACACACATGACTTGTCATACAGTGGTTTTAAATCTAAAGTACTACCATCGTAAAAGCTAAAATAAAATCAAATACGATCACCCGCATCTTTAGGTATAAATTACAATTGATAAAAAAAATTTAAGATAATACCACTTCACTACTAACTAAAATTATTTTTATGGAATAAAAGGCCTCATCAGTAAGGAGTTTTTTTTACTTTTGATCTCATAGTATTGAAAGAAAGTTTCAGAATTTCTTTACGAATTTTATTAATACATTGCACTATATCGAGGAGAATTTTCAAAGAGAGTTAATCTGTAATTAAGTATTATATGAAATATGTTTTTATCTGATCTGTCTTTCTGTATATTTGACCTCTGCTACTGCACACTTGACCTCCGTAACTGCACACTTGACCTGGTGTTGCAGGTTCGGCCCATACTTCGTGGAGCCGGTGGTGGCCGGACTGGACCCCAAGACGTTCGAGCCGTTCGTCTGCAGCATGGACCTGATCGGCTGCCTCTCCACGCCCGAGGACTTCTGTGTCGGCGGCACCAGCAGCAACCAGCTCTTCGGCATGTGCGAGGTAAAGCGGTCGTGATACATTTAGGCCTATGTACGAGGGCAGTAACAGGTGTCTTGTCTGCTATACTAGGTTTGTTGCCCCATCCTCACGACTGAGTTTGCTGCCAGAAGTTCCGTTTCGTCCGTAATGTGAGCCGAGTATCGCTGCCGACTGATCACACATTTTAGTATTATTGTATTTAAAAATGGCTTATTCCATCCATGCAAGGTCAAATTCCGTTATCTGCCCACAACTGAAAAATGTTCTCCTATTGGCTGCATACGTTTTATGGCTAAGTATTTTGGTTAGTGGATAGTTTGCCAAGAATATCGGGATATTTTCTGAGTAATTTGGTCGGTATTATTGTTGCTCTCGCCTTATGTACCAAACATGCAGATAACGGTAACATCGCCGATGCATCGCCGTGCCTGCCGCTGGTTGGGTTGGGTTAGGTCAGGTTAATTTATTCTGTAAAATACAGTATTGAAAATTAGATTAGATTCGATCCTAATCCAACATAACCTTACCTCTCCTCTTGTGTTGCCGCTACTACAAGTAATGGCAACATGAGATAAAGTAAAGGCTCGTAAGATAACTCTTGGGTGTGAATTCGTGCCGTGTATAGATAAAGTTTGTTTCTCTAATTTGTCTTTTACATCTCCAATTACCCGTACACTTCCTAATTATTTGTTGTATTACTTTGTTATATATTGGAAATATAACATGTCATATAACATGTTATATTGAATATATAGTTGTGGGCAGGTAATGGAATTTGACCCCCGCCAAATACAGAGAAAATGATTGTCAATGTTTTTTTTGGGCCATAACAATCATTCTATGTTCAATCAATGCCTAGAAGAGAAAGTATTTTTTTCTGAGCCCATTGTATTGGTTGTAAAATCCAACAGTGATTTGATATCCCATACCATACGTAACACGCAACGTGGCAAAATCCCACGTGTTGTGGCAGCCTGACCTTGGAGCCTGACGACCTGTTTGAGACCATCTCCCAGGCCCTGGTCAGCTCTGTGGACAGTGATGCGATGGCTGGTTGTCGTACAGTTACTTGACAGCTGATGTTGTGGACAGGTGCTGTGGCAGCCTGACCTGGAACCTGACGACCTGTTTGAGACCATCTCCCAGGCCCTGGTCAGCTCTGTGGACAGTGATGCGATGGCTGGTTGTCGTACAGTTACTTGACAGCTGATGTTGTGGACAGGTGCTGTGGCAGCCTGACCTGGAACCTGACGACCTTTTTGAGACCATCTCCCAGGCCCTGGTCAGCTCTGTGGACAGTGATGCGATGGCTGGTTGTCGTACAGTTACTTGACAGCTGATGTTGTGGACAGGTGCTGTGGCAGCCTGACCTGGAACCTGACGACCTTTTTGAGACCATCTCCCAGGCCCTGGTCAGCTCTGTGGACAGTGATGCGATGGCTGGTTGTCGTACAGTTACTTGACAGCTGATGTTGTGGACAGGTGCTGTGGCAGCCTGACCTGGAACCTGACGACCTTTTTGAGACCATCTCCCAGGCCCTGGTCAGCTCTGTGGACAGTGATGCGATGGCTGGTTGTCGTACAGTTACTTGACAGCTGATGTTGTGGACAGGTGCTGTGGCAGCCTGACCTGGAACCTGACGACCTTTTTGAGACCATCTCCCAGGCCCTGGTCAGCTCTGTGGACAGTGATGCGATGGCTGGTTGTCGTACAGTTACTTGACAGATGATGTTGTGGACAGGTGCTGTGGCAGCCTGACCTGGAACCTGACGACCTTTTTGAGACCATCTCCCAGGCCCTGGTCAGCTCTGTGGACAGTGATGCGATGGCTGGTTGTCGTACAGTTACTTGACAGCTGATGTTGTGGACAGGTGCTGTGGCAGCCTGACCTGGAACCTGACGACCTTTTTGAGACCATCTCCCAGGCCCTGGTCAGCTCTGTGGACATTGATGCGATGGCTGGTTGTCGTACAGTTACTTGACAGCTGATGTTGTGGACAGGTGTTGTGGCAGCCTGACCTGGAACCTGACGACCTTTTTGAGACCATCTCCCAGGCCCTGGTCAGCTCTGTGGACAGTGATGCGATGGCTGGTTGTCGTACAGTTACTTGACAGCTGATGTTGTGGACAGGTGCTGTGGCAGCCTGACCTGGAACCTGACGACCTTTTTGAGACCATCTCCCAGGCCCTGGTCAGCTCTGTGGACAGTGATGCGATGGCTGGTTGTCGTACAGTTACTTGACAGCTGATGTTGTGGACAGGTGCTGTGGCAGCCTGACCTGGAACCTGACGACCTTTTTGAGACCATCTCCCAGGCCCTGGTCAGCTCTGTGGACAGTGATGCGATGGCTGGTTGTTGTACAGTTACTTGACAGCTGATGTTGTGGACAGGTGCTGTGGCAGCCTG
The DNA here is from genome assembly GCA_035578135.1 of Flexamia atlantica. Taxonomy (NCBI): domain Eukaryota; kingdom Metazoa; phylum Arthropoda; class Insecta; order Hemiptera; family Cicadellidae; genus Flexamia; species Flexamia atlantica. Next base: position 3,373,010 of record JAQJVK010000038.1, read on the forward strand.
ACCTGGAACCTGACGACCTTTTTGAGACCATCTCCCAGGCCCTGGTCAGCTCTGTGGACAGTGATGCGATGGCTGAGTATCGTACAGTTACTTGACAGCTGATGTTGTGGACAGGTGCTGTGGCAGCCTGACCTGGAACCTGACGACCTTTTTGAGACCATCTCCCAGGCCCTGGTCAGCTCTGTGGACAGTGATGCGATGGCTGGTTGTCGTACAGTTACTTGACAGCTGATGTTGTGGACAGGTGCTGTGGCAGCCTGACCTGGAACCTGACGACCTTTTTGAGACCATCTCCCAGGCCCTGGTCAGCTCTGTGGACAGTGATGCGATGGCTGGTTGTCGTACAGTTACTTGACAGCTGATGTTGTGGACAGGTGCTGTGGCAGCCTGACCTTGAGCCTGATGACCTGTTTGAGACCATCTCGCAGGCTCTGGTCAATTCTGTGGACAGAGACGCGATGGCTGGTTGGGGCGCTGTAGTCCACATCATGTAAGTGGAACTTGTAAAACTAAAATTTCTTTTTGTAGATTCTAAGTTAATCATTTTAACCTTACTTGGTTGTATATATATATATATATATATATATATATATATATATATATATTGTGTTTTCATAAGAGAAATACTTACATAATAATTATTGTATTTATTAAAAATAATTTTTTTATGGGGTGGAGAGGGGGGGGGAGGGAGGCCATTGAAAGTAAGATGGGGTCACCGGGAAGTTTGCAAGATAAATTTCAAGTCCCCTTGGGTAAAGGAGTCTTGTAGTTTTGGTGCAACCAAAAATCATATTGTCAGCATGATGTTGGCACGCAAATGCTCAAATGAATAAAAAACTGTGACTCATCAAGTTTGACTCTGAGGCATTTAGTACTTAATTTGAGAAGAGATGTCCTGAGAACTGTACTAATATTATTTATATAAGTTCACTAACCTCCTTGGATACAAAGCAAAATCCTTTGGGTGATACTTGGGTTCCAGTTTCCTCCATGGCTGTTGTATTTGCACAGTTCTTTTAGATAGGTACTTTATTCCTTTGGTTGAAGTTTGTGGACTTTAATATTTTGTTAAAAATATTTTATATATTGTTTGGTTGACTCTCAATACTGGTGACATCAGTGATAGATATGAATTAATTTGATAATGAATGTTGCTTGTTATTACACTGTTATCCCGGCAGAACTGACTTCGATTTAAAAACGCAATGACTGACTCACGGTCTTTTGGACCAGGTTTTATTTAAAACTTAGTATATTGAAAAATAATGAGTTTATTTGTACAAAAACTCCACTAAAGTCTTTTACATTAGTTTTTTGACTACTTTATATAGGATATATGTGCATACAAAATATTTATATGATATAAAAAAAATATTTTGAATTGCATTTGGTACTTAAAAAATTATTGTTATTATGTTAAAAACATACATATGTTGTACAAGGATGTGTTTATACAGACAAAAACTTCACCAAAGTATTGTACATTAGTGTTTTGAATATTTTATTTAAGAAACAAGTGCACACAAAATATTTATATGTTATATGAAGCCTTACGTGACCCACGATCGAAAACACCAGACCTCTAAAGAAACTTTCATTGAACTGACTGTAAGGGTTAGAGAATGACAGGAAGTGAGTCATGATGTTCCTGGAAAGACATACAAAGTGTCGGCCAGCCCTGCCAACACCCAAAAAATATAATTTTTATCGAAAAAACTACTAACCCGGTCTTTTAGACAGGTAAGTCAGTGCTTGCGGGTTAAAATTATGATATCATACAGTAGTTTTTATTTAGTTAGGCTGCATTAAATTGATAACTTAATATGTTTTGTCTATTTTAAATCCAAAGCTGTCTGTTGACATTTGTTTGCCATGAAATGCAGATTCTGCCCGGGTGATCCACCCAGAATACTTTAAGCAAATAATCAACAAATTTATTAATTGAAAAAACTAACTATAAATTGTAAATTTAATTTCTATTTTGTTTATTCACATCGGACCCCACTAACCAATTATGGATAACTTGGTGGGGCCAAGACTGTGTACAAGATTTGCATTAGAGTTTTTTCTAAGATTGCCCAAAAACATACAAATTGTTCACACAATGTCTGTAACCTAACCTTACTTTCCTTAATTTCATAGCTTTAAATTTGTTATTTATAAACTTTATGATAGATTAAATTTTACAATTTTTGTTGATGTTTCAGTGAGAAGGACAAGGTTACAACGAAAACGGTCAAGACAAGAATGGATTAATGTATAAATTTCAAACACACTTTTTTCTGTATTCACTTTAAATATGGTTTAAGTTTCAATAAACAACTATGTTTTTCTATTTATTTAACATGTTCTCAATTTATAACCTTGTTGGTAGTTTATGCATATTAGGGTAGCCTGCAAAGCTGATATTGATAAATAAAAATACCCCCGTTGCAGCAGACCTGCATACTCAGCGAATTTAAAATGCAAAACAACATATTTCAATCCAACATAGCGAGATTCAACATTTTTTTGTAAGCTCCATAAGAATAATATGGGGAATGAGTATGCAGGTTTGCTGCTACGGGTATATTAAAACTGGGTGGTTTTAATTCAATATTTAGTTGATCTGAACTAGGAGAAGCCATTTACCAAGTTTTATCAAGATATGTTGAGAAATAAGCAAGATATAGAATTTTCTTTATTTCCCATAAGGTTAACATTGGGACAACGTACTGTGTTTACCACTTTCAATATCTCGGAAACCAATGGACATAGAGCAGTGATTAAAATACTAAATTGTTTGTTTTTTTTGAGCTGAATTCAAAAATGCTAGCAAAAATTGGATAATTTTTAATTTTCTATGTAAAAAACTCAAAAAACCCCATTTTTGGGGGGTTTACCCCCCTTTATCCCCCCTTCCTTTACACGTCTGTACCAAATTTCATTAAGATCGGATCATATTTACGGCCGCTATCGTGTTAACAGACATATATATATATATATATATATATATATATATAAAATTCTAACGAATAGTGTTTTTTGCTTCTTGGGGCCCCAAAATGAAAAGTTAACATGGTCTCGAGCTTAGGTCTTACCATGAGACCTACGGTACTAGCTTATTCCCATAAGGAAATTCGCTAAAACTGGTTTATATTACCTCAATCTACAGATTTCTTCAGATTTAAATGGACACCGGTTCAAGAAAATCTTAGTTTCCCTCTTCAGGTTAATTTAAATAAAATACCAAACTCAAACATAAGTCCATCGTAACACTATAACCACTCATAGATTAAAACGAACACAACAAATTTTTAAACAAACAAAAAACATTTAATGGCAAAAGTGCACTTTAACGCGTACTGGCTATGACGGTTTTTTCATTTGTATAAAAACATGATCGTTTTAATTACAGTGGGACAATGTTTTAGTGTTCGAGTTTCGAGTTTGGTATTTTATTGAGAACAAAAATAAAAACTTAAGACCTGAACCTGAAGATTCAAACTAAGATATTCTGAAACCGGTGTTCATTTAGATCTGTAGAAAGCTGTTGACTGAGGTACGTAACGTAAACCTGTTTAGCGAATTTCTCCTATAGGGAAGAAGCTATTACCGTAGGTCTCATGTTAAGACCTAAGCCCGAGACCATGCTAACTTTTCGTTTTGGGGCCACCAGAATCAAAAAACACCATTCGTTCAAATTTTAGCGAATTTCACCTATAGGGAAGAAGCTGTTACCGTAGTACTCATGGTAAGACTTAAGACCCAGACCATGATAACTTTTTGTTTTGGGGCCCCCAGAAGCAAAAAACACCATTCGTTCGAATTTTTATATATATATCTGTCTGCTAACACGATAGCGGGTGTAAATATGGTCCGATCTTAATGAAATTTGGTACAGACGTATAAAGTGGCAATCACTCAGACGAGTTTGTGAACCAGCCCGATCGGACCACCGGAAGGGGGGGGTAAAGAGGGACAAACCCTCCCAAAAATGGGTTTTTGAGTTTTTTACATAAAAAATAAAATTTATCGAATTGTCGTTTGTACCATTGAATTCAGCTCAAAAAAACAAAAAATTAGTATGTTCAATCACTGCTTTATGTCCATTGGTTACCGAGATATTGAAAGTGGTTATCACAGTACGTTGTCCCAATGTTAACCTTATGGGAAATAAGTGAAATTCTATATCTCGCTTATTTCTCAACATATCTGGATAAAACTTGGTTTGTGGCTTCATCTAGATGAAATCTAATGTTTAATAGTTTAAAATCACCAATATTTCCATTTTTTTGGCAGCAAACCTGCATACTCATTCCCATGTTATTCTTATGGAACTTACAAAAACATGTCAAATCTTGCTGTGTTGGCTTGAGCTATACATTATTTTGCATGTGAAATTCGCTGAGTATGCAGGTCTGCTGCTACGGGGGTATTTAGATATACTGTATACAGGGTGAGTCTTGTAAGCCGTCCACAACAGATTATAGGCGAACGGCTTTACATACAAAGATGAAACAAAATATTTCCCCATTAAATCATTTCCAAGGAACAACGTAAAAATATTTTTAACTTTTTTAAAATATAGGGTGTTCCGAAAACTGGGGGGCATGGGTTCGAATCTCGGAAATTTCAAATGCAAACATATGTCATATTATACATAATTTTAAAGCTCTAAACAAGAAACAAGCTGGTGAAAACAGAACTCAATTATCTTTACTATTTTTCAAAATGGCGGCCGTTTTTGTGAAAAATATTGGTATTTACAGAATACCCTGTAACTCGAGAACTACTTAAGGGTTTTTCGTTCTGTTTAAAAATTCTTAATCCTTATAAACTCAGCTTCAATTTGATATTCAAGGTGCCAAAATTAAAAGAAAATAAATATTTTTTTCAACATTTTATTTTTTGTAAATGTTGGTAGCACTGAAAATCAAAAATTTTAAATGGCAACATATATTAAATAGGTAATAATTTTCATAATTTTAATAAAAAAGACTTCTTGGGAGAACAGACCGGGTGTTTAAAGCCTTTCTTCTTGAAGTCATCTGTGAGCTGTTTGAAGGCCAAATTGTAGTCTTCTACATTCGGTTTTGTAAAAAACTGAGGTTTTGTTACAAGTCAGTAGACTGCAGCTCTTCCAGGTGGACATTGAAAGGTTAAGTGACTGGCTACGTAATCTGGACTAGAAGGTTTTCCACACTTTTCCCGGAACATCACAGCAACGCCCGCAGTCGTGTGTCGAGGAGAGTTAAAGTCAGCTGAAATGCTGTGAGCAAATGCCACGTTCTTGCCAGACTGGTATCTATCAATCAAATTGCTCATGTTTGTTTCAGTTATTGTGAAATAGTTATTAACCTTCCATTTCCTTTTAATGAGACATCTGTTGAGAATATCCATTATCATGAATGCAATTTTCCTCTTCCCTCCATGATTAAGGTGCAGATCATGTCGACTGTACTGAAAACCTTTCAAACTATCTAAGTCAGTGAGGTGTAAATTAGTTGAGCGTGCAACCAGCTCTCTGATATAGCTATTTAGGAGACGAATCTCATTGTGAATGGGGTCAATTACATCTATATCGAATCTGTTGGGTATTGTGGATAGTAGAACCACCTTTTTAGAGGTAAGTTCTTTTAACATTTTCTCAAGATCTTTATATAGATGAGTTAGGTCGCCTTTAAATGTGTCGTTTGTTCCTGCCAGGATAACTGTTACATCATCTTTCTTTTCTCGGTAATTTTTCCATTATTGTCATTATTACTATTGTTTTGCTTTCTTTTATTTTGATTCTTCCAATTTCTTGATTTTACTGTTCTCCAAGAATTCGTAGGTATACTCTTATATTCTTTTGGTGCCGTATTCATAGAGCCTTTGTTTCATTTTCTGTGTTTTTTGTCACTATGACTGTGGCCATTTTCTCTTTGGGGATAATCTGAGAAATCATCCTTAGGTTCATATTTTCAAATTAATTAAAAAATAAAACTAAAGTCCCTCATGTTTAATAGCAGTTCTATTGTTTGACATATATATGCTATTAATGATCGTTTAGATATAAGGTCCGTTTTCATTAGTTCTGGTAAACAAATATTTTCTGGTGAGAGAGTATCTGGGTTGTCCTAGACTTTAGCAATGATAATCTCTGCTATGGCAAAACCCCACAGTCATACGAGTTGGTTTGTTTGGTGTTGTGCAAATGTTGAATACTGGTTCTTGGTCAGAATTGGACAGATGAGTAAATACCTTTTTGGCAATTTTATGTGTGTGGGAGAGATTATAGGTTTTCATAGAATCATAGTAATAAAAGCTTTTGTCCATAGTTCTACAAATGAGCAGACTCCAGCGAGAGCCATTACCGCAATTAGTACCAGCGCTGTCATTAACAGGAATGATAATATATTGAAAACTAATAAGTTCCACTGGTGTCAACAGGCAGTCAGTGTCCTCCAATAATTTAACAGCTTGGCAAACAGTCGGGCTCATACATTTTACAACGGCATTTTCCAATAGTCTATCACTGTCATTCATACGCTCAAAATAAATTCGTATGATATCGTCATTGATCCAACTCGTCCCCAGTAACTCCTGTATACTTTCTTTGTTAGCGTTTCTCGTAAGTTGATTTGATGTATCTTTTTGCGTCCCAACTGTTTTGTTTTTAGATTGCTCATTAGATATAGGATTGTAATCAGGATTTGTAAATGAATTTAGTTGACTTTGTAAGGATTCATTTTATGTTCTATTTCCTCCCTTAGTATTTGCAGTCTGTCGATTTCATCAGTAAGGCTTTTACAGTTTGACTCTAATAGCTTCATATCTAGGTCCCTGCTGTTAAGTTCATTTGTTGGTTTAGTTTTATTCTGAGTCAGTAAAAGGATTTGATTTTTAAGTGTTTCTATTTTGTTGTCTGCTTTTTCTTCCATTGACAAAGAATCTTCCAAGAACGTTTTTACTTGTCCTTTTTTTGCTCTCCAGGCATTTATTTAATGCATTAATTTCTCCCTTAAGCTCTGATATCTCATGACAATTTTCTTTAGTAGTTTTTAGGGCCATATCATATTTATTTAGCAATGTAGTAATTTCAGGAACCAATTCAACAACGGAATTGGTTGTATATTTATTAGATGTCGCTGTAAGTATGCCATGCATGCGTACAGCTATGTCAATAATCTCTTGATTAAGTAAATCTTCTTTTAAACTGTTAATGTCAATCATATTGACCGTCGTGTCATCATATTGACGAATTTATCAGCGCCTGTCAGACTGTTCCGCAATCCAAACACAGTTATGCACTGCTATTGTGTATCGTAGTTTTGAAGGCGTAGGCAGTGGACGCAGCACTGCGTGGCTAGTGCCCTCGATCTCCAATAGGGTGCACGACGCCCTACTTCCCCCCTCTCCTCCGGCAGGGTGCGCCACCACGTGCTTCCGCAATCTCCACTAGAGTGGGCAACAATGCACTTGGGTTGTTCAAGTTTGGAAGGTTTGGAATAATCCTGTTCGGGTATTGGCAGAACTGAGCCTATTTGCGCATGCGCAAGTTTAAAAGTTTAAACAAAAAGTCGTTGGAGATTGAAAATCAACATGAATAATATTGTGAGGTTAGTAGTGTTTTCGACTGAAATCTTCGTTATTAATGACTTTTGTCCTTAGACTCACCATCTTAAACAACGATGACTCTAGTATTACCATTGAATATATAGCTAACGCAGGAAGATATTATATATATATGTAGATATTTATGTAGATATGTATATATGTATATCTACATGTATACATATATATATATATATATACATATATATATATATATATACATATATATATATATATATATATATATATATATATATATATATATATATATATATATATATATGTATATATGTAGATATTTGATACATCGTTTTTTTCAATGTTAGATCAATAAAAAAATTTCGAAAAAAATTGTATGTGTTCTTCGATTTTTTGCAACCTTGAAATCCCCAAAAAACCCAAAAAAATTTTCAAATTTACGTAGTAGGCCTACATCCTACATCAATTATAAAATGTTACCTTCCATTGTACAGATGTACTACCATTGTGGCAGCAGTACATTTTTATACCGTTACAGCAGCTGGTGTATGAATATGTTTTCACTTTCAAAATGGCAGCCGTATAGAATAGGTCTCGCCGATTGCCTTCATTGTGGCGGCCAGCAACGTTGCCAAATCTTCTAGGCATGAGGTAGTCAGTTCTTTTAAAAACGGGCTTGCTCGCCACTACCAGGATGAGACCTATACAGCCATACAGGATTAATTTCTATTTTACCCTCTTTTTTCTTTGTTTGTTTGTCGGTCACGGCCCAGTAATGGCCAGTTATGGCATAATACTGGCCTGTTCTGGCCATATTGGCTGGTCTAAGCCAAGTATTAATATTACGTAGCAGTTAAACATTGAAACTTTGAAGTATACTCAAAGTGTACTTCAAAGTATACTTTGCGGCGTTCTTGATTGGACGTAAACCTAAGAGAATTTTGTAAAACGGATTCTTAGTACGCATCTAGTACCCGAGGCCAAATTTCAGCTCTATAAGTCTTATAGTTTTGGAGATTCGCCGTCCGATAGAAAAGCCCTTCTTTATATAACTGAACGAACGGTGTTTTTGGGGTCTGGGATATCAAAATGAAAAGTTACCGTAGTCCCGTGCTTAAGTCTTATAATGCTGCCTAAGGCTATAGCTACTTCCCTATAGGGGGACATTCGTTAAAACCGCATAGTGTGAAAAGGGCCTTTGGACTTATTTTTCAGCTGAGCGGTATTCAGTTTTTCTGAGGAATTTTTGCTATTTGATAATCAAACAGTTGATAACATATAGGCTATATGCCTAAAATTACATACCCTGCAACAAAAGTCATTCCATTTCAAATATCCCTGAGAGCTTTGAACATTCTAGGGTGAGTGCACCAGTGAATGACCGGTTAAGGACGATGTCTCATGTTAAATTGACATCACTCCCTTATTCCATAGTCACAGTTTTACTTTTTACTGTAGAAATTTTATTTATTCTTTATGGATCAAGCAATATTAGTTAAATACGTTACTTAATGAGAATACGGATAGTAATATTAATTAAAAGGCAACGATGGCAATGCTCCAATAAATGACCGGGACTGCACCAGTGAATGACCGATCTTGCACCAGTGAATGACCGGTCTCTTTTGGTTGAATAACTGTCAAAATATCGAAAAATCAGCTGACAACAATGAATAAGAATAATTCAGCTGAGAACATAGATCATAGCTAGTAAATGACCGATCTTGTTCCAGTGAATGACCGCGAAGTTTTCCCCCGGTCATTCACTGGTTTTTGCCCTAGTTACGTTCCAATTTATGACCGCCCTCAGTAATAATTAATTATAACACATAGAGCAACAAAATTTATTTTAAATTGCAGGATATTATATTAAATATTATTTAATTGCAACACATTTTTGTAATCATCATCAAATACAGAATGAATGTAAATCCAGGTAAGCCTTGCAGGGATAGTCACTATAGGAGGAAAGATCAAAATCGAAGATAGTGGTACACTCAATTTTAAATATGTTTAAAAAGTATTTTCGATTCCAACGATTTTATCCAATGAAAGATTATTGCTGAATAATTATACAAGGCTGGTTATGCGCTTATTTTTAATTGACTAGCCTAAAGAGTATGCTTGATAAAGGGTTTTTGAAGCAAAACAGTCATTCACTGGTGCACCCACCCTATATCTTTTCACATTTTTACATCCAGTCATATGTTTTTACAAGTTAAAAACAGCTGCAAAACATGTTAATGATATATAGATAAATAAATAAACTATACAAAGAATGATAATTGGTTTTGAAATGTACTTCGACATGAGTTCAACTAATTTAAAATTTAAAATTCGTTTATTTATGCGTTTTCAGTGACAGTGTTATTAACTAAATTCTTGTCATGCGATAGTGAATCACTAACTGGTGCTCGCTGTTCTCAGGACACGGACTGCGGACCGACGGAGGAGTGTTTCCAAGGTGTTTGTATGGATCCTTGCAGAAACAGTTATTGTGGAAATGATCCAAACGCAATGTGTATCGTCTTAAATCATAAGCCAAAATGTACGTGCAAACCCGGATTCGACGGAGACGAGACCGGTTGTAGGCCCATAAAGAATGAGTCGCAAGGGAAAAAATGTTCAATGGATTCGGATTGCAGTACGACTGAAGAGTGCTACAAAGGTGTGTGCATCGATTCTTGCGGGACCAGTGACTGCGGTGCAAATGCAATATGTGTCGTCAAGGATCATAAGCCCGAGTGTAATTGCAAACCTGGGTTTGAAAGAGACGTGTATGGGTGTAAGCCCATAAAGGACGAATCTAAAGGCAAGAAATGTTCGAAGGATGCGGACTGCAGTTCAATAGAGGAATGTCACAACGGGGTCTGTATCGACTCTTGCGGAACCAGCGACTGCGGTGCGAATGCAGTATGTGTCGCCGTGCATCACAAGCCGCAGTGTGATTGCCAACCTGGATTTGAAAGAGGTGTAAATGGATGTGTACCTAAGAAGGTAGGGAAAACATGTAAGGTAGCCGAAGACTGCAGCCCATCAGAAACATGCCTGAATGGGATGTGCATCAACCCTTGCGAAAATAATTTCGACTGTGGCGATCCCAATTCTCATTGTGTCGTTAAAAATCACAAGACTACTTGTAAGTGTAATCAATATATATATATAAAAGAAGAGTTGTGTGTTGGTATATTTAGTGCTGCAGCCAAAACTACACGTCGTAGACCCAGCATGATCTTGGTATCAAATTAAAGCTTGGAATCTGATGATCTGCACTATGGTAGTTGGGTTTCGATATCTTATCGGGTGTAGGCACAGGATCGTCCAAAAAGGACCTATGTCAAAGATTTTGTGAGTACTTGAGGTTTTATTTGTTTTCATTAAAACACATGGTTTAATTTGAAAAGGTAATCGTGGTTAAAGTGGTTGCCAACAGAAAGCAGCACCTACAATTGTTTTTGTACAACAGGTGAATACAGTCTTATTTAGCAAATGTGTTTTTATTTACGTTTTCAATTATTTAGTAAATTTTTACTGTTAGGTTATGTTATTAAAAAACATGAAGTGCACTAAACTAGAGAGTTACATATTTTTTTGTTTTTTAAATTCAAAGATAGTAGTAAATAAGACGAAAACAAATGTCAAAACGTAGGAGAAAATGTTTGCAATTCCGTATCTCATCACGTAAATGAACGATTGCAAGACAAAATGAAACAACGAAGAGAAAAAAACACATCTAAGGGTATCACGGGAAAATTCACAGCGATATCAAGAAACACTGTCGCAGCAGATTTGGAACAGAAAGGGAGACAGACGCAAAAGGTGATGAAAGAAATGATCAGAACAAAGATATAACGGAGAACCTTCGAAAAAGGATTAAACAGAAAAAGCTGCATTAAATAAAACAGTTTAAAAGCTGTTTACAAAAGGACAAGGAACTATGATTTTGTCTAAAGTACACATTATTCCAATAAAATGTAGATTGTATTGAACACCCAAATGTAGTAATTTGCAAGATGGGCAAAATTTGTAGTTATTGCATAGCACAAAGATTAATTCTAAAAGAAAACGCATATTATGTGCTGTTTGAAAGGGAAAATAAGACTGCTACCACCAAACATGCCACCGCCGGCTATATCAAATATAATATGTATGGAGAAACATCTTAAATTGAATTTTAGATTACATTAGACGTTATAATTCTTGCTTCCAAATTACATCTTTTAGGCTACTATAAGATTTTTCAACCCAGCGAAGCGGGTTAACAACAGCTAGTTCTAATTTTAAAGGAGGTTGCAAGTTAAAAACACCACCTACGAAGAACAAGTTTTATGTTATCGCCGAATTTATGTCTTGGTACGAAGGGCTAAGGAGATGCCACGCTATCGGCATGGAATATGCTACGATCCTTAGCCGAGAGGAACACGATGAACTTGTAAAGCTGTTACATCAAGTTCCAAAAGAAACAATAATCGAAATAGAAAACGGTGTTAGGGGTTGTTATATCGGGGGCCAAGTGAATAATAAAGAGTATAGTTTTATTATCGATACACCAATGAAATACAATAATTTACACGAAGGAATTCTTAAAGAAGGTGGTTGCATGGCTATATCTGCTGAGTATTGGAGTTTCAAATGGATTGCACAAACATGTGATAAATGGGCACTGGTATGTTGTAGGCAGAAAAATATGTAGGAGAAATTAGGGACCGACATCTGTATCCCTTACCCCTAAATTGTTTATTTGTGAATTTTTGTAAGTTGTATTTCACTGTATTCTATGTTAGAATATAAAATTTTAAGTTATAGCAAGAAATAAAAAATCAAATAAAGCCAATTTAGTCTTCCATTTATATATATGCCTTGGGGAACTATAGTTTTTATTTGAAATACCTGCCTAATTTCAATATTGATTTCTATTTAAAAAGTTCAGTCTCTTTCTTCATGTAAACAATTTTTTAACTGTGAAAGGGTAAACTAACATAATCATCGTCATTAGTTATTTGTGCATCTAGGAACTAAGGTGTAACTTTTTCTCCCTGAGGGAAACTGTTGTCGCCCGATGGCAGAGCCGAGGGCGACAATTTCCCGAGGGAGAAAAAGTACTTTAGTCCCGTGATGCACACAAAATTTTTCCTGCACCTACACCATTAACAATAACTAGGTATAACATTGTAACTTTACCTTCAGATGATCCTTTGCTTCAACAAACTGCATTACAATCACATAGCCTATATAAATAAATAATGCAAGGTATTTAGGCTTTAATTTTAACCATTTATTCACACTCTTCTTTACTCTAGGCCTAACTTATTTGTTCACTAAAATGCAGAAATATAGCGTAAACTACAGCAAACCCAAAATGGATACGCTGTCCTGTAGACAACGGAAACGGACGCTCGTATGCTGTGGCACTCTCTTCAACTTAGAGAAACGAATTAAAATCGACAGTGTTGCCATATTTTCTCACTGTCCACCGCGGCGTTGCCGGATTTCTTCCCATGTATTTCTTATGAGATTACTTTTAGTCCCATGGAAATAAAAGTAGATTACTTTTAGTCCCGTGGGACTAAAAGTAAGTAAGTAAATCCCATGGAGTATAAACTAGTACTTTAGTATTCTACTCCAGGGACTAAAAGACGGCTATTAGCTGTAAAAGACGACGGAGGAAAAATAAAATAAACTTACATTGAGGTGTTCATTCTCATTCACACATTTGATCTCGTTAAAATGAACTGTCTGATATTATATTATTGTAAATTAATTGAACAAACTATCTTGGTACGTAAAAATAAACTAAAAAAACGCGCGCTGAATCCTGTGTGGTATTTAATATCAAAGGTTACGCAATCAAGGGAGCCAATTCTTTTAAATAGTTAGTTACGTAAAAAACGTAGCTACGTCAATTAGATACACATGGTAGGTCACATAAAAAAGTTAATGAAATTATTACTATCCTAATTCTTAGCGATTGTGACTCATACTCTCAAAATACTTTCTTAATTTTTTTCAGGGGCGACAGTTTTGAGGTTTTGGCGCCCGTCTAAGGAGCAAAGATCCACTTACGATAATATTTGTTTGCTGCAACACGCTAATGATAATCGTACATTGCGACGCCACGACAGTATTTGACTACCGTGCTCTGTCCTTTCCTGACTGAGTCCGTACTGTGTGATATTACATATCAGAGTATTCTGGTGTGGAGAAGTGTCATGCCGTGACGGGTGGCAACAGCATGTTTTACCAAGTCCTCGCTCCCTCCAGCCTGTACCAAGCCTCCGTGGGCGGATTTCTGGGGGTGCCAGTGGGTACTTGATGACACCCTCTGATATTTGGCGGATTTGTTGGCAGTGAAGGGGGGAAATGTTTTCGATATAACTTTTATTTAGATATTTGCTTAAATTACAAATGGTTGTCGTTAAATAAAATAAATAGGCCTAGCCTACATACTTGGAATTGCCCTTTAAACGGTTCATTGAAGTGAGTGTTAGATGTTTAAATGTGAGCCTGCAATAGTTCAAACATTAGGTGAGCTGGCACCCCCACATATTTTTACCTAAATCCGCCCATGCCAATATCCAGAGCTAAAATTTTAGAAATTGGATTCTGTGATTATTTGTATTTAGTATGACTTCTTGAAATTAATCAAGAATATCATAGAAAGATATCCAGTGAAATATATTTTTTTAATAAAAAATAACATTGACGTTTTTAACAAAATTTTTATTTTCATGGTATCGATTAATTTATTTTTACGAACACCTAAAATCTATTAATAAAACATCTCTGAAAATCTAGTTAGCAAAAGAGTGATTTCAAGGACGAAAGGTTTATTCACCGATGTTGTACTTTGATGTGATATCATAACCGATACAAAAGTAGGGGAGGGGGAGGGGAGTGATTCAGGCTGATGAAAAGCAGGCTCAGCCGAGAGCTGTAAGGCGTAATCCCGAGCATGGGACCATAATATGACACCCCTCAATCCCCGGGCCGGCGCCGCACGCATGTCCCACCTGCACTAAACCCTTTATGTCACTGCACGCCTCAAATTACGTAGGTAACATTTTATATTATTTCAGTTTCAAAATAGTTTTGTTGCTTTGCAAGTGTTGTAGTAAAATGGTAAAAATTTTGGTAAAAAATCAGTCGATACGATGAAAAAACATAATAATTATACAGATAAAAAATGTGTGATAGCTTGGTGAGGAGTATCAAGTTTCTTCTTCATATAGTTTCAAAATGGCAACGGGTTCTTGTTTTCAAAGCTTAATATCTCAAAAACAATAAGTGTAAAAAATGAAGAAATATGCGAAATGCGATTTGTTCTTCATTTACGATGGCTATAAAACAGTCATCTGAGCAATATAAAAATTGTTGTATTGACTCGAGCAAAATTTTTCCAAAACGAATATAAAAGTTTTTTTGTGATAAGTTATTGTTTGTGTATTGACCCCAACCAAACTATAAGTTAAATTTCACATTTTTATTGTCTCTTAGATTCTTTTTGTGAATAAATATGTTTTTAAATTAATAAACGTTACTTGAGACTCCCTAGAATCACATTTCAAAGTTGCAATTTTGTCAGATCTAGCTTTCTTGCAGTCGAATATTAACTGCAACTATATAGACTGATTATAAAAACCATCACTCAGTTCTATCAATCAATTTTTGTACACAACTAATGCAATCAACCAATAAATTTTTTGCCAGAAATTAAATCAATTCTATTTACATTTTAGTGGTCTACTGTTGCACTCTTAAGATTAAAATAGTTATTGTACTTGCCATTTAAATAATATTCCTAAAATAAAATAATTTTACGGATTATCATGCTTCTAACATCTTTATACACAACTTCAAGCCCATTTATACTTACTATTCAGTCAAAATAAAACCACCATTCAGATTAAGTGGAACTTCTGTCTTAAGCTTTTTCATAAAGGGTTTCAATGTACAGATTTTTACTTTCTCCCCCCTATACATAGTATATGGGGAAAGTATTGTTTTCGTCAAAATTTTTGAATTTGAGTTGTTAGTGGATATATTTGTTTTAGTGCTCCCTGAATCCAAAAAAGTGGTTTTCGGTTCCTGTCTGTCTGTCTGTCTGTCTGTGTGTGTGTGTGTGTGTGTGTGTGTGTGTGTGTGTGTGTGTGTGTGTGTGTGTGTGTGTGTGTGTGTGTGTGTGCGCGCGCGCGTGTGTGTGGATGTAAACAAAGCTAGAGACGACACCAGTGGTCCGATTTTCATGAACTTTGGCATAGAGGTATAAAGCCGTGGTACCTCCAGGCGTATTTTTCATTTTTTTGAATTTTTGATTTTTAAGGGTATTTACCCCATAAAAACCCATAAAAAATGACAAAAATCCAAATTTCTCAAAAACGGCTCTAACGATTTTGATAAAAATTTCATGGTTTTTAGAGCTTAAGATGACAAACAAAATGACACCACCCGCATGTCTGTAAAAATTCAGGTTCAGAAGTTATGGGGGTTGTTTGATTGTTAAAAAATTCATATTTTTCAAATTTCACAAAAACTGTAACTTTTAATGAAAATATACTTGCAACCATTAAATTTGATTTGAAAAACTAAATAATCTAGTATTTTAAATCATTAGTCTACGTCAACTGGTTGAGGAGATAGTTGATATTTTATTTTGGCGGTAGACGCGGTACGTTGTCCAATGTTATTCTTATGGCAAATATTCAAAAACCGATATCTCCGTTATTTACTAACCGATTTTGATAAAATTTGGTATATATTTGTGTGATAATTAATTATTAATTTGCTTTATTTCACGATATATGTTTTCTGGTTTTAAATGACTTGAAAGGAGCCAGTTTCCAGATACCGTTTACTCAATCCATCAGGGCTTGTGGTAATGTGGTTCAGTTTTGAAATCGGAGTCGGAGTACGGTGGAGTGAGCAGCTTACGATCCCGATCCAAATCCTCTTCATCAACAGTAGATTATCAGCTGTACTGTGCACTG
Source organism: Flexamia atlantica (assembly GCA_035578135.1). Lineage (NCBI taxonomy): Eukaryota > Metazoa > Arthropoda > Insecta > Hemiptera > Cicadellidae > Flexamia > Flexamia atlantica. Next base: position 3,389,554 of record JAQJVK010000038.1, read on the forward strand.
TAGTTACTGTTACATCAGTTGGTTTACATAAGAAGGTTACTTGTAATGGTCAAATGAATAGAAGCTTAAAGGTCGACAGTTTTATTCAAACATGGTTTTTTGCTGATCGTGTCTTATAAATATCAATCAATCAATCAAAAAATCTTTATTTATAGAACATTTATTTATTTATTATTTTAATTATCTGTGTACATTTTTACAACATATAGGGTCAATATTCAAAAAATAAGAAATTAAAAATACACGTATAAATGATAGATATGTAAACAAATTACTTAAACTAAAGTAATTTATACATCTCATGACTTTAAAATAATGTATCCTTGAAGCTTCTGTTGATTTGAACTCTATTATAGATCGAATGTAATGAAGAGGTGATATCAAACTGAAAATTTGGAGGGGATTTTGTAAATCACAAACACTAAATAAATAATAAAAAGATTCACACCTACATTTGGTGTCTAACTTAAGCATTTTATAATTTCCAATGAAAATGAATTTAAAATGAGATTAAAAATAATTTAACATCAATGCAAACATTATGATATGAAAAGGTTAATCATTTTACCGCTTGACGTATGAGCGGTATAATCTCTTTGCAATAATGCAAATTACAGGAAATTATCTCTTTGCAATACTGCAAATTACTTGCAAATTGCTGGATAGAATTACGTCTGTTGAATTGTCATTCTTTGCTTGCTTCAAGTACTGATGTGTTAATGTTTTCAAGATAAGGGTTTACTTAGTCTTATAGCCTAAAGAATTAAGTTTGCCATAATATTTCAAATCCTCTATTTTTTTTCAATCTACTATTTCTTTCATTTTGGAAAAGGGGTTAACTACTATAATCCTTACTATTGAAAACAGGGGCGTCGCACAGTGTGGCAAAATCCCGAAAATGTGGCAAATGTTTAATGTAAAGGGTTAATTATTGTGACAATTTACTTAATTATTATTTTTAAAAGTCATTTAAACCAAATTTAACATGACTTAATAATAAAAACATGAGCTACTAATTTTTGCCACATTTTCGGGATTTTGCCACACTATGCGTCGCTCTGGTAGGGGTGAAGGGGGCTTCCCCCCAAAATATAAACATCTAAAAGTTGGGAATTTACAGCTAGCTAGTTGAAAATTTTTTTCTGAAATTGAATGTAAATTGAACAATTAATTCAGTTTAAACTAAAACTTTTATTTGTATATTTTTCTATACTTTTACAACAAATCTTTGATTACTTTAACACTCTAATTCCATGTTAACAATAATAAAATTTCTTTACTAATGCTCATACTACTCTTAGCTCTTGAGCTCCCAACTACTTTTTAATAAATAAACCTACTGTATATCTGGTAAAATAAATATAATTTTAGGGTAAATAAATGACATTCATGTGCTGTAAACTGTCTGCTGTTAAATTTTCGGTTAAGTTGCTTCGATACCAAAGTATGAAGATTATGCACGGACGAATGGCTCTTAAACTTTAAGCATCCAGTTATTACGCATGGTAATTTTGGAATAACAAATTTCCCAAGTCTAAAAGTCTTTAAGGTTGTGAGATCAAAAATAATTTTTCCGATTAATTTGCGTGTTTCAATTGAATTATTTCAGTTGGGGAATTCAGATTCAAGAGTTGGGAAATTCAAGGTCAACAGTTGGGAAAATCAAATGACCTTCCCCCCCCCCTAGAATATTATGGAGCGACGCCTCTGGTTGAAAACTTGGCTACAACCCTCATTATATGATCACAGTTTTTGAAACGTCTACATTAAGTAATAAAACTCAATTTACCAATTACAAATGTACAGAGTATTGATGGTGATATAAGGTATAGGCAATGTACCAGTGGAGTAGGCTGCAGTTGCAATGATACTCACGTCTGTGCAATCTGCAAGCTGCAATCTGCAATCTGCACTGATCGTGCTCCAACTGTACCTAACTGCTGAATGGCTTCCAACAACATGGTGGCATCGTTCGAAGATTGTTGTTAGTTGTGTTTCAAAAATCAACAAATATAAACATATTAATGTTTAAAATAAAATAGCATACAATTAATATAAACCAGGTATGTTTCATAGCCATAGTTTTTAGCTCAAGCCTTAGTATTGGAGGCTTAATGACATAACATATTTAAAGTGATAAATGATAAAAACAATTATTACGTATTTATTCAATTATATTTTAACACCTAGATGTCAAAAATGAAAAACAATTGTTAATACATTAAGATGACACCATATAAATAATATATGCACATTAGTTTTCGTGTTGTTTAAAAACATTACAACAGGGGTATTTAAAACTTGCATGTTAGCTAGCCCTAGGCTTTGAGTGTACTGTATGTGGCTAGCTTGTGTATGGTCTTAGCTAGCCGCCCTCGAACTCTAAATAAAAAAAAATTATGAAAATATACCTAGGAACATAATAATTAGTAATTTGTTTCGATTAATCACGTAAATGGAATTGACTGTTGTTAAATATATAAGTTCACTTTAAGAACTAACTTTCCAATTATATTAAAAATAACAAAGTTTAAAAAATTAACTAACCTGGAATAAAAAGTTCGTAGAAGTGAATATATTTGGCAACAGCCAATTATCCATCTCTGTAGGATTATTACAGTGACAGTAACACAATGTATTCTCAATAAAATGTTCCCCTTGCTGAGTCCCGGTATAATTCTAAGAACTCTACGGGAAAGAAGAAATTTATTTGTTGCTAATTTTCAAAATAACGATATCATATACAAATAATTATCCTCACTTTGAAGTTGTAAAGAAAGAGAACAGTAGCAGTAGTTTTTCTATTACTCATTAGACTTTTGAAAATATTTTCTGCGTCTAGAAATTTTTAATTAATTCTTTATTTGTTATGTACATGGTTATAAAATTTTGACTATCAATCATGGTGTAAATGGACTAAACAGTTTTATCTTTACAATGTGTTAAAACAAAAAAGTATCTAGACAAAGGGTTAAATGTGAGGGGAGGAACATCGTTTGATGCATTATCTTTCCTCGACGGGGACGTAAACCGTAATCATTATTTAACTTGAAGTAATTTTTCTGCATTAATTAATCTGAGATTGCTGTTCACTATAGACAGTAATTTTTAAATTTATATTTTTATATACTTTAAAACGATCTTGGCTCTGTGATTTGCTTGGATATTAGCTACCAAAATCAATCGTACAGGTTCTGCTTTTCTCAAAAGACAATTTAAAATCAATCATAACAGTAAAATAAAACTTTCTTTTAACACATTCATAATCCTGACACCAAAATCCAAAATGTTCATTTCGGTTTGAGGATCGATTAGATAGGTTTACTTGGGTTTAATTTCATCATGTTTTGATGATGTAAAATAACATTTATTTTGTTACAGAAATAGTTAAATCATCTGATTGTTGTTTAATGGATAAAGTTACAGTAAAACACATAAAAAGTAAAAACCACACAATAGAATCAAAATTTTAAACACTCTTGATCCTTTGATTTGTTTTGTGTAAGCACAAAATCTGTTTTGTGAATAAATTTACGGCTGAATAATAAAAGATTATGAGAAAGATTAACTTTCGTATCTAGCAACTCCACAGAAATAAATATTCAGAGGTTTTATCTCGTCATGGCAAAAGCAAGTTTTTATTTATTGTACTAAATTACGTAGGTATTGAAAGGACCACAAAACATAACATTTATTTTGTTCTATGTCTGCATGCTCTTTATAAAATTGATTAAAGCTTCCATTTATGTGTTAAAGCTTACTTTTGAGAACCTATACATTAAACAAGTCTGATTCAATAAATATAAAACAATTGTGATTGTCTGTCCTTCATCGAAAGTCATTATTTTATGGTCACTGGTCTATAATAAATTACTAGAGACTGCCCAACAATCAAAATTCAACTAGAAAATATTTGGGTTTAGTTTTAATACTCAATGTCCCAATAAAACATGTGACTGCATTTGTTTACATTTTATCGTTATTCCATAACCAACATGACAACTCATAAGGCCCTTGTTAATTTTTTACCATTTCTACAATTCTCAATAACTAGATGGTGCACATCTATGGGAAAGTACTTTTCTAATGGTGTGCTTAGGGTTTTCCTACATTGCACTCAGGCTGAAAAAAAGGGATTACAAAAATAATGCTTGCCTTGTTGCCTGTTAGTAAATAGATCTGCCAACAGCTGGAAATACTTCTGCTCTCTTCTTAATTGGTATCCACAGCTTTTTCCACCCCATCTTGTTTCCTCTTTAAGGTCAAACATTGATAGCCTTGGAACTCCGAGGGACGGAGCCCCTAATTCAATTGTGTTCCCTCCGCAGAGGCCCAAAAGGGTTCCCATATTCCAAAGCAAAGATTGATTTACAGATGCAAAGATGTTATTTACATAAAATGCAATGAAATGTTTACTTGAACAGATGATCTTTGGTAGAGTCAAAGGCATGATGTCTATCGGGTACAGCTAGTGTTTCTTAAACTGGTAGAGAACAAATTTAATTAATTGTAATTTCAGATGAAACACAATAATTTTAACTTCAGAAGTTACTTTGATTTACTAGTACCGGACAGCACACATATTTTTAGGTATACTTGGTGTTAATAATTCCAAACGTTTTCCTCAATTTTATATAGTTACAGACTCGTAGTATGCTAAAATAAAAAAATGAGTAAAAAGCAAAAAATTGTAAAACAAGAAGACTCTGTGCAAACATAGTTATTAATTGAAAAGTTGTATTTAAACCTTATATTTTCGAAAGGTGTAGTGATGAAGAGGAACTATATCAATTCCTTATTATGTAGTTATATTACATTGGAACTATATAATAAAGTGCTTGAAAATATTTTGTTTTATGATATAATAAGGAATTTATTTTATATAACTAGGCATATAAAATTTGAGTAGCACGATTTACAAAAAATACTGCCTGACACTAATTAGAAATTGAAGCAAAAAACACAATCAATTTTATTATGTTTCAAACAATTATTATTTCAAAAAATATCAGACATAGTACCTTTGGTAGCCTATTAACAATGTTTAAATTAAGCTCCAAATAAAAAATTCCCATTGTGGAATAAAATTCAATAAATCTCTTTAAGTTGGAATACTTAACATAATAAATCCTCTAGTGTTAATACTTCTAAAAAATCCTAAGTATTTTATGGAACTGTGGTTCGTAATAGAATAACAAAAGTATAACTGTTACTGGAGGAGAGGTAATAATAATAATAAAAGCTGGAATGGCCGCCTACACTCGGCAGCTCGCAACTCCGGCTTAACCGAGACTGTAACCAGAATGGAGATTTGACGCGACTATCTCTCGCATAATCAGAAACTTTGCTATGGTCGCTTAACTAATATCCACGCTGTGCTAAGTAAGAACAAATAGTCATAATGATTTTTTTTATAAAAAAGTGGAAGAAAATACTTCAAGCATTTATCAAAGTATTTATCAAATTAACGTAAATGCCCCCTAAAAACAGACATGTCCATTCCACATAAATATGATTAATCTATCAAAACTAAATCTGAAATCTAATCCAGCAAGCTTTAGAAAAAATGAAATTTTAACCAATTACACTACAGTATTCTAATAATAGAGAACACAAATTATTTTTAGATTACTGAAACTCTACGCAGGATTTTTCAGGAACTACCCTATCGTGAATTTTTCTTCTGAATTTTCAGTGATAAGTGAAGCTCTGGTTTTAAGATATAAAAAAATCATAAAACGGAACAAAACCATCACATAAAATTATAAAGTTCTTTTTCGTTATACTGCTTTAAAAACAGATGTTTTAATGCATGTTTTCCGGATCAAATACACTCTTTTTATTCCTAGGAATTAAAAGATGTTGTACTCGATACCAGCTGACTCTTTATAGTACTAGGACTATAAAAGTCAAAAAGTGCCGAGTACGTCGTAATAAACGAACAATATTCATTCGATTACAAATAATCGAAACATTCATCGTTATTAGCGAAACATTCATTGTTGTCGGTTTAATCAATTTGTGAAACTCGCTCATTTCACCAATCGATTATTACATGAGTTCGATACGTCGATAGTTGTTTATTGTTGTCAGTCTACCTTAACACAAATGAAACAGACAATCAGCTGATTGTTTTAAATAGCAAGAAAAAGATGGAAGCCTCTTTGGGAGCTATCTTTAATTGTAAACAAGCTGTAAAATTTGGGGCTTCTTAGGTAGTTAGCGTGTTGTATTGAGCGGGTTTAATAAATACCCCCGTCGCAGCAGACCTGCGTACTCAGCGAATTTCCATAGGATTTATTTTGTATTTATGAGTATTCACCTTATTTGAAGGAAAGTATTATTTGAATACGTTAAGTAAATAATATACTAAAAACATATATTTAATCATTCATGAGCTTTAAACATAAGGAAAATTAACAAAGAGACCACATTGGTTTTTGTTAGTAATACATACACTTTTGTATTTTATATAATTCTTAGTCTTTTAATTTTTAATAACTATAAACTTGTTATAGTATATAAATATAAATGTCAACAAACATATAATCAATGAACTCAAAACACTCAAAACAAACAAATAACTTAAATGTCATGAAAAAATTTAATAATATGGTCAGTTTTACAGTGATTAAAACATCCCTGTTGCAACAGACCTACATCTCCAGCCAATTTCAATAAAACATATCATCAATCCTCATCATTGAAAACATACCATATACTATGCTACATTTTCAGGCAGTTTAGACCAAGACATCCCCCCCCTTCAAATGCTCATACTTTCTTTATTAATTTTAAAAATAATTTGAATTTTTTATATAGTATATATTTTCTGCAAAATATTGATCAATGAACACTTTACTATTCAAAATAAACACGAATAAAATAATCATCACCTAAAAATTTAATCATATGTTCAGAATTGTATTTTTTAAATATCTTAAATCAGGGTGACTATACATTTTGGAGGGAAAAATTAAAAACAATATTGGACAACGTACTGTGTTTAGCACATCCAATACTATCCAATACCTAAGCAACGGATTGACGTAGAATAATAATTCAAAATGCTAAATTGTTTGTTTTTTTAAGCTGAATTCAATTTTGACAATTAAGTTTAAAAATAATTAGTAAAAAGGTGTTAAATTTTGAAAATAAATTTTATTTTGCCAAAAAAACCTTCTTACAGTAAACCAATCTTGCTGGTTTTCGAACTCAAAGTCATGAATGACGCTTTACACGTTTGTTCCAAATTTCATAAAGATCGGACCTTTTTTACAAAAGTTATCGCGCCTACGGACAGGTATATATATATATATATATATACATATATATGAAAATGAACGAACGGTGTTTTTGGGGTCTAGGGACCTCAAAATGAAAAAAATAACATGGTCCTGGGCTTAAGTCTCACCGTACCGCCTACGGTAATAGCTACTTCCCTATAGGGGAAATTCGCTAATAAAAATATAGTTCATCACACGGGCCTAAAGCTGCTTTTCGTTACTCGGTAAAACTTGACCTTGTACGAAAAGCGTCACTTTAGGTCCTTGTAATGTAACTTGTCTTACAAGTCTAAAAAATTAAAAGTCACCTTGATTTTGGATGCATATGGCAAAGAAAAAAATTTCAATTTTAGTGATGAAATTTTTGACACTACCATTAAGTAAATAAATTATATTAAACAAAATATTTGAGATTTCATTTGACTTTCCCAAAGAGATTTAGGAATTTAGCTGAGAGAAGTCACGAGGTCATTAGATGGTCTTAGGAATCAACAATTTAATTAATCTTTTGAACCATAGTTAAGGTTAAGGTTGTAAGGTATTTTGCTTGTTCAGACGTCCCATGCATGAAAAAAGAAGAAATACATAATACTATTTGTGACTAGAGCAATTCAAGGTAAAGCATGTACGACCGCAGCTCCACAAAGTACTGAGATTAGCAGGTACTATAAATTATAGACCGCCCCTCCCGTAAACGACTGTATGTATATGTAGGCCTGTTAGCCATACTGCTAATACGTTACGGGTATGTCCACCCTGTCACACCTTCCTGCCTTCTTGATACTGCCGATTATTAAGCATCTGGGATTAAAATTGGGTTTTTAATATTCTTTATTCCAACAAGTTAGGCTTCGATTACCTGCTTTTAGTTTTATATTGCTTATGGGCAAGGAAACAGGATGGATGTTTTTGAAGGTGCATCATAATTAAGGTGACCAGATTTTGGAGCAGCCAAAACGGGACGCCCTACCTCCCCCCCCCCCAAAAAAAGAGGGGGGTCCGGAGGCCTCCCCCGGAAAATTTTGAAAAATTAGGAGCATCTGTTGCGTTTTTTGACTCTTTCAGATTGAAAATATGTGCTGCACTCTAGTTCATCTTTACCGTTAATTTAAAGTTACTAGGAAACTACAAAAGAACCGGAAAAATTATTTCAGAGTTTTTTACACTAAAACATATTTCTATACCTCCCACCAAGAGAGGGGGTCCGGGGGTTCTCCCCCAGGAAATTTTGAACAATTAGAAGCATTTTCGTGAGTTTTTAGACACTTCCAAATTAAAATATGTGCTAGACTCTAGTTCATCTTAACCATTAATTTTAAGTTCCTAGGAAACTACAAAAGAACCGAAAAAAAATTCTTCAAGAGTTTTTTAGATTAAAAAGTATTTTTCTTACCAATAACACCAAAACGGGACAAATGGGCGTCCCGAGAGAGTTCGTCGGGACAACGGGACATGTCGCTAAAAAACGGGACGGTCCCGTTCAAAACGGGACGTCTGGTCACCTTAATCATAATTCATAAATTAGTGACAGGGGAGGCAGCTCTGCGGGTTTTATCGCCTTCAGTCCCACACTCCTGAGCCGTAAGCTCCCTACAGTTAACTACATCTCCACTAGACCTCAACCTACCTGTACAACCTAGGCCTCGGCCTACCTACAGCCAGGCCTCAGGCCTACCTAAAGCCAGTGACATGTCGACATCGGCGCCATTACCAACCGGAAGTGTGCAATCCCGGTCGCAGGCAGGAAGCCCGTTTCCTCCCCCTCCCCCCTCCCCTCCCGCCGCTCCCAATCACGGCGGGGAAATGAGCCGCCGATTGCCTGCGCTTCCGTGTAACGCGATTTCCATTCTGAAACATCGGTCCGTCAATGTCTCGTATAGGGAATAGGGATGACAATTATTTTTTCCTACCACTGCATGGAAATAATCAGATTGCCACACCTGTCAACTGTACGCAAAACTGTTCATTTCCGGTTTCATTTCATTCTCGCTCGCAAAAGCGAGCGGGAATGGTCATTCTCGCTCGCTAAATCAGGGTTACTTGTTAGGTTAAGGTGGCACACAAGAGAGATAACTATGACGTCAAACACAAAAGAACAGTTTCTATTGGTCAGAATTCCTTTGTCACTCACCGTATTCTAAATTCTAGTTGCCTTGCTCTAAATCAGCTGATTTCACTGTCGGCGTTTCTACAAACTAACTTCCGGTTCGTACCAATGAAATAAGCAAACATAACCTCAATGAACCTTTGTGTACAGGTTAGTTAATAAGTTAAATTGTTTAAATAATTGTGGTAGGAAAAATATTGTGTGTATTACGAGCACAAATAGTCGTTGCCGCTCTCGAAATGTTTGGCCGCACTCAGCTAAAGCTTCGTGCGGCCATCTACAATTCTCGAGCGGCAATGACGTACTTCGCGCTCTTAATACACAAATAGCTATTAAATTATCGATTATCGCTTTCTCGATATATCGCCTTTTCGATTTATCGGAACCTTTAATATCGATTCGTACGATATATCGGGAGACAAATATCGATATTTCCGATAAAAACCATATTTCTGGAGAAAAATATCACAATTTTGTAAGTGAAAGAGGGATTGAAATATTTTCAATCTCTACCACGGAACTCAAAATTTGTTTTAATCTAGGGGATATTTCAAACCGGAAAATATTATACTGTACACATTATCATTGTCTGTGCCTTATTTCAAAACGGATTTTACAAGTACTAGTTACAAATTACTATTAACACCAACAAATGCTATTACATACACACTAACACTATGAAAAATAATATTAGTGACTGTCAGTTTTACTATGGCCATCTCTAGGAGAGCAGGATCGAGCCACCTAAGTTGGCCAAAACTATTATCTTCTTACGAACTTAAGCATAAAATCCAGCTGTGCTGAAAACATTGCTAACGAACATCTGTTTTAGTATAAAACTTGCAGTAAAGGGAGAGTTCTGATGCAATATTGCAACTGGAAGTTCTCTTGCGCAGTTGATGGGCTTTTTCAAATCAAGTACGTATTAACACGGAGAGGTTCTGTCATGAATGCGGCGTGATTAATAGTCTCAGAATTTATTATTAAATTATATGTATAAAGAAAAATAGGTTAGTTTATGAATAGCCATTACTACTTGCTGCAAGTCAGCATCTGACGAGAAAGATTGTTCCATATGTTTTGAAAGTTGAAGGCGATTTGACAGTTCGGCGGAAATGTAAACAAACATCATGTGTTTGTTTACAATGTTTTCGATGTGACTTGTGTAAAAAATTTTGATGATATGATTAGTACATGCTTTGGCCAACTTAGGTGAATCCTACTCTAATAAGGCCGCGGCGCTGGTAAATGGCAACATTGCGCCTAAGGGTTCAGTTGATTTGTCATCCATTTCCTCTTATGGCAGTAACTTTTTCTACATAAAATCAGCTGGCTTTGTAAGGGTTTTTATTATACAAATAACCTTTGAAAAGCAGTGTTGCCAGAATCGAAGACCGCGGCCTTATTACTAGAGACGGCAATGGTTTTACAGATTAATACTAATTTATGAATATCGATTTGAAATAAGGCCTTGGAAACAGCCTCAATAATTTAATACTAACCTCTTTAAAATTTGTCATCAAAACCCTATTTTCTTGAGTCAATACGTATCGGAAGAGAAATATCGATCACCGATGATATCGGAACAAAAATATCGATATGCTTTTTGCGATATATCGAGACTAAAATATCGAATCTTCCAATATTAATAATATATTACTGGATTATATTATTTTGTCATCCCCTAGCTCGTACGTCCAGTAGCAGATTGTTTTTTTTTTTAATTTCATACATGTGAATGTGGGGAGACTCGGGCGGTGGGTTCGGGTGGCGAGGCGATGTGGTTGTCACAGCTACTGCCAATTAACCCCTTTTTTTTATGGCTGGCAGATTGAACAATTTTTGTGTTGGAATTCGTTTATTAACCGAGTTGCAATAATATTGTTTGATCAAATCGGGACACTTCTCAATTTTAGAGAACTATATAAATCGACACATCTTAAGTCGGTTTGAAACAAATCGTATTGATTGAATTATTTCGCTGTGTATTTATTTCACAGATTATAATTAAAATTTATTCCAAATGTTAAAGGCATAAGGCAGGATGTTTTTTTTTAAACGCAACCCATTTTTAAGATTGTAAAATGCACATATACAAATGAAATGAGTATTATTTTGATAATATTTACATTCTATGCAACCTATTATTTAAGTTTGATCACGCATTTACCTAAGATTATGTGTTCAAACAATCTGCCGTTGACATCAATACAAAGTTGTGCTCTCTCAATCAAATTCCTGAACTTGTATTGAAAAATATCTCTTTTAATTTCTAGGATCAAATTTGTTATGTTTGTTTGAGGTGCTCAATATCCTGTGAATTGTTTTCGTAGGCCTTACTTTTTATACATTCCCAAAGCAAATAACATAAAGGGGTTAAATCTAGGGGGGAATAATACTTCACTGACGAAATAAGGTTTTGGGTTGCGTTAAAAAAAACACCCTGTATAATTACTATAAATTTCTAGTAAATAATACAATTTTAAAACAGGGTTCAGCAGTCAATAACATAATAAATATTTTAAAGACTTAAAACTGTTAAAAACATTCACTACAGCATCATCTTCTTGCAGACGCTGAATTGTGTTTACTAATTAGTCATGGCAAATGTCCACAAAAATCAAAATCAAAACATACTCTCTATCACCAACAATGAATTTCAAACACATAAATCCTAATATAGTTTATTGAGTTTTAAACCCTAAAATATACATCAAACGAGCAGTAAATTTAATTGTTTTCTAAATCAAATCCTAACAAAAACTGCCCTGAACAGCGGAATATCGACGTATATAAGAGATGTGTACGTACATGCGATTTCGCTCGTAAAAACCACAATACATTCCCTTCGCAAAAACATATTGCTTGATTTAATTTATGAACGAATCCCTCATCTTCAGTCACCAGCACGAGTCATGTAGTCCTTTTAAGAACAAAAAATAATACAATACCCCCGTTGCAGCAGACCTGCACACTTAGCGAATTTCAAATTGTTAAATAAATCATTTAGACAGAGTCACTAGTCAAGTAAAATCAACTTAATAATAATTACAAGTTATGCTCATTTCAGTCCTGAAACGAGCATAAAACAATTTTGTCCATTAGAATAACATGGAAAATGAGTATGTAGGTTTGCTGCAATTAAAGTGCGAAATTTAGATAATTTTGCAATAATCCAGTAGATATCACTCAATTGAAGCCATATACCAAGTTTCATTAAGAAATGTTGTGAAATAAGCGATATATAGAATTTTATTTATTTCCCATAAGGTTAACATTGGGACCACGTACTGTGTTTACCAATAGCGATATATCAGTGATCATTGATAGAACCAATGTATACAAAACCCTGGTGGCGCTAACAATCTATCTGGGACTGTGGCGTGTCCTGTAATCCAGCTACTTAGATGTCACGAATTGTGGATAGTGATGAGCGATAGCTTGTGGACGCGATGTTCCTTAGTGGGGATTAACGTCCGCACTATTGAATACTACGTTCATAGGACCGTCCTCATAATTAGACCAGTACGTAAAACTGTTAACCGAGGAAATTGCGGTTCGGATCCCACGTTAAAATTTAGGTCCCTTAGTTGCCATTGGCTGTTAGGATATTAATTAACAGTCCTGTCTAAGGAACATGTCGGCCTTAGTCAGTAACAAGACTACAAGATCGCGCCACAATCATCCTTCACTCATCTGTCATTCATACTTGGCTTAAAATACCTGCCTGGGTAGGTCGCCATTAGACCAAGTAAGGTATCTAATGTATCTAATGAACATAAAGCAGCAATTCAAAATACTAAATTATTTGTTTTTTAAGCTGAATTCAATGGTCCAAACAAGAATTTTAGAATTTTTATTTTCATATGTAAAAAATCCCAAAAAAAACCATTTTGGAGGAGTTTTCCCCCCTCTTATACCCCCTTCAAATAGTCTGATCAGGCTGGTTTTTGAACTCGTCCGAATAATTACTACTTTACATAACTGTGCCAAATTTCATTCAGATCGGACCATTTTTACGTGAGTTATCGTACTTAAAGATCCCCACCCCCATGAAAACTAGCTGACCCGACAGAGGCCCTGTCTTCTTTATGAATAATTTGTTTTAGTTTGAACGAATATCAAAATAGTCACATAAACAACTTAGATATTATTCTAAAGCTTTTTTAATATGCAACATTGTTACTTTGTTTTCTGGCGCAAAAATTATTTTTTCATTGTTCCGACAGGGGAACAGGCGACATACTAATGGCCATGTGAAAATCATGGATTTTCATGATTGTTTCCACAAACATTAAACAACTGTCCATTTAATGCGGACATTGCAATTGCAAGCTGCTGGATATTGTTACCACTTAAAGTCAAAGGGCGCATCGTTAGGAATAATTTGGATACGTGGAATAAAGACGTCTTCACTTTTGTAGTTTCCTTGCGAAATCGCTGCCTTAATTATGTTGTTAATTAATTTTTTCACCTTCAGCTGAGTGCCGTTGCAAATATGTAGTGAGTTAATGCTCCGCAACACAATAATTACTGAACCGACTTTTAGCTGAATATGGATATGTCATATAATCGATTTCATTTGGTTTTAACTCCTCGACCAATCAAATAAGGATGTGTGCTTGGGACAACCCGCGTTTTTGCCATTCTACTGAATATATCCAACAATGCGTCTCGCCGAACACGCAAATCCATGTAAAACAATAAATAACAATAAAGTCAACTTATGAATATTTACATTTTTATATAGAATATCCCGGCAGAACTGACTTTGATTTGAAAACGCGATGACTGACTCACAGTCTTTTAGACCAGGTTATATATAAAAGTTAGTATATTGAAAAATTATGAGTTTATTTGCACAAAAACTCCACTGAAGTCTTTTACATTAGTTTTGTGACTGCTTCATATAGAATATTTGTTCATACAAATTATTTATAAAATATTAAAAATATATATTTATATAATATGTCATTCACAACTTAGGGCTACAAAGATTATTATCAATAACATATAACAAGTGTACCCTTTTTTCATTTTATTAATTAAATCACACGACACGTGTTTCGGTTTTCAAACCATTTTCACAGTGTGATGATATACATAGCCTAAAATTATCAAATAAATATTTATCATCTGGTATCTTCTTCAGCTGCATGTTTCTTTTTAATGTTTGATTTGAATTGATTCTTTGATTCTTTGATATGTGTAGATTGGGTTAGATCAAACAATTCAACCAGCCAAAAATCCTCCTTAGCCGAACACATTTTAAAATCAGACCATAGCTACAAAGAAATCAAAGAAAACCTAACTATATTGGATTATGAAAATAAAGGGCCCAAAATGAACACGAAAGAAGAATTTCACATCTGCTTGAACAGCAAGTTAAATCAAAAAGACATGCTCAATTCTACATATTCAGATATAAAAAACCCAAGCTTCGATGCCATACTTGAGCTTAAGAAAATACCAACCACTTAATCAAAGAATACATTAAAAAGAAACATGCAGCTGAGGAAGATACCAGATGTTAAATATTTGTTTGATAATTTTAGGTTATGTACATCATCACACTGTGAAAATGGTTTGAAAACCGAAACATGTGTCGTGTAATTTAATTAATAAAATGAAAAAAGGATACACTTGTTATATTTTATTGATAATAAAAAATATATATTTTGAATTGCAGTAGGTACTTCAATAATTATTGTTATTGCCTTAAAAACGTCCGTATGTTGTAAAATAATGTGTTTATACTGACAAAAACTCCACAAAAGTATTGTACATTAGTGTTTTGAATATTTTATGAAAGAAATATGTGCACAAAAAATATTTATATGTAACATGAAGCCTTACGTGACACACGGTCAAAAACACCAGACCTCTAAAGAGACTTTCATTGAACTGACTGTAAGGGTTAGAGAATGACGGGAAGTGAGTCATGATGTTCCTAGAAATACGTACTAAAGGTATAGTGACGGCCAGCCCGGCCGACACCCAAAAAATATAATTTTTATCAAAAAAAAAACTGCTAACCCGGTCTTTTAGACAGGGAAGTCAGTCCTTGCGGGATATTATACAATTTTATGCTATAATACGTTTAAAATTTCAACCATTCATGTAGATTAAATTTTGTTGCTCACTTCAGGACAAAAATACTGCAGTAATATAACTAAATAACTTGAAACACTGACAATTTAAAATTATTACTTGTACTTACTCGCACCAACAAGGCCAAATGTGTGGATGAAGCAAAGTTCGTCTTTCCCCGAACATTCGTTCACTTTGATGTGTGGAAAGGTCCGACAATGAACGAGCACAATGTTTGCTATTTGCTAAATACACAAACACCCGTCCACACTACTCGTGATTCGGCGAATCGCTGCTCGCTGCATGCCGAATGACGCATGTGTGGAGCCGGCTTTAAGTAAATAATCCAAGTGTAAATAAAAAATAAACACATATTTCAAATTCACGTTTGTTTACATGTCAACACATGGTTATGATTTGAAATAGTACTCAAGTTACTTTACAGAATGCATACCCGATCAAATAACTTTAAAGGCCAGTGGGAGAAAACCCCAGGGTCGAATTAAACATTTTATTTTACACAAACCTTGTCCTCAAAAATACGAAGAAAACAAAAAAAGAATCATCCAGTTTGGTGCACAAATAAAAAAGTTATTGAATTACAAAGAAATAGGATTATTTATATAGGTAAGGTTAACATTGGAACAGCGTACAGTGTTCACCACTCATTGAATTGATTTTTATTTCTATAGATGAAAAAATCGTGTTTTTGGCACTTGGAGGCCTCGAATCGAAAAGTCATGATGGTCTCGGGCTTATGTCTTACCATGAGACCTAGTGTAACAGCTTCTTCCCTATAAGGGAATGGTAAAAATAAAAAATACATAATTTTAACTGTAGGACATTTTACTCGGTAATCATAACTCACAATACCAACAGTCTCCCACAAGCCAACTCGAACGATTCAATCCAAAATGAAACATTTGGCCAGGCAAAATCAAAACCAATATTCCCGTTCGAATTGGATATTTTTTCTCGACAATAACAGATTTATACAGCGGGCTCGTTATCTAGGAGGCGCACCTGGATGTATTGCCGGCATGTCGGTTAATTACAGCGGCGCGGCGGAGCGCGGTCGACCGACAACTGGCAATTAAAATATCCAGCTTTGACGCGGCGCCGATGGCCCGTGCGGGCGAGGGGCGAGAATTGAAATATACAATGGGTTTGGAAGATAACCTGTGGCTTCTCTGGCGCTTTGAAAATAATCGGGACAAAGTATACTCGCCCCAATAATAAAGGGTGTTTTTTTAACACAAGTCAAAACTTTATTTTATCAGTGAAGGATTACTCCTCCCCAAGATCCTCGGATTTGACCCCACTATTTAATTTTACTTGGGGATATATAAAAAGTAAGGCCTACGAAAACAATTTACAGGATATTCAGCACCTCAAACAAATATAACAAATTTGAAACAAGAAATTCAAGGAGGTACTTTGCAAAACGTGTTCAGGAATTTGATGGAGAGAGCACAACTTTGTATTATGCGTTAATGGTGGATTAAGGCCTACGAAAACAATTCACAGAATATTCAGCACCTCAAACAAATATAACAAATTTGAAACAAGAAATTCAAGGAGGTACTTTGCAAAACGTGTTCAGGAATTTGATGGAGAGAGCACAACTTTGTATTATGCGTTAATGGTGGATTGTTTGAGCACATAATGTAAGCTAAATGTGATCAAACTTAAATAATAGGTTGTATAGAATATAAATATTACTAAAACAATACTCATTTAATCTTTATGTTCATTATTCATAGTTAAAAATTGATTGCGTTTAAAAAGAACACCCTGTACAAAAGACAATTACCAAAACTGCTCTTCGCAAACATAGCCGCTACCCTTCAGAAGCCGTTTTTGATGAATTCCAAGTACTGGATATTTCACAGCTTGATACAAGATCGTTACTGTTATACATAAAAAACCATTAATTTCCAATCAATCTCCTCATAGCTATCCGACTAGGCATCTAGTTTCAACATTGACACTGAGTTTCTTAGAATTAATAAAACGATTAACAAGACTGTTTGTCCAGACCGATGGGTTGATTATTTTGTCCAGACCCTTTATAAATATTTTGTCTATGTAAAAACACTAAATTGTAATTTATGAATTGTACATTAATTCACATTGGTATTTATGCGTGGCTGCAATTAAAGCTAGAATCAGATTGATTGTGACACTGATTTTGTTTGTAAATTAGACATTTTCTATCGCAATACTCACCCGCACTCTGTTACCAATGGCTATTCTTAGCACCAATCGAATTTGATCTTCAAAATTAAATGAGCGTTCATTCAGTTTTACTATGGCTGTTTAAGTAATTTTGAAGCTCGCAAAGACGCCCGGTATAAGTTACATTCTGATATAAGAGGTAAAATTAAGGAGAGAATAATGAATATTTTTAGTTAGAATTTGTTGGATAGTAGGACTTTGAGCCGTTTTTGTCCCAATTACGGTTAATGACAAATTTCAAATTGGTTGTATACACAAAGTATCGTTTTTAACATTAAAATAAACATTATAATCAATTATTACTTTTGGTAAAACAAAACTTCCCTCGACACTTTTTTTACACCTAAACGATTTAATCTACAACATACTTATCATTAAAAGTCAAGTCTACAATTAATTGCTATCTCAAATCCAGTTGGCAAACTGATATAAAAAGATGTTTTGCAACTTATTTAGCGAAATCAGTGAGAAACTTTATCAGAGGTCACTTTTAAATGGGTCGTCTGTTACGCGCCCAAGTACTATTTACAGTTAAATCTAGTTACGGTTACAGTTAAGTTATTAGTTACTAGTTACATCCAGTTACTAGTTACAGTTAAGTTAAAGTAGGAGAGGGCAGAGACGGTGCTGCTCTCTTGCGGATATTTGGTAAACTAAGTCATCGACACAAGCTGGGCAGCGCTCGACACACTCTGAGCGCAACATTAGAAGATACCTCTTTCTTACTCATTTTCACAAGAATGTAGTTGGTTCTTTACTCGTACTAGTTTTAAGAAAAAGTGGAAAAAATTGAGCGCGGTTTTAAAGAATCACTTCAAGTCCGTTTGTTTAAACCTGGACCCGTATTACACCCAATGAAGGCAATTCTTGAAATAAACAGTAAATTAACAGTAAACTGTAAAGCCTTGAAAGTAAAGAAAACACCAGAACTTGTGATTTATTTTTGGTTCTTTTGTAGGACTAAATTTGACCATAAATAATTAATACATTTCCAAACTGTATGGTCCAGGTGTATCCAGTTTTTATCCAAGTCAGAGGATGTCAGTGCTATTGCAGTAACTATCTACAGTGTAAAAAAGGCATTTATTGTAATACTATTTAAAAGCAGTAGAAAAACATGAGAAAATGCGTAATACAAATTTACAATTGAATCTTGTTCAGCCACGCATGCCTATTGCACTTAGTTATATGAAATGAATTGAGTGGAACTGTTTTCATGGAATCAAAAGACATTATTGTTCATTGCAATCGTTGAAAACTCTTTAGAAATAATATTAACTTTAAAAAGTTATTAATAAAAATAATGAAATACTCCCGTTGCTGCAGACCTGAAGATTCATCGAGATAAAATACTTCAAAGTAAATTTATCATCCCATCATAGCATTTTATGATTTTTTTTGTATTTTCAATAAGAATAACGTGCAAAACGTTCATATGCAGTTTTATTTCTACCGGTATGAAAAAATTGGGGATTTGAAAGTAAACCAGTGAACCATATGAGAGGTCATATAACAGGTTTTACGTGATGCTCTTGGAAATAAGAAATATAGAATTTTATTTATTCATCATCAGATAAAAAAATAAGGGGAGTGAATTTATGTGATTTCTACCACAGAATTGTAAGGCTCGTGAATATCGTCACATAAGTTTAAATTGTGACTTCATATTGTGTTAACCACAAACATTCTACCGGTAGCTAACGGACTTACAGTGAAGCAATGATTTTAATACTAAATTATTTGTTGTTTTCGAATTGAGTTTAATAATACAAACTAAAATATAATTATTCTTATACTTCTATCTAAAACATGTAAAAATATCAAGAATACATTTTGGGGGGGGGGGGAGGGGTCTTTCTCCCTTAAAGACCATTCATATCGGATCGGGCTGGCTTTCGAACTTGTCCAAATAATTACCACTTCTCATTTCTGTGCCAACTGTCATTCAGATCGGACAGTTTTGGCAAATCGTGCCCAGAGAAAGTTAGGGTTTTTTGGCTTCTGGGAGCCCCAAATGAAAAAAATATATAATGGTCCAGTATTTAAGATTTACCATGAGAACTATGTTTATATCTTATTCCCTGAAGGGGAATTTAATAAACAAAATTAAAATCAAGAATACCTTTGATTAAAATGTGAATCGTGGTCATGTTATGATTAATTTCAACTGATCAGCACGATATAAGAAAGCCAATAATTTACGGGAAAATCCAGTTCTAGGAAGCTAGAGAGGATTAATTTTTACATCAAAGGGCTTTTGTAGGCTTTAGTTTCATTCGAGTGATTAATATAAAATGCTGATGTGAAAAATTGATGTCACAATATACCAACTAGATTTTAGCTGACGCACCAGTGACTCAAAATTTAAAGGTTTTTTATCATTCATTGCTTCCTTTTATTAAGAATTATTTTACAAACGTAGTACCCGATAATGGAAAGAAACGTAATTTTAATATCAAAGTATTAGAGCATTGACAATCGTAATTATAGATAAATCATTATTTTTGAATAAATGTATCTACAAGCTCGACACTGATATTTGGATCCCACTAACATTGCGGTTATAGGGTATTAATTAATTGTCTGCCCTGAAAAATGGTCAGTTGGTAGTGCTTGTCGATGCCAGCAATGCACGCATCACGGTGACTCACCCAAACTCGCTCTTCAATACCCGCATTCGCCCGTTGAAAGGTACTAATTTTAACTAATTTATATCATGCTATTTGCAGTTTTAATAAATGACTGATCTTTTCAAATAATAAATTATGTCGGTATTGTAATTTTTAAGCGTTAAATTGCCTGTGATTCCACCCCAGGTTGAAATGGCAACGTTTCCTCCATTAATGTTTCTGTCCTATCAAGATGAGAAAATATTCTGAATGGGCTACCATTTGCCAATTTTATAATCTAGTCATAGAACTACTAAATTTTCTAAATACATTAATAAATTATTGAACTTTTAAAACTTAGATCTAGGAGTGTTTGAACAAAATCAAGAGCATTGCTTCTTAAGGGGTTGAACTAAGAGCTTTCATCGTAGCGTGCACTCACCAAAACCTTCTGCCAGTTTAGGACTCATGAGAATATGAGACATAAACCAGGGGATAGAACTACACAGAAAAACGCCTAGGGCGTATTTAAGAAATTCTGAAAGGAAACGATTTAGAGCAAGAACAAAGAAAAACATTACAATACATTATATTGCTTGAAATGGCGACCTACCCAGATAGGTATTTTAAGCCAAGCATGAATGACAGATGAGTGAAGGATGATTGTTGCACGATCTTGTAGTCTTGTTGCTGACTAAGGCCGACGTGTTCCTTAGACAGGACAACAGCCAATGGCAACTAAGAGACCTACATTTTAACGTGGGATCCGAACCACAATTTTGCCTGGTTTACAATTTACGAACTGGTCTAGTCAAGAGGACGGTCCTATGAGCGTAGTATCCATTAGTACGGACGTTAATACCCCACTATGGAACACCGCGTTCACAAGCTATCACTCATAACCATCCACTATTCGTGACCTCCAAGTAGTTAGATTACAGGACACGAGTACAACCCCGCTCAATCAGAGCTGAGCAGAGACTAAACACTCTTGTTTTCAGTATATTATTCATTCGACTGCTTTTACAATCCCATTTTAGCTTTTATCATCCAGGTTCGCATGGTTGTTCGATTTGAAATGTTACATTCTGAGTTTGGTTTATTTCCATCCAAAATTGGAAACTTAAATGCAGATTTAAAAACATCGTGAAACTCTTTTTTTCAAATCAGTAATAACAAATTCCCGCAAACTTCCAAAAAATAAAAACTATTTCGTTTCCTGCAGATATAAGGGTTGTTTGCAGCCTGCAGGATTTGCATTATTGCATGATTGCAGGGATCCCCGCCACCGGAAGTCGCCTCGCTGTTCGCGGTTTGGCGGGAACACGGTTGGTTTTGGCGGCAATCGACAGATCGGCAGGGATCGACGTTTCCGCCGCCAAATCCAATACCGTCGCTCCACCGGCGCGGCGGATGAAATTATGTACAAAGTTGTTTTATTTTTCACCCCAAACTTCAACTTTGATGGAAACTAATTTTACTTTTCTTCTCTGACTGAAAAATAAAATAAAAATCATAAAAATAAACTTATTTGAACATTTTAGCGAATTTACCCTATAGGGAAGAGGCTATTACCGTAGGTCTCATGGTAACACCTAAGCCCGAGACCATGATAACTTTTCGTTTTGGGGCCCCCAGAAGCAAAAAACACCATTCGTTCAAATTTCTAGATATATATATATATATATATATATATATATATCTATATATATATATGTGTCTGTAAGCACGATAGCGCTCGCAAAAATGGTCCAATCGGAATGAAATTTGGTACAGGCGTGTAAAGTAGTAATTATTCGGATGAGTTCGTGAATCAGCCCGATCGGACCATCGGAAGGGGGGGGTAAAGGGGGATAAACCCCCTCAAAAATAGGTTTTTTGAGTTTTTTACTTAGAAAAATAAAATTTATCGAATTTTTGTTGGCACCATTGAATTCAGCTCAAAAAAACAAACAATTTAGTATATTGAATCACTGCTCTATGTCCATTGGTTACCGAGATATTGAAAGTGGTAAACACAGTACGTTGTCCCAATGTTAACCTTATGGGAAATAAGTAAAATTCTATATCTTGGTTATTTCTCAACATATCTTGATAAAACTTGGTAAATAGCTTCTTCTAGTTCAGATCTACTAATTATTGAATCAAAACCATCCAGTTTTAATATACCTGTAGTAGCAGACCTGCATACTCATTCCCCATGTTATTCTTATGGAGCTAACCAAAACATGTCAAATCTCGCTATGTTGGATTGAAATACGTTGTTTTGCATTTGAAATTCGCTGAGTATGCAGGTCTGCTGCAACGGGGGTATTTTTATTTAAGTTTGATTTTTTTAATTCCGTTAATTGTACGGCACGATTTTTAAGTAACTTAGGATAATATATATAGGTGTTTTTTATAACTGATGATATTTGTATATCATCAGTGATAGCCGTTATAAGTAAGTCCTCAGTATTAGGTCAAAGTTTTATAATAATTTATTTAAAGCAAGAAGAAATATGTTATACTAATTTTTGCAGATCGTTGTCATTTTTAATCAGTAAAAAGAAGTTTCACGACGTTACGGGGTCAAGATTTTACCGTATCTTCAATTTATTGACCCTAGCCCGCAGTCATCAACCGTTCGCAAAATCCAACTAAATCGTTATAATAAAAAAATAATTTGAAACAAAGGAAAGGTAATAATTGTCTACATTAACATATAACGTACATTTTATTGCTTTAATCCTACTATTAATTTTGTTTGTTTAAAAACTAAATATATTTTAATATCAAGATATAAGGTTGTTTCAAATTAAACAGTATTCCTTTAGCCAAATTTTTCGTATGATCCTATCTTAGAAGAATTAAATGATAGAGTACATGAAGAACTAACTAAATTCATGATAGTTCCGAGCAAGCTAGGTAATACCTTGAGAGTACATTAGCAGCAAACAACCAGCGGACTATCAAACTTGATTTGGGACAAGTAACTTTTCACTTTCATGGTGATAGTTAGGGCCTCAACACATCACAAAACATCCATTAACTCTACACTACTTGACGTGCTTTAACTTTTCATGTGACATTCGTTTCTCTAAAATATTCTGACAAGTAAGTAATTTAAATTATGGTCGGTTGATAAAGTTTTTCTAACTGAATGGATTTATTTTTTAAATATCCCCGTAGAGTCATAGCCTAATTATATAACAAAATGTATATGTTACGTCACGATTGCTTTATGATAAGGTGGTAAATAATATCTTTACTGGGATTTGTGTGAGCGTCTCCAAAACTAAAGCAGATAGTATACTCGGAAAGTGACGTCGAGGAGTAAATAATTAAACGGCTCTTAGTAGGCTACATACCGCCTAAGTAACTTACTGTAACTTGGTAACTTATTGTGCTGTTGCTGTTCTTGTAGGCTGTTAGACTGTTAGACTTTGGAGGAGTTAAAGCCCCAGCACTGCCAGCCAGGCACGTCTCCCTAGGGATATTGTGCACGGAAGGAAGGGATTTTCAGGATGGGAAAGGTAGGATATGGTCAGTCAGCCTCGCCACCGAAGGAAGAGAGATAAATTTCCAACTCATCCTCCAATCTCTTCCAGGGACGACACACCCTCTAACCCGGGACCTCCCAAGCATCCCCAGACAAGGGCCTCCACCTGGGAGCTCTCTTTGTTGTGAAGAGTCTCACCCAGGTCGGTTTGCCCTCCAGTCTAGCAAACGCTTAGAAGTTTGCCGGATAAGGGTCCCTAATCCCCTCCTAGATGGAAAAGCCAGGACGATCCACATCTCCCTAAGTGATCACATCTGACTGGGTGTCCAAGCTCAGGTCCAAGCTCAGCTGGGAATCACAGTTCCCAGAGTGACAAGGAGGAACCAAGGTGAACAGGAAGCCGGTCAACCCTAACTGCCAATAGACTTACCAGAACAATGACAGCTTCTAATTATTGTAGCCATTGTCGACCTCTGTATTGCTATAGACCAATCAGAAAGCCTTATAAGGCCCGCTGTTCTTGTAAGTGCACTCATCGTTCAAAGCTGATTAGTTAAATTACTATTCAAACTATAATTTTGAATATAGATGCTAACCAAGGGTCGTTAAAAACTGCATTACATTTTATAGGATTCAAATAAATTTTCATCAGAATTCAACAGTTTCTAAAGCCTCAGTGATTTTCTTAGACATCGTAAATATGAGGATTTTTGCCCCTAAACTGGTTTAGACAATAAATCGTAGGTTTAAGTTACCTTAACTTCATCCAGTTCTGTGTAGGTCGTACTTTGGTGCGACCTAGGTTTCAATGCGATTACATTATCTTCAGGCATACGAAGTTGTTCAGTCCATTAGACGTCGTTGAAAAAGTTGAAAACTTGCACACGTAGTTTTGACACATTTAACATAAAACACAAACGCGGACATTGGGAATAAAAACCGATCGGTAACATTTAGATGGACGCACACGCAACTTGTCACCGGCCGCGGCGAGTGAGATCCTGCCATAATCTCAGAGTCTAATGGACTGAACAACTTCGTATGCCTGAAGATAATGCAATCGCGTTGAAACCTAGGTCGCGCTAAAATACGACCTACACAAAATTGGATGACGTTAAGCCTTAAACATATGCAATTTATTGTCAGTGACTATATTTAATTTAGTGCGTAACATATTTTGTAGTATAGTACATGAAGAGAAAATTAAACATTAATATTTAGTGTAAAGTTGTCAACTACAACTCTTAAAAGCTGGATGATAAAAAATGAGCAGATTCTTAATATGCATTTTTCATCATACTGTCCCGAAAACAGCCGTTTTTAGTTCTCTAAATCGTACGCCAAATGATCGTTTTTGGTCACTTCGAATAGGAGTACTGGAAAAACATTTGGTAAATTTTGCCGTACTCTAATGCCAAATTTTTTTTATGTTACGTTTGAAAGGTTGAACGATTTCTTATCTTGTGTTTGTAAACAACTAACAGATGTGTAAATGACTATGACTATTTTGGATAACCTCAAAATTATGTAGTCTAATTTTTTAACGATTAAATGATTATTTATACATAATGATGGAAATAGTTGTTCATCACACGGAGCAAAAGTGTCTCCTTGGTACTCGATCGCATTTCCAAGCTCGGCTGCACCTCGCCTGTAAATTACGATCTCGTACCAAAAAGAGCCACTTTCGCTCCTAGTAATGAAAACTACTATTTTTATTAACTTGAGGGCTTAATGTTTTAAAACATTTTATTTTATTAGCGGCATTTTAGAGCCATATTAAACAATTGGGGTAAAATCATTATATAGTCTTCTTATTTTTGTGGTATAATAAAGCACCAAACAAAACCGTTAGGTCACATCTCGGTTTCATCTAAATAAAAAACATTATATATAACAATAACAACATTGTTTATGCTACAATGCGGAAAATCGCTTGTTTATTTTATAAGAAGTATATTGTTTTTCAATGCGTCTACTTCAACGTTAGACGCATTATTAAGGATAAAAACTTCATGGAAAATAATAGTTTTGAATATTTACAGACACGTCATATTAATTTGAATAGTTTAATAAAAACAAACAATATAAATTATTGTTGATGAACTGTTAATATTGAATATTATATAATTGTCTATTCAGAAACACACAAACATTTTAAATAATGTTATTTCTTTATTATAAAATATAAAAAATATAAAAATATGGGTCAGTTGGTGTAGAAGAAAACAAACCATTACCCTCAATTTATTTGGGTCAATCCTTTAATGAACTAAATAAAAGCCGTTGATGTAATATATTTAAATCTTTCTGATCCATGATAGTACAGAGAAATAACATAGTACTGAGCGAGATCGAATAAATGGATTGGCACGTGGGGATCGGGATTGAACACAGTGAAATAACACTGCGAGGAGAGGCAAAGTAGTTTCGTCGTTTAGACCAAGGACATGGCTTAATTGAACCGATGTATTTGTTCAGGAAAATAAGGCAAACAATAGCGTAATGGTGGGATTTTAATTTATAGCTAGAACCAAATAACTTTTCCTCTGAAAAAATCAGCTCGTTGACCACTAGCCACATAAAATCATTGTTTTAAAATATGTTATATATACAACATCAACTTTTTATGCATCATAGGTGTTGTTGGAAAAGTACAATTTCACTGGTATAGTTGTAGTAGTTGTTGTTTATAGAAAAGAACTGAGAGGCAATGATATTTGGCTTTAGCTATAACAGACTGAAAATTGGTGGAGAGGTGTCGTACATACAACTGGGATCATCATACTGGTATCAGTTAGTTGAGCAAATTGTAAATATTTATTACTTTAAAATTGTTTATTTTTTTTAAGATGGCATTGTTTATTTGTATGACGGTTTGTGATATGTACCTATGATGTCTTCTTTGTCATAATAAAGGGACTATTAATATCATCATACTAAAATTTCTAAAAGATCCAACTTGGGCAACATGCCGCCATCTTGAGAAACAATTTCTGGTCCGTGTTTCTCTAAACATTTTTGATCACCACAAAAATCATAAGAGATACGAAAAAGTGAGTGGATTTTTTTTCGTAGAAAATAAAACCTCCAATAAAATGATTATAAATATGTACCAGGTATATTTATAATAGCTGTTGATATTATTTATTTTCTAAAATGTTGTAATTCTTATACCCCTGCCTTAAGGAATACATGCAAAATTTGGTGAACACATTCCCAACGGGGCGAATCCCTTTGACATTAATGAATAATAAATTCTATCCTTAGAATCCTGATAAAAATTTCTGTTATTTGACTCAATCAACAAAATTGGTTCACTATAAAGGCATGGGTAAGTTGAAAAAAGATTTTCCCCAAGGAATTTGTACAAATATTGAACCAATTTGATGATTTATGTTTCAAATAACCGGATATTTTATCATGATTCTATGGATATAATTTATTATTCATTAGGGACAAAGGGATTCGCCCCCTTGGGGATGTATTTTACATCAAAATTTTACTTATATTCCTTAAGACAGGGGTATTAACATTAAACATTTAAGAAAATGAATAATACCAGCAGATATTATTAACAATTCTTGTACATACGTATGCTCATTTTATTGGATATTTTCTACAAAAACGCCACTTGCGCTTTTTTGTATCTATCATGTTTTTTGTGCTAATCAAAAAAATGTATAGAGAAACACGGACCGGAAATTTTTTTCAAGATGGCGGAATGTTGCCCAAGTTGGATTTTTTGGGAATGCCGGTATTATGATCCAGATATGTACGTCCTCTCCATCAATTTCTAGCCTGTTAAATGAAAATTCTAGAATTCAACACTACTTTTTGCGCTATAGTATAAATATATATTTGTTAATATTATTTATTACCTTTAAATAGGGGCTATACATTTCTGTTTCGTCATGTTGGTAGTGTAAAAAGAACTAGTTTCATTTAATTTTGAAATGAAACGGTATTTTCTTTCCTGTAAGAGGTGGCATTAGGATAATTTAATTTTCTTATCCTAATTTTTTAACTTCATATTCCTAAGATAATATTGAATTGTATAATTTAAAATATTTAAGTTTTGTAAACGTAATAAATTTTTTTCTCATATACCTTTTATAAAATCATGTTGTCGCATGATACTGAATCTAAATCTTGTTTGTAAAGTCATAGTTTCTTTTAATTTCATTTATAGTTGCTCTTACCAGTTATTATTTCTGCCCGATTCTTTGCATATGAGTTCCAGTAAATTGTGGGATTAGTGAAGTGTCGATATCCCTGAATGTAATTCGATTCGATCAACTTATTAATGGTTTACTTGACATATAACTATTAAATATTTTGGTAATAGTTTTGGCTTCTTTAGTTGGGAAACTAAAAATACATATTTCTCATACAATGTTGGTTAATATTTTAATTTCACCTATCTCTTTCAATAGGACTATGTTCGCTTACAACCTGTATTTAAATTTTAATATTCTTACGTCTAATTCGCCATTGAGTATGCATAATATTCATCTAACCTTTTTTGTACAATTTAAACTTCAACTGTATACCATGAGTCTTCCAGTTGTTGGTTTATGAAAGAAATAAAAAGGAAATTGATGAGTATCAATACCTATTTATCTTTAATATTTCATTAACCATTCTCAGTCGAAAAGCCGATGGGCTAAATGGAGTTACGGTATGCCTTTCACAACTGTCCTACGCAGGTATCCCCGAGGGCTTTACTCGTTATAATTGTATTTGCTAAATCTTGCCTCACAATGGGGTAATCATCTATGAAGTCATCCAATTAACAATGAACATTTTAATGTTGTTACTACAATAAGTGAGGATTGAAGTTATCATTCGAATATGAATAATCGGTATTAATTTCTTCCTTTTTAGCTGGAATTTGCTATATTCTTTGTAATCCGCTGATTAAAACTCTAGAATAATATATCCAAGATTATATAAAGGTTGTATATTGCAAAAATCAAACATAAAGATGGTTTCATTTTAGCAGTTTTTGATAAAACGTGTTTCTTCATTAACCAATAAACAAAGTTCATCTCAGAATCAAAGTTAATACTTTCAGTAAGATATTTCATTATAATATAACTAAAAATATTCCCAAATCCTAAACTTAAAAATTTATATTCCAACAAAGTCGTCCCTGTAAAGATTTTTTAAAAATATTGTAACATCTAATTTAGTTTATTTTATTTTTCCTGATCTTCCTATTTCAGAATATAATTCGGTACTTAGTTTAAGATTCAGTTTAATCCATACCTATAGGATCCAAAGAGTAGTTTTTATACATGGAAAATTTGCCCGAGCTGGCGTAAGGTTTAAAATTGCAAAACTTTAAGGCCATTTATTAGAAACAACGTCTTTTGCCATCCTCAAACTCTTTATCTAAACTTCTCTTCTTTGCGTCTTATCTCTCCATCACTTAGGTAACATTTTCCATTGTTCTTATTCTAATTGTAATGGATAAGATATAGTTCCACGCTTTTTTACTTATAATATATTGAATTTTATGGTTTTAATCGATTGAGAAACCAATACACTATTATGGAATAAAAATGTCATCTAAATTAAATTACGTAGCCTTGAAGGTTTTGCATTTTTATTTTATTTAATAAAAAATGTATTAAATTTACATATGGGGACGCTTTAAGAATCTGGAAATCTTAAATTTGGGACATACATCCACTAAAATGGGGATTTTGTGGGGGGGGGGGGGGCTGAGGTTTTGTTGCCCACCGAACTAAGATATTGTAGAATGGACTGCCTCTATGAGAATTGGAGGAAATCTGACAAAAATTGCGACCGCTAAGTTTTACTACCGCGAGTGTGCCACCGTGAGCCTTTCCATGTGAAATTCGCAAATTATGTATATAAAAAATTAAAATATTATTAGAAGTTAAACAATTTTAAGTATTAAATTATTAGTTTGTTCATGGAAAACTACATCTCCAAGTAAAAATACTTCATCGTATCAAGAATTATACCAGTTCATAATTTATTATTTTAAGAGTAAGTTTTAGAAATGATTTATTTTCCATTGGTAACCAAGCGGTACAAAACGCCTTCGGTCTAACGTGACACATTCTCAACACAGTATCTGTTTTGCATCGGCGCCTTAAGAAATCGATGCTGCTCACTGACTGAAACTGGGATACTTGAGACATAATTCAAGAGGATATGGAAATATCTTTCAGAAAGTAACTACGAGTATGTAGGTTTTAATGTGTAGCATTTCTAATCACTAGTGGTTATAGCTTAATGCAATGAGTGGTATAATCGAACAATGAATACATTTTATTGCTACATTTATTTTTTTCAATGAATATTATGTTTTACCTTAGCAATCCTAATATAGTTGATCCAATCAGAAATAGATTTGAAACCCGAGGGTTTACTATCGGTCCGGATCTAGGTCAACCAGTAATAATTTCAAAACTTGTACCAACCGTATCCACCCGTAGGGCCTCGTTGAATATAAAATAACACTGAATAGACACTGAACATAAATCTGACACATAAATTAGGGACAAAACCATTGGTTTTATGAACTGGGATAACCTCACTTTCACTAAGGGGAAACACGTTGCCAGTAAACTTTGCAAAATTTATCGGTGGGGCCCAAATGTTTCAAATCAAACACAATATACGTTTTTTACAACATTACATTACATTACCATTAAGACGCCGACCATGCAGTAAGGGGTATTTTAAGTCGAATATGAGTGAAGGACGATTGTTGCCAGATATTGTAGTCTTCTCACTGACTAAGGCCGACATGTTCCTTAGACAGAACTATTGATTAGCCAATGGCAACTAAGGGACCTACATTTTAACGAGGGGTCCTAACCATAATTTCGCCTGGTTTACAATTTATGAGTTGGTATAATTATGAATATGGTCAATGTACTCAATGGTGCGATGTTAATACCCACTAGGCAACACCGCGTCCACAATCTACAAGCCATCGCTCATAACTATCCACAATTCCTGACCTCCAAATGGCTGGATTACAGGACACGCCGCCTTCCCAGTCTTATTGGCAGTTTATTAAGAGGTTAGTTACCTCCCAAACGATTCTGTTAAGAAGAACACAGAAATGCCTTCTTTGCGAGTATTTTGCACCTGCGCACCTCGAGAAAGCGACGCAGTGCACCAACGTATGGGGCCAATTTCAAGTTTTTTAAAAATATATATTAATAACCAACTAATTAAATTTGTAACAGGTAAGGTAAACGCTTGGTAAACAGGCTGACACTACTTCAATGCCTGACAGTCTCGATTGGCCTTATAATGCCGTTTCAATATAATATTTTATGCTAGATTGATTTTTTAGAAGAAAAATGTTTACCTCACTCTAGGTATTTTTATAAGAAAATGAGTATCGAGTAGGTCATACTAATAGTATATTTCGCAACAAGGGCCGAAAATGAGGTTTTGCAGGCTCGAGATCGTGTTTCGAATTCGAGACGAAGTCGAGAATTTGAAACGATCGAGAGCAGCAAAACCCTTTCGGCCGAGGTGCGAACGCTATTTTTCACCACACTACCCAATGTAATCACCCTAAATAATTGAAAAAAAACGAATTATTATTTGACCTAATTGAAAACAAAACTTGAAGGTTATGAATGACGATACAACTTCTTTATTATGATTGAAACAAATACATTTATGAAAATCATATGATCGCAACCATCCTGTCTTTGGAACCTATTGAATACCGTATAATTAATTATGTGATGTTCTGACGTTGTTTCAAGCAAAAAGACGATCAGCTGACTTTCGGCCCTAGGGCCCCAAACGTTTTCGGTCCTGTGGCGGCAAACAGTGTGTTTCGGTCCGCGTTTGACGTTTGTAAAACAGGTGATTTCGTCGTAGTGTGGTGAAAAAACATTTCTGTTGTTTGAAGTTTTCATTACCCAAAAACGTTAAGGAGGTGAGTTTTTCAAAATAATTATTGCGTCATTATAAGCTGTATGAATGATTTGATTTTCAATTTTTCATCGTTATTTTATTTAATATTTTTTATGCAAATCTAGCTTTATGATGATTTCGCACCAAACAAAATTTGTTTCAACCGGACTTGATCGGTAGGAAATGTACGCAACTACATCAACAATGCTCGTGAAAAATTTTAAATAATATATTACACTCTTCAGAAATTTTTATAGCTGTTTGTAAAAGATACAACGCTAACATTTATGGTGATGTTATATTCACAGTAATCATCCCCCCAATGGTGTTTCTACTTTTTTCCAGATAGTTACTCGTATTATCAAAAACTCGTACTTGTATTTGGCTTACACAGTATGCCGGACGTCATTATTAGCGAGTTTTCGGGCTCATCGGTTTAATCGGAATACTCGCCATCGGGACAGTTTCGGTCGCGAGGTTCGGATAAGAGGGACTCCAGTGTACTGATGTCTCGTTGGTGTAATTATTTCAATTATTCAATAAGTAGGCTAAAAAACTATCAAGGTCTGTCACATAAATTATTGCAACTATAAGCCAGTAGATTACTAAAACAGTGCACAAAGTTTTTTATTTATCTCCTATTTAATCAATTTTTCAAACGTTATAATCAATATCAGCTCGTCTATATTTGTTTTAACATTTCGAGTTCGAATAGTAGTGCAACTTACAATTACTGACATAGATCTTAGTTGTGGAAGTCAAACGACTGTGTATAATAGTATTCTATGGTAAACTACTAAAGATTATAAACCTGATATTTTCAATTACGGCAGAAGACGAAACAGCTGAATGTTTTTGAAAAAGAGTTTATATATAATTCTAGGATTAAGTATACAAATATTTCAAGAAACGTCATTGGATCACTGGTTATTCAATATTTTATTTTAGAGAATTCTTATATGCTATAAAATATGCCACTACAAAGTCCAAAAAATCTGCCAGGCCACCGTCAAGCTCTTAAATTTTTTAGCTCATTGTGTTATTAAGATTTTTAAGCATTAAGTCAAATGAGCCCAAGATTTTTAATAGATTTTTAATAACATTTTTTATAATGGGCTAGATAGAGCTTCCTCGTTACATTTTCCCTGTTTCATATTTCTTAGAATAGTTTATTACTCCCTGGAGTTTGAGCTAATAGGTACATGACGAGGATTCTTCCAGTTTCAAATATTTTTATCCATAAGTATCGGCTTTAAGGAAAAGCCCAAAACAACCACTTGCTTTTCTTTCTACCTTTCATGAAAACGTGTCATACTAAACAAACATTTGCATATTTTAAATAATGCATATATGTATATTTTTGTATACAAATATTAGGCTATTTTTGGAAGAGTAAATATTGAAAGCAAGTCTCTATCTGTGTATCATTCTCTTTAAGTATTGGGAATTAATATTGATTCTAAGTTAAATTTTCGCTCACATATTAGGTATATTTGCCAAAAAGTGTGGAAAAAGTTAAGAATGTTTCATTCCCTGTGGTCTTTACTGTCTGGTTCTGCCAAGCTGGAGTTGATTCGATCTATTGTCTTCTCAATAATTTATTACGCCCTTTCATCTTTTTGCGAAAGCCTTACTGTGGAGAGTAGAGCATTACTGATGAGACTACAGAACAGAGCCCTATGACTTTTTATTAAATCTTAGAAAATACGGTTACATTCCTAATTATAAAAAACGGGCAAATGGAGAAGCAGTTCTCTTATCTCTGGAGAAAAAGTCTTTTCTCCAAACAGATCATACCTCCATAACTGAAACAAAAACTTGTGCCTCATGCAATGGTTCAGGAGCGTTGTACAAGGCAAGATACTTTCCTCAACCTGCCCAGAGTTTGGCTTGAGTCAGAAGGAAAAGGGTTTTCATATTTTGTACTCCGGGCATACAACATTCTTCCAGCAAATATTAAATCATTAGGTTACAGAACGTTCAAGGCAAAGTTAAAGTCAATACTTCAGGCAAATAATTCTTTTTAATATTTTTACCATCATAAGTTATCATGAAAAACAGTGTAAACTGAAGATAAAGTTAAATAAAGGTGTTCAATAAAGGCGCACTTAAATAAAGGCGTTATTTATTTATACAATTCAATTGTATTGTGAGGTAGTCTTCAGGTGCCGTGAGAAGAACGCCTGCAGTCTCGACGACACAACTTGAATGCTGCATCAATATTGCATTCGCGCCTTAAGAAAGCAAAGCAGTGATACCTCCTTTCTTACCTTCAACTCAGTTTATACGTATCTGTAAAACATTTTAGGATTACTAGAGAAAAATGGATGATCTTTCTAGGAGTTTGGTTGTAGAATACTAGACTAGGAGATAGTCCATCGAATATATACAATATTTCCGAGCATAAAAAGAAGCGCAGGTACGGTACGTATTTTACTTACGTCTACAATACTTTTGTTTATCCTCGGACGTACTCGTTTCGGCCTTAGGCTATCTTCGCCATCCTTTCCTATACACTAATTAACACATTCTACGCTGCTTGGATCCCGATGCGAGCTGGGTAGTTTTTAAAACAATATGAATAACACATTAGAGGTAGTAAGGCACACACTGAAGCTTGGGTGTTTACAAACAAACCAAGGTGAATTAGGATTTTTTGAGGAGGGGAAATAAATAATAACAGATGATCAGTTGATTCAACTAAGAATTTCAAGTGCCAGTCATGTGTTACATACTAAGCCAAAAATACGACACATGTTTATTGATTGTTATTCAAAGATCAAAACATTGTTTCTAATACCAACCTACATATTGTTTTGGTTTAGTATTTTTTAGCTACCAGACTAGTAGCGTAATCATATGGCTTTGTTTATTTCCACGTCATTGATGATTTCCTCCCCTCGTCTGCCGAAACTTCAAACTCAAGCTTCATCTTGTCCCTCACTACCTATACAGTGTGTAAAAAAAGTCCGTCCCCCCTCCTTAATTTTTTTGTTTGTTAAGAGAAACAGTTAACCTTTGGGGAATGAAACTACCTCAACCCAAATTATTTTTTGACGTTACCAAAAATTTTGAGTTGCCCCCAAAATCCCCCATTTTTGGGGGACACTCAAAATTTGAAATATCACCAAAAGAGACTACTTTTTTATTTAACAAAATTTTTCCTAGGCTCTCTTTATTTTTACGTCACCAAAGGTGAATTAAAACTCCAAATGTCCTTGACGCCAGGTTTCAAGGATGTGTTGTATTCAAAACTTTGTCAAGCTGTCAATATGGATATAAACACGTTAGAGACCTCAAATTTTCACCCTTCATCTACTTTTTGTTTGCTCTTTAAAATGAGGGGTCACTCATAAGAGGTTTGCATTTGAAAATTTTGAGTTGCCCCCAAAATCCCCCATTTTTGGGGGACATTCAAAATTTTTGGTAACGTCTAAAAATAATTTGGTTTAAGTTAGTATAATTCCCCAAAGGTTAATTGTTTGTCTTAACAAACAAAAAAAATAAAGGAGGGGGGACAACTTTTTTTACACACTGTATATTCAACACGGACACAACGTATAAAAACATCCAAATACAGATTTAAAAACAGCGATCGGACGTGTTCGGGAGCGGGCTCGGAACTCAGGGAAGAATGCAGAAAATGGCATAAGGCCAAAACACGTAATTCAGAGAACAAACAAAAGATTTGTAGTCGTAAATAAAATACCTGCTGTTTGTAAATCACACCTTGCTACAAATCATGAAATGAAGATAATTAGTATATTTCACCACTAGTCACGAAGGTAGTCCATTTCGGGGCTCGGTAGTGTTTTACAAGCTCGGCTTGGGACTTGTGACGAGTTGTGAACAATACTTTACATCTCAATGCAAATAAAAAACCAAACTTACAAAAAATCATCCGCCATTTCATAATTTAGTAATTTTTCTATAAGCAAACAAAATACGGCTGAGCTGTCTATCTTAGTTTAGAGTCAGCTGGTTGAACTGTAAAAATACGAACTTCGTTCGTTTCGGCAAAATTCTGTTTGGGATTGGAAAAAAAAATTTGAGTACGGAAATGCAATGTTTGGGTACCGAAAAATCAGCTGATCATTATTTATTTTGATGTAAAGAAATCGACGGTTTCGTAAATCTCAGCTGTACGGTAACGGACAATTTTCGTATACAGAGTGATGAAAAATAAATTACTTATGGATACAGGGAGAATATCGAGTCTTTTTCAATTACTGAACAAATCACGCTGCAAAGTAATTTGGCGTAGAAGCTTATAACCAATCATTACTCATACAATAATTTTTTTATTGATCATCCTCACAAAAACACGTAACAAATTACTAAACCAAAAATCTAAACAATGCACACAGCAAATACGAGACCCCACACAGATATTCCCCCGGGCAAACGTATCAAACACTTTATATTCCCGCGTCATTCTATCGAGTAAACACTCAAAATCGAATATTTATAAAAGAAAACTTGTTCCTACAGTCACGACAGCAATTATATTGACAAGAGTGGAAGGCGGTCGGGAGGGGGTGGGGCAAACTCAATTTCTGACGGCAACATGCCACTTACCCCCCCCCCCCCTCCCTACCTGTCGACGACGTCGTTTCCGGTTACAAATATCCGTAAAACACAACCGAGTGACGCTGCGGCTGCAGGGAGGGATTATCTGATCAGGAGACGTGTGGAGTTGTGGAGTTTGATGACCGGACAGATATACAGTAGATATCTTCGCGCCTTTCTGATTGATCGGGTGGGGGTAGGGTGACCAGATTGTTTCCAAATAAAAACCGGACACAAACAAAACTCGTCCCCCCAATTACCAATACAACACACCACACTCCATGGTGTTTAATTATACGGGGGTCTCTGTAATTTACAAATTTTGTAATTGAAGATATTAATTATCATACTGTTTTGAAGCTTTTAGACCATGAATTTTATTTTCCTTGCATTGAACTTATTACGGCGCAGGATTGTTACAGTTTTTCTTGAAGAATATACAATAAATGGCATGCACCCATGAAAGATAATTGTTTGAATCGCCACATACAGTATGTGGCGATTCAAAAAATTAACTTTCAACTGACAGCTGGAAATAAGCAGTGCAGCAGGACCAATTAATTTAAGGCAAAGCAGCAGGATAGCCAACCGATTATAGTAGGTGGCGTAAACTAAAATCTTGTTTAGCATTTAGTACAAGTTCGTAATATTCTTTTATAACCGTAAATAGTGTCAGATGCCTCTAAATTTTACGATAACGTTAGGTATGTTTTAATATATAGCCTAATTTTAAAAAACGGGACATTTTGGCGTCCCGACAAAATTTCTCGGGACAACGAAACGCAACGAGAAAAAACGGGACTTTTCCGTTTTTACGGGACGTCTGGTCACCCTAGGTGGGGGGGAGGTGTAGGTAGGCCGTGTTATTCTACTTTTAGCGAATTTCCCCTACAGGAAAGAGACTGTTTTCATAGTACTCATGGAAAGACCTAAGCCTGAGACCATGACAACTTATCGTTTTGGGCCCCCAGAAGCAAAAAAACATAGCATTCGTGCAATTTTGTAAGTACGATAACTCACGTAAAAATCGTCCGTTCTTAATGAAATTTGGCATGAATGTGTTAAGTAGTAATTATTCTGTCGAGTTCGTAAACCATCCCAATCGGACCACCGAAAGAGGGGTAAAGGGGGATAAAAAGCCCCCTGATTTTTGAAGTTTTTTTACATAGAAAAATGAAAACAATCAAATTTTTATCAGCACCATTGAATTCAGCTCGAATAAACAAACAATTTAGTATTGCGAATCATTGCTCTACGTCCGTAGGTTACCGAGATATTTAAAGCGGCAAACACAGTAACCTTATGGGAAATAAGTAAAATTCTTTATCTTCCTTATTTATCAACATATCTTGATTGATAAACACTTAGTATATGGTTTCTTATGGTTTAGAACTACTAAATATTCAATTAAAACCACCCAGTTTTAATATACCCGTAGCAGCAAACCGGCATACTCATTCCCCATGTTATTCTTACGGAGCTTACAAAAGAATGCAAAATCTCGCTATATTGGGTTGAAATATGTTCTTTTGCATTTGAAATTGCTGAGTATGCAGGTCTGCTGCAACGGAGGTATTTATAATAGGGGTGTGAAGGAAAATTGTGTGTTAGTAAAAAGGGGCTAATGATAATACTAGTGACTTGAGGGGTCTAGAAGCCCCAAATCAAAAAGGGGTGGTTTAAATTTTAATTATCTTTCTTGGTTATAGTAGAAAACATATTCATAGTAAACTGGATCGAATATATATATATATATATATATATGTGTGTGTGTGTGTGTGTGTGTGTGTGTGTGTGTGTGTGTGTGTGTGTGTGTGTGTGTGTGTGTGTGTGTGTGTGTGTGTGTGTGTCTGTTAGCACAATAGCGGCCGTAAAAATCGTCCAATCTTAATGAAAATTGGTACAGACGTGTAAAGTGATAATCACTCGGACGAGTTTGTGAACTAGACCGATCAGAAGGGGGGTAAAGGGGGATAAACCCCTCAAAAATGGGGTAGAAACATAAATTTTATGGAATTTGAATTGAATCTATTTGAGCTCCTATACGTAATTTATACCCATAAATACATAGAAGTAAAAACATTTTTTTACAGCCTCCTGACTTTTACTTTGATCTCTTTTGGCTCTTAATTTCTCTCTGAACTGATTTGACTTTTAAGCACGAATTGTACGGACCAGAGTACCAGTGCTACATGAGGTCACTAAAACATGATTTGTATTTGAATTTAGGTATGGTTGCTTACATGCGAATTTGATTATGACTTAATTACTTATTATAGTTCGCTTTAGGTCTAAGGTGGAAAAGGAATCGTAGAAAAAGGTAAAACATTTACCTCAAGACACATAAACTTGCATACCAAATAAGTATATTCTTTGAATGGCACGATTGTAACTATAAGTTGGCCCAAAAGCAACACTCTACCACTACAAACGGTCATGATATTAAATTTTTTAATAAACTGTACATGCTTTTGTTCTTTTTCTATCCTTCACGTAAAACATTCATCGACACAGGCTTGCCTGGTTGTGGACTATTCATCTATGCGTGAAACATTCATCCTCACAGGCTTGCCTGGTTGTGGACTATTCATCTATGCGTGAAACATTCATCGTCACAGGCTTGACCGGTTGTGGTCTATTCATCTATGCGTGAAACATTCATCGTCACAGGCTTGCCTGGTTGTGGACTATTCATCTATGCGTGAAAAATTCATCGTCACAGGCTTGACCGGTTGAGGACTATTCATCTAGGCGTGAAACATTCATCGACATAGGCTTGCCTGGTTGTGGACTATTCATCTATGCGTGAAACATTCATCGTCCCAGGCTTGTCTGGTTGTGGAATATTCATATATGCGTGAAACATTCATCGTTACAGGCTTGACCGGTTGAGGACTATTCATCTATGCGTGAAACATTCATCGTCACCAGGCTTGACCGGTTGTGGACTATTCATCTATGCGTGAAACATTCATCGTTACAGGCTTGACCGGTTGAGGACTATTCATCTATGCGTGAAACATTCATCGTCACCAGGCTTGACCGGTTGTGGTCTATTCATCTATGCTTGAAACATTCATCGTCACAGATTTGTCTGGTTGTGGATTATTCATCTATGCGTGAAACATTCATCGTTACAGGCTTGACCGGTTGAGGACTATTCATCTATGCGTGAAACATTCATCGTCACCAGGCTTGACCGGTTGTGGTCTATTCATCTATGCGTGAAACATTCATCGTTACAGGCTTGACCGGTTGAGGACTATTCATCTATGCGTGAAACATTCATCGTCACCAGGCTTGACCGGTTGTGGTCTATTCATCTATGCGTGAAACATTCATCGTCACAGGCTTGACCGGTTGAGGACTATTAATCTGTGCATGAAACATTTCCGTTCATTTTTTTTAGATGAAATTGCAATCAGTTCTTTCAACTACAAAGAGAAATTGAGTACATAAAAAAAATCAAGACATAACTTGTCTATCCTTTTTTTAAATTTGATTTATTTATACCGGTTAAAAGACAGATCTTAAAAAGATAATACAATTATTTCAATCTTAAGCTTAGACATAGCTTATTTTTGGATAGACATCCCTCGAAAAACAAACCTTGGAAATTATAATCAGTGAAATTGCATCGATTCAAAGGCACCATACCCTCTAACCTAGTTCCGCCCTGCTTCCTCTTTCTGATTGGTTTTTTGTTAACTTAACCTACTTAGTCGAAGCTAAAAGGACGACTACTTTTTGTTTAAATTTTAAATTAAATTAATTAAACCATCATGAACCGAGCTAATAGAAATAAAGTTTAATCTTAGGGTCAAAAGTACCGCAATGTCTATTTCGACGGGATCGATGTCAATCATTGATTGAGCTATTGAGTTGAGATTCCGACCACCTGTAGTAGTTTAAGGAGAATTTCAGCGAAAACATCGTTTATTCCATTTAATTATAAAACATCTTCTCAAACCGACCTTCTGTTGCATCCTCTAACAATATTATCTCCCGACGAAACCTACAAAGAACTCTCTCCTCTGTAGCCGATCACAATTTTTACAACAGTGAACACAGACCGCCCACAAACAGCAGGAGGGGCGGGAGAGAGGGGGGAGGGGAGGGGAGGGGGTGACAGTCTCTTTAATTGGATCACTGGAAGCAGATCGGAGTCAAACAGGGAAGGTAATGTGATTATGCCGGTTGAGGGACGGGCTGGAAAGAATTGGCAACCATGCGAGAGCGGGTTAGTCGGGTGACGGGCCTCAAAGCCCGATAAGACAGTGTTGCTATTCAGGTGGCAAGCGCTTTGAACACCTCGGATTAGTAGCGAAGAGGATGCGGGTTTCTATACGTGTCTGATTGAAAATGATCTGTTCGGGGTTATGTTTATGGATCAATGGGCACTGACTGGTTTGTACGTTCGGAGTTGTGGTTGTAGGATAGATCGGGGAGGAGAATGGTTTATGTAACTCGACGATGAGTGGGAAGGGTATTGGAAGATAATTATCTACGTTTTTTAGCCTATACACCTTGTATATTACTGAATTGCATTAAATTGCCTACTTACTGACACCATACAGTCTGCGTTTTACTACAGTTGAATAAGTTGTGATGATTATCTGTTTAATAAAGTAATAAGACCATAAGGTACTCTAGAACGCGTCTTGTTTTTGTTTGATTTATTCAAAAGTCTTATATTAAATATATAGAAAGTAAATCAAATCAAAACAGCTTTATTTCTTATGATTATGGCAATAATTCAAGGAGGCTTCTTAAAAGTACTTGAAATAAACAACACAAAGGTTTGAACCTGTGCGTGATGATGAGACTATTTTTGCGTAATTTGAGCCCGCTCATTTTTATTTTTATTGATTGCCACTTGATAGATTTAAAGTACAGAGGGCAAAAAAATCGCAAAAAGATTAAAAAATTTACACAGATTATCTTGAAATAACTGATCATCTTGAAATTTAAAAAAAGTATTTGGAGCAAAATACAATTTAAAACGACAGCAAAATCATTAAGAAACAGTAACTCAGCAGCAGCCTTGTAGCAGTTAAAATCAATGACATAGGAGTAAAATTAAAAATGATCATACCTCTACTTTATATATATTTGAAATCGTTAAATGTATTGTGACTGAAATCTAACACTTTGCAATACATTTAACATACATTACAAAGACAACATTACACAATAAATTATTAAAGACGCCAAAATTATATAGAAGATAAGGTATTGTAAAAAATAAAAGAATATATCTGCGTTAAAAATATAATATATTTAGGCATATGTGTTTTTTATATGAATGTAATGTATAATAATACATACAAACATTTCTTGGAAAATATTGTCTGTTGTTGTAATTAAAGCGTGAACACTTAAAAATGTTTCAGGTAAAAATGTAAGCCTGCTTCATACATGATTAAGACTGACGATATGTGCAATACGTGTCCATATAAAGCTAGTAATCTTAAAAATGTACAATATTTGAACCGGACAGAAAAACTTCAAATTTTATAAACAAATGTAAATTTTATGAGTCACATTTCACTAAATATTATTATTTCTGTTTTCAAATAACACTTACGCACATCCAGACAAAGCATTGTTAAAGCCAATGATGATAGAAATTATTTCTACTTTTTTACCAATTCCGTATGTACATGTGCCATACGGGATCGAGAGAGGAATCAG
This sequence comes from Flexamia atlantica, assembly GCA_035578135.1. Classification (NCBI taxonomy): domain Eukaryota; kingdom Metazoa; phylum Arthropoda; class Insecta; order Hemiptera; family Cicadellidae; genus Flexamia; species Flexamia atlantica. The sequence continues at coordinate 3,431,551 of JAQJVK010000038.1, forward strand.
GGATTCCCTACTGAAAATAAAAAAAAAATTTCAAATTTTTTTTATTTATTATTTTTCTATATTATGTCCTCTTTTAGAAAAACTATACATAACAAGGTATAAGTAGGTAGGTAGGTAGTAGACCGTAAACAATAGCCGGATCGATCCCGAGAAAAGTTAGTAGCTTTTTGAAGGGTTGTTTCTGGAGCCAGCTGCCATTGGCTGTTGGGCTATTAATTAACAGTCCTGTCTAAGGAACGTACCAACCTTAGTCAGTAACAAGGCTACAAGATCGCGCCACTATCATCACGATCATCACACTCATCCTTCACTCATATTCAGGGTAACGTCCTCCATGAGGTACCTGTCTCACCAAAGAATGAATAAATGAATGAATGAATGAATAGGTAGGTTTTATATATGAAAAAAATATTATATTAGGCTCTGCATGCTGCCGCTCCAATGTCAAATAGCCTAGCCAGGATAAAGCTCGCTCTTTTGGCTTTGCGATTCCCGCAAGTTTGGTTTTTCCTTGTTTCAACACTAAAATTTATATATGTCATAAAGTCCTTTAGAAAAAGGTTGAAATTTTTACCCAAAACTCCTTATTAGTATATCTAAAATTATGCCTGTAACACAACTAGGAATTGAATAAAAATTTGTCTTTTTAATAAACAATTTTTTCTTTTTTTCCTTATAACTTTTTTCTGAATAGATACAAATCTAAATTTACCTACGTTTTTATAAGACTAAAAATTAGTTAATCATGAAGTTTTAGCCAATAGAATCTGGGACATATCAATTTTAATATAACCGTTATTTTTAGGTAAATTTATAACTAAATAAATACCTAAAATTGCAAATTAAAAATTTCTACCACAAAAGTTTCTTTTTGTAACAAGTAAAAACTAGAAAAACCTCATTCAGAACCAAAAAGAAGAATATTAACAAATTTAGCATTTTCAATAGTGAATCCCCTTAACAGGAAGCCTGTACAAGTGTCATAGATACAGATCGTACTACTAATCATAATCACGCCGCACGGGGATCGAGAGAGGAATCGCTCTGTGAGCCTATTAATATTTGGAGTGACCCAATATGATTATCAAACACGATACCAGGAATTAATCTTGTTTCATACCGTGATCCGGGGAACATTATAGCATTGCAAACCAAAATATAACTTTGCAGTTGGTATTGGAAATGTATATTGGTTATGAGAAGTACCTGGATTTTCCAAATGCAGCCAATCTCTTTTATCTTCAAACAAAGTCATAATAATTGAACGAATTGCTAAAATATTTTTTTTAATTTAGGAGATACAGCTAGAAATTGAAATTTGGCTATTGTTGAAAAAAACTGCTGAGTTTTTTGTTATTTTTTTCTTCCAGTAGATTTTGTTGTTTTGTTTCTCTGTTTTGATTGTGGATGGCTGTTGAAAGCTTTTTATACACACGATTATCAATACTGTCAATGCGTTTATACATATAAAAACATTTTAATATCACTAGTTTGGAAGGTAAACTTTTTATTTAATATTTTGTTTATTTGCTTCGTACATTTAGAGTATGATTCGAGTACAGGCTGTTAAATCTTAAGTCACCACTGATATTTGTTTTTTAAAGCCGAATATAAATAATATGAATATAAATAAATCCTCCAAACACGCAATAATGTGATTTTTAAACCAGATTATATTTAAGAATAGTATTTTAAAACTGTGTACATTAATTCTTGTAAAAACAATGGCGAAATAAATTTAAATCTCTTAAATAATAATAATGAATTACATATGCTAACTCTACTTTTAAAATATGCACATATTAAATAAAACTCGTTATAATCTGACATATAATTATAATTTTACAATTTTTATGCGTAAACTATTTCAAAATTCTTTGGTATCAATACATATACAAATAATAGTATTACAACACTTATAAAGAATGGCACATTATATTATTGACTATAATAAATGTACAACAATTATTAAGTCTTAGCTCCAAAATATGAAAAAATAAAGAAGAAAACACAGCTGACTGTTACCCATTAATTAAAAATTTGTTATTTTTCAGACTAGCCTACATATAGATAAAATACAATATTAAAAAGACACTGGTTTCAAACAACTTTTAAATAATTAAAAATATTTAAAAACAGTACTGAACCCAGAGATATGGTAAAAAATATAGATGTGGTTAAAAGTTCAAATTACAGAAAATAAAACAGCTATTTATACTCTTTCTTAACTCATTATAGTAATAATATATCATTATGCTATTTTACCTCTTCAATTCTTAGAACATTAAAATTTATTTATTTTTCTTTACAGTCTTGTAAAAGTTATAATTATTGACAATGTAAACAAAATCCTACGCTATTTCCAGCGTCTTCAGCATCTTCTAACCAACAAAGCTGTTTTCCATGTAAAAAACTATTTTATACTTAGATTAAATAACTCTGAAATCTGCACAATAGTAGGTCTTATAGTATTTTACATTGGTAAAACATTTACGTGAACACGCAAAAAAGTAAAGTAAGATTTTTACGTGTATAATGTATCTAAATTACATGTAATAATCTTAACCGAAAGTCATGGTTAAGTATGTTATAAACAACAAAAATGACTGCTGTTATAATAATACGTTTTAGATGCGAACACTGCACACATTTTCTAACCATTGTGGTAACTATACAATATCCTAGCTTCTAACTCCAATAAAATATTACATAAAAATAATGAATAATAAAATTAAAAGATGATTTCATAAGTGCAAAAGTATTTACACATAATATTTTCATAATGTGGTTCCGAGTATTGACAAAGTGAAAAAGCAAGTGAAAAATATGTAAATGATTTTTTGCTCAGAAGACGAATAATTACATAAGATTAAATTAAAAATATGTGATGCAGTTTGAAGAATCGTCCCACATTTTGCAGGTTTCGTCGACAACGAACCAGTCATATCCAAGGCACATTGTCAAGAAACCCAGAGCATGAGGGACAGTGACGTCATAACGAGTTAATGAAGTCATCACGAGCCAATGACGCCAAAAGGAACTGATGACATCATCATGGACCATAGTTCTTCAGCGGCATAAAGAAGCTCTTCTCAATCCTGCTTTGTTTGCTTGAAAGGTAATGTAAACCTATATTTTTATGTAAACTATAACTATAAAAAAATGCCAGAGAATAGAAAAATCCCAATAGAAACATGTTTAATTCAAGTTACAGACCATAGTTGACGAATATATTTCTTACTAATACATTTATTATAATACCTTATTGTAAATTTACAATTTACAACTCAAACGTACATCTGCATGGTTCGGTAAATATTAATTCAAAACATAACTCTAAAAATTGTTTGGAAGGTAAATCACATTAAAGGCTTCTCCCTGGCAATTAAAACGCTTAAATAAAGGGTGGAAAAGTTACATAACTTAAAACAGCTATTCATATTTTTGATTGGGGCATTGCAGCACGTCAAACGATCTTTCAAGAAAACAGAAATATTCGTTTATAATTTAATTTGAAGATATTTTTGCTTTGAAATCCTAGACACATTTGACACAGTTATCTTATATTTAGGGTTATAACATCAAATATATGATTTATAAATTGTCTACCTATATGTGGTTATGCATGCTATACAATTTGGAACATTGAATGGTAGTATCTATATTGCACAGAATACAATATAACTACGTAAAATATGTAAATTTCTCTCAGTGGTGGTGGCCAACTTTTTCCTTTAAATGAGAAACAATTTTTGTTTTGGATGAACTCATTTTGATGTAGTTTTTACTAAAAAAACATTAATTGTATGAAAGAGCATTTTTTGTTAGTTATCTACACTTTTACAGATTTTTCCTTGGTGTAATTAAAATTCCCAAAAACACAATTATAACTCAGCGTGCAAAGTTTTTAGTAAAGTAAGTTAAACAGAATTCTCTTTAGCCTTCAGTTTTCTTTTCTTTTCATCGCTACATTTTTTACGAAATACATTAAACAATTAATATTTTTACATAAAACTTTGGAAAGTGCGTTATCACTGGTAGCTTGAGGTGTGTATGGTAAATAATACTTGAATACATAAAGCGAATGAATATAAAATGAATTAATGAGGTGGTAATAATCAAAACCTTAGTTTTCTTATAAGACATAGTAACAATCTTTTAGATACATATCATAGCTTAATATGAAAATTAGCGTACAATTTAGACATAAAGGTCTCTATCTAAAAAGCTCATGTATGCCTTCAAGGTAATGAAGAACATTTTGTACAAACAATAAAATGTTAAAGAGGAGGGACCATGTGGTAAAATATGAAACAATCTACTACAAATAGTATATATGAACTTAAAATATCTAAATTTCAAAGTAATCAAATGTTGTTTTTAAGGTTGAAACGTTTTTTGATATGTGGGTTTTGGTGTATTGAATTAGTTTCATAAAAATTCAACAACGAATTATCTTTTTCTGAACCTGAGACATTTAGCATAAAATAGCCGATATGAAATTTGGCTTTTCTATTTCGAAAAATATTACAATGATTATGACAAATTTTAAACAAGCGTATCAAGTGGGATTACAAATAAAACTTGCATGTACAATTTTTATTTACCCTAGGCTATACATGTAACATGTGTCTAAAAATAACTACACATATTAATAAAACTAAAAAAATAGAATAACTACAAATATAGCCTAAATTAAATATAATATATTATTAAATACATTTTTTAATCTAACAACTTTCTTACCTAAGTATCAGTTGTAATTACCTATGTATCCTGTAGGTTTTGGTTCTTTCAAATTAAAGAATACGGTGTTAATTTTGTATTTGTCAAAATTTAGAGATTGCTGACGATTAATCAATTCCACCTGGCCCAAAATGTCAATGCCATAATAATAAAATATTAATTTTTTGTATTACTTAATGATTGAAATACAAAGGTATAAAACGTTCATGATATATTCAGAAAATAAAACTATACTACATATAGAATATTTGCTTAAATATTACTTGAAATGTACGATGATTTATGTTCATGAATTAACAAACTTGATTTAATGTTTTGAGAATGCTGTGATCATAAACAAATGGTAATTACCTATACATTTATATATTTTACAATTTTATTTTTGAAAAATATAATTTATATTAGTATGCAGTATGTGTAAAAGAAGGAAATAAATAGGATCATAATTTAGGCTAGCGTTCGGATTGTAATTATGTGAAATGATGTGTTACGTTAAAATTAAAACTTGGAGAGGAATCCTTAATAGGGAGCAGTAGACTCTGATGGAGCATTTGCAGATTTTCATATTAAATAGTTCAGAAGATTGTAAAAGCAATATCAATTTAAGAGGCGCAGTTTACGAGTATACAGTCTTCGATTAAAGAAACAATCTACGATTGCTTTTTCATCGGATATTTTAGTGGATTTACCTTAGATGTTTATGTATTTGTAAAACATTACAAAAATTGTTTTAAGTATTTTTATAGGTTTCAAAATTTATTGCGTAATTCTGTATGTTTTTGGAGTACCTTAAAAACTAAATGAAGTTTCAGAAAAGGTTCGGTTACATAGAGAATTACAATTTATCTTTCTAATTGGGAAAGTCCAGCTCACCTAATTAAATCAAATCAAATCAAATCAAAAATAGTTTATTTCCTTCAGATAAACACAAAATATATACATCTTATATGGTATGAAATAATAAGTCCTACACAGGTCAAAAATGACCTGTGCGTAGAACCGAGTCTCTTCAGCAGTAATGCACTTTTCACATAAAAAATATATCAGCACATTCTTAGGAAATTAAAATAACAAACTAAAAATTAATAATTAACAGGACAGACAGTGAAAATACAAAAGAAATTAAAAAAAACAAATGAACTAACAAAAAAATGGGATTATTATGCAAGCTACATTTAAATTTTTACTTCCAGCATAATTAGAAGCTGAATAATAATCACAGCTTACAGCTAGGGCTTGACTTTGATGGGCGCGGCAGTCAGTCGAATATTCGAGGGTCTCGTCAAGTAGTGTCATACATAGAAGTCAGTAGTTGGTCAGAGTTGTGTGAGCCAAACAAAACTAGAGTTGGACTAGTTGTTGGTTTGGGAGTTGTGTGGAATTAAATATATTCCAAAACGTTCCTCGAAAAGTTAAGATTGCAAACAAAGTACTGACAAATTAACAAAAGAACTTTTCTTTGTTTGAAATTCATTGTAGGTGATGGTGATTTTATATTTTGATTAGGATTTTTGCAAAAATCCTAATCAAAATAAAAGAACTTTTGTACTTATTTGAGTAACATTATCAAAGAATGACGATAACCTTTAAAATTAAAAAGCTGATTAATTTGATAGCACGTATTTAAAAGGTAGGCACGTGTCGAAAGTAAGAGTAAGCCGAAGTAATCATAATTTCAAAAGGTCATATTAGGGAGAATTCCTAACAAGTGAACAAAATTCCTTCTCTTTGCCGAGCCTCTCATCAGCAATCAGGATATATTCATGTCCAAAACCACATCGTAATATAAAGTATTTCCGAGGTATTACAGTTTGATTAAATTTGCTTTGACTTGTATCTATAGCCCGATGAAAGTTTTGATAAAATATTTAAAATGTGTACTGCTCACAACGTATTCAACAGTCGGAGGTAAAGTACTAACTAATGCTTTGCTGATACTGTCCAAGCAGCTGGTTTACTTATATTGTATTAGCAGTAAACAGTTATGGGAAAATATGAAGCTCTAAGGACGTCTACGGTTATTCCCTTGTGTCTGACCTTAATTAATTTTGTCTCCTGCAAAACGTTTTGCCTAGCTCCTTCCAATGACATCTAAATATAAATAAAGATGGTAACTCGAAGTCTTCTAGGATAGACCGAGTGCTCGTATCGAGTTTCAATGCCGACGTTTCGGAGACATTGCAGTTTTCCATCTTCAGGGCACAAAAATTGTACAGGGCAATTGTACACGACTATCTGTAGGGGGAGCTTTCATCACAAAAACTCCCTGAAGTATTAGGAATGTATAGATGACATTTTAGCGAACGAAAAACAAAACTATTGCTTGATTAGTTTGAGTTTGTGTTTTACTTGAAAGTTCTTAGCATGATTTGTCTTTTAATGAACTCAATAATTCGTATGCACTCGAAGAGCGCAAGAAATCCTCACAGTAAAATTATGGCCTATTTGAATATTTAAAAAGTAAAGTAAGGGTGTGCGGAAGTTCAAGCCGAGCCGTTGCTCCCGCCGTTTACCCGACATAAGTACGTGCGATCGCATTTTACGGCTGTTTTTCACAAAGTCAACACCAGTCATGAACAGCCACAATAAAACTTAATTACTTTACTTGATTTTTGAGTTATTAATATCAATGAATTTAGTTTTGTCTTTTTTCCTTTCTATAATCTGTGATATTTTCTCACTTATGCTCAATGAGACTGATTTAACTTCAAATGTTAAACCCATGAAAATATGTTACAAAACCCCTACTTCTTACAAAGCAAACAATTGAAGATGTAGCTTGGTTTTTAACTCCTAAGGCTGAAAGCTTAATTAAATATTGAGTAATTATATAAAGTTACGTTAAAGATAGCCGTAATTATTGTTTCATTTAATTGAAAACAGGGTTGCTTTCAACTCATAGGATAACTTCCCAGATTAATAACTAAAAAATATAACATATTTTGCGATCATTATAACTATAATAAAAATTAATTTCTGCTACTCAAAACAATCGACTCGAAACAAATTGAAACTTGTGGGTGCTTTTTTAAAACTCGACTCGACTCGACTTGACTTCAAAATCACTTCTCGCACACCCTTAACATAAAGCACTCATCCAAGTAATGATACTTCATTAGTACATAGCCAATTAGAATTATTAATACGATTTCTCAATAAAAACTTTTAGAAAATCACTCCATCATAATTTAAAGGGGAAAATCAGATCAAATTGAGCATGATTTACAAAAGTTTCTTGGATTCTCAGAACGATTCAAATCCTCACATTAACAACGATCTAGCGCTTCACTTATTTCTTTAATAACTAACTTTTTTGGCCATTAAAACTTAGTAATGATAGCTCAGTAATTACAGCAGTAATGTCAGTATCATGTACAAAAGACTAAATATTAAAAATATCAAACCCCCTATATCAGGCAGGGGACCTGCTTGCTCTTGAACAATCTTATTGACAACGTATGAAAAGAAAACATTTACCAAACAATCTAAAATCCTAACGACTTTCCAATTTACCGAAAATGATGTAGTAAGGTGAGCACAGAGTATAACAGTGTAGTATTCCACATCCGGCGGTAGCTTTGCCGGAAACGGAAACACATCAGAGCCCAACAATGGCAGCCTATCAGCTGTAGCGACACGGGAGTTGTACCTACATCGCAGCTACCGCGGATCTCAGCTGTACACGGGGTTGTGTATTGTACGCCCAACCTGTAAATAGCAGCCACCGTGGATCTGAACATATAAACGTGTAGATATTCAGGGCTGGTTGCAAGAAAATATTGCATTCCTAATTGTAATTGTATTGATATAGTTACAAAAAAGAGGAAATATTGCAGTCCTAATTGTAATTAATTGATATAGGTTACAGGTTTGATAAAATAATTTCCTTTTAGGACATCCTAATATTACGCCTAATCACCTAAATTATCAGGATTGTTAAGCGAGATTCAATACTAAAGAAGGATTCTTCACTGTACTATTCGCAACTAAAAATATAAATGCTGTACTGGAAGAAAGAAACTATGTTGGTCATTTAAATTTAATATTGATTTAAATTAATGTTCCTGTATATCTAGTAAAAGTTTATTACTTTAGAGAAAGTAAGTATATGTCCTAAAAAATTCCTATATTATTTCTAAGGAATCATTGAAGAATTTACTCAACCACACTTCTTGCTTGATAATTTCCTTTTAATCTTTTACCTCAGTCGAATTTTTTATGTAATAGAAGTGTGGCTAGGTTTGAAAAAAATAATCCCTTGGAAGTAAGAAAGAAGATTATTATGATTTACTTGAGGTACAGGGTACAAACATTTTAAAAATGTTTTAATGTCGAAAAATAAAACTAAACATTGATCTATGAAATCAAGTCCTTACAATTATTTCAGACCCATTAACTATTCCAAGCACAAACGACGGGACGTCAGGCATTTCACAAACATAACCGCATGTGCCACACATTCCACTCGATCGTCAACGCAAAACTAACTGTCTTGATCGCTGCACCTGGAGACGAGAAAGATATATAGCATTCCATAAAGATTTTCTTTTAAATTGATTCTTTCGATTTAAATGTTGAAACAATGACGCTTCTTGTGGCGAAACTTTAGAGTCGTTCTCCACCGTTAAAAACCAAAGTTAAAAATCGGCATTTCTCGATATTTACAATCGCGATTATTTTAACCAAAACAACATTACGATATTATTATCAAAACGTTATTTTAAAACTTAAGTGTTTATCTGCATGATGGATTAGTAAATAATCAATAATTCTATATAACATGTTTAATCAAAATTCAACATTGAAGATCACATAAACATGGTTACAATTACTGTATAAGAACATAAACATTAGCTGCACCTTCTAAACATTGAGAAAATATACTTTCACGATACTTCGATACTACCGACGAATAAAATTGACTAGGTACGAGTCGAACACATCCTTCCGTCTATTATATGTCGTAGAAAATATAAAAACTGGAATCGATGAACCAGGTAACGCATGTTGCTAATGAAATGTTTGTGATTTACTTGCAATTTTGTAAACTTATGGCTCCATATATAAGTTAACTTCAGTGTTGCTCGACAACATATTGGAATTTCCGAACCATTTACCAATTTACCTACATCCACGTTGATTACAGTGCCAAATATTATATCCATCACTTCTATGACGTTTCATTCCTAGAATTATCGTTATACCACATGAAACTCAATTAGTTAACAAAGCAATTTTTTTCAATCCATGACCGAGTGACTGACTCTAGGTTTGTCAGTTTCTATAATTGTCATAGGATAGAAAATAACTAACTGAAACCGACGTAATAATAAACGGTTAAAACAGTAACAATTTGTTTATTTCAAATAATTTTCACATTAATAACAATAACACATTTGTTTATAAAGGAAATAGATTATTTATATCAAATCGACAATAGCATATTTCACTACTAGTCACGAAAGTGGCCTATTTCGGGGCAAGATAGTGTTTTACATGCTCGACTTACGCCTCACAAGTAAAACTCTATCTTGCCCCGAAATGGGACTTCTGTGACGAGTTGTGAACAATACTTTTCATCACGAATGAATGCATGAATGAATGAAAAAGTGCCTTTATTTACAATATAGTTTAAATTACAAATATGAAATAATACATGTGAGCTTAGCACTAATACAGCAATGGTCGCCTAGACCGTCTGCTGCAGCTGGATTTTACCTGGTCAGTGACATTACTTTGTATTCATTATGGAATCTACTCATACATATATATTGGATTAAATAAACTAAAAAGCACATACACTTTTCATCTCGATGCAAACAAGTAATAAAACTTGCAAAAAATCATCCAACATTTCATAATTCAGTCATTTTTCTACAAGCAAACACAATACGGCTGAACTGTCTATTTTTGTTTAGTGTCAGCTGGTTGAACTGTCAAATTAGGAAAACCTTTTGTTTGGGTGCGGCAAAATTTTGTTTTGGCACGGAAATTGTTTGTTTGGGTACCGAAAAAGCAGCTGATCATTACTTGTTTTGATGTAAGGAAATCGAGAGTTTTCGTAGATCTCAGCTGTACGGTAACGGACAATTTTCTTATACAGAGTGATGAAATAGTATATTTCACTACTAGTCAAGAAATGGTACTTTTGTGACGAGTTGTGAACAGTACTTTTCATCACGTTGCAAATAAGTGACCAATCTCATCAAAAATGATCCAACATTTCATAATTTAGTCATTTTTCTATAAGCAAACACAATACGGCTGAACTGTCTATTTTTGTTTAGAGTCAGCTGGTTGAACTGTCAAATTAGGAAAACCTTTTGTTTGGGTGCGCCAAAAATTTGTTTTGGCACGGAAATTGTTTGTTTGGGTACGGAAATGCAATATTTGGGTACCGAAAAAGCAGCTGATCATGAATTACTTGTTTTGATGTAAGGAAATCGAGAGTTTTCGTAGATCTCAGCTGTACGGTAACGGGCAATTTTCGTTTTAACGGTGGAGACGGATTCGAAAGTTTAGCCCCATTTTTTACAATCAAAATTTTACATCTATGCGAGGGTTTTGAAACAGATGTTGGTTTTGGCTCGATGTTTAGCTCGCGCTCGGCGCCCCGCAAAGTCAATTAACATCGAGTTACGCCCCAACTTCGTTACATGTAACCAACCCGTTTAAAATCGGGCGCATCATTGCAACGAAGTCACCCCCCCCCCTCCGCCCTCTTCCACCCAACACACATCAGCGTGTACTGCAGCTCATTGACACGATTATAATGATGGATGGGGTTGTTTTTGATGGGGGAAGGGGTGAGTTCGAACCACCCTGGAAATAATTTCATACTTTTTTAATAGTTGTTAATTCAAATTCAAATTCTTTACTGTCCAGAACTATTTAAAACAATAGCATAGACTTGGTCAGTAAATTACAAGTGTTTTACAATTTACACTGTTCTTTTCTACTGTTATCCTTTCGGAGCCGAATTTAATATTACTAGTAGTATTATATTATAAAATAGTAAAATAGCACATTTCATTACTAGTACCGAAAATGGCATTTCCGGTAAGCGCTCGATTAACATTTTTTAATAAGGAATGTTAGACATATTTGGAGGAATTTTATAATAAACATGGAATATGCTAGCAAAACTGCAAAATTAGCTTAATGCCTATTTATGTTTACATTTGGATTGTTAAACAGTAAAAACAGCTGACTAAAATTGTATAAATAAATGACAAAGAAACATTAGTGCACGTAGCAGAGAAATTAAAAACTAATTGAGAGCAAGGGAATGTAAATAATTTAGAGCAAGGGGAAATCAGCTGATCGTTTTTCCCTTGCTCTAAATTATTGGAAACGATAATTTTCATTGAAATCAGCTGTTATCGAAAATAGCTCTATGGGTACGGAGTTATGAAAAGTATCAATCAATACGACTCTTATATATACATTGCTGTAACAAAACACGCATACAAGTTCACAAATTTCAGTAAACAGTGCTAGTTGCCAGTTAAATCTAGGTTGAAATATGTATAAAAATTAAGAATTTAATTCGCACACATTACAATATTTGTTTAAAATTCTAAAAATCATATTTTATGCTCAAGTAAAGTTTTCCTCGATGAACCGACCTTATTACAGATTCACCTCCTAGAGCACGAAAATCCATGAAAAACAGATCACAACAAATGAAATATGTCGCACCAAAACTAATTTTGTAGCCGGCATTACACGGGCAATTATGTGGGAGATCCTGTCGGCGCGACGTGACGCTGCGGCGAGGACTCAACCTGCGTGGAGTTACTGACAAGGACATCACAGAATTGTGATGTAAATAATATATTAGATATGATAATGCTCCAATTTTATATTGTTTTCAGTAAGGTTAGTTATTTCGTTGTAAAGCACACCATTGAGGTTTTCAAACATAAATTTAACAGATGGTAATATATGAATCCTTTTTACTCAATTGAAGATATATTATGTAATTGATATATATTTTGTCATTCACAACCTAGGGCTACAGAGATTATTAAGTGTACCCTTTTTTATTTTAATAATTAAATTACACGACACGTGTTTCGGTTTCAAACCATTTCAGTGTGATAATGGTTTGAAACCGAATTACGTGTCGTGTAATTTAATTATTAAAATGTAAAAAGGATACACTTGTTATATTTTATTAATGATGCATGGATATATATAAAATTAAATCCTAAAATATTTGAAATGGTTATGGAAAAGGAGGTATTCTTTGAATTCACTATATGTCTATAGCTATGTGTTTTTTTTTAGTTATGCACTGAATGCATGTGGGTACTTATTTTATGTGCAAACTATGTTTGCAATCCCTAAACAAGCATCCTGCGTCAGAAATATATTTCCTCCTTATGTAAAAACAGTAATCTATAAATGTTTTATGGGTAAATAATTTTTCCATTGAAAACTCTTGTAAACTTTGTGTTTGAAAGAAAGAAAGAAAGAAAGAATTTATCTATTATTATTTATATTTACTACTATTCACTAAGGTCATTACTAGATTCAGTAATGTAAAATAAAGAAGATTTTTACTTTGTTTGATATCAATTAGGCGGATTTTTAGTCATAAAGTGAGCCTTTAGAACAAAATAAATATAAAGGAACTTTAGTTTGGTATAGTGGCAAGTCGACCGTTAGGTATACGAAATTCATCCTGAGATAACGCTTAAAACTTCTACATAAATCTTTGTACATAGCCGAGGACCTACCAATCAATAACTATGATTTTGAAAGGATTAACAACACGGTTTTTGTCGGACGCAACGTTATCGAATGGCATCTCAAGAAATAAACACGCCATTACTAATTTAAATTGCGCGGTTAACGAGTTTAAAATGTCAATCTCGAGTCTCTTCGGGCTGTAATTTGTACAGCGCGGCGCCGCTCGCAGCTCGGGAGACAGTTATTATCAAAATACCGATATATCGCTTTTTCGACTTATCGAAACTATTAATATCGATTCATGCGATTTTTGGGAGCAAAATATCGATATTTTCGATGTGTCGAAAAAACGATGTTTCTGGAAAAAAAGAAACATAATTTTGCAAGTTCAAAGAGGAATTAGAAACAGATTTTGCCACCACGCTACTCAATACTTTTCAAAATTGTACTAGGGGGGATTTCTTTGCTTTTAAAAGGCAAATATTATACTGTACACATTTTACCACCTTAAAACACCCTTGATAATACTAAGATCCTTAAAACTTGTCTTCAAAACATTTTTCCTACAACCGCACGTAAAGTGTCAGTTTACGCACCGAAAACCAATCGTAAAGCAGTTGTTTACTGAGGAGCGAGCGATTAAGTCTTTGAAAGTCTTTGGAGCGAGCGCAAAAGTCTTTTGCGCTTGCCTCGTGGTTACTTTCACGCTCGCCAGCTGATTTCGCATTGTTACTCAGCGCGCATCAGCGCTCCTTTCCGCTTCCGACTGGGCTAGACTTGTTTATAACCTAAAACGGGCGCATTCAGCTACAATGAATGTAATAAGTAATGACGAATCCGGACTTACTCCACCTGATATTAGTGAATTAGTGAAATAAGGTTCATGAAACCTATTACCTCGTAAATCTAGAAACCTTTACGAAAAGAAATACGAAGAATTTATACAATCATAACGGCGCATTCAGCTACAATGGACGTGATTAACTGTGATTGTATTTATCGTTTAAGAAATTAAAACTGCAATTGTAGGAAAAATTTAGTATGTATTTCGCATGTAAAGCGTTTTTCTCGCTTTCGCTAAAAATACCGCGCTCAGCTACGCGTCGAGCGGTATTTGTTTAGGTCAAGCGAGAAAGACCTACTTTACGCTCTTAATACATAAATAACTATTTCATGTGGCGATTTGTATCGGAAAAGAAATATCGATACACCGACGATATAGGAACCAAAAAATACGATAAATCGATATATAAAATCGACGGACTCAGCCGGTTCTTCCGCGGCTGAGTCCGTCGCGGGCTGCGATCTCGGGCTACCGCGAGCGTCGCCGCCGGCGCCGGCCGCCGCCGCGGACCCTCCGAGTACTCCGCTCACCAATTCAGCTACAACACCTTGCTGCTCTCAGGTTACGTCGACACCACTGTTGCCGTATCCTAATATTGAAGCGGAGAATGGAGTCCTCAAAGAAGAAGTTTCTAAGCTCAAAGGACAACTAAAAACACTCTTAGATCACTCTATTGAAAATGACTTAAGGCTACTGCAGTATACTGATCAAGTATTTGCATCCAACAGCTCATCTCTTAGTACACCGGTAAACGATATCTGCAAGGTAGACTTTGGTGTACAATGCACTATACCATCCGAGTGTAAGGATATACGATGTGCCGAGCTCAGGTCCATAATTGATAGACTTCGCACCACCATTCAAGTTCTTGAGGCCGAAAATAGAAGTCTAAAAGATACATCCTCTTGTAAGTGTAAACTGGAAACCAGCAAAGATAACGAACCCAATTGGGTGGAAGTAAAGAGAAATAAAAACGCCCCTACAAAAGTTTCTAACTACTTCAACGTGCTTTCAGACTGTAAAAATCAATCCCAAACTCAAATCAGCACGAATAAAAAAACCAAGCCTTCTCTAAAACAAATTAAACCTAATAAACTGACTAAACCCACACGGGTTTTGCCACCTAATGCATCAACGACAGCGAAAAAATTAAACTTTCGTGTAGTTAATATCGAGAGTGACAGTCACGGCCGTCATATTGCTGGTTTAGTGCAACAGCTAGTCGACAAAAAAGCAACTAAAGTCAATGGATATTGCAAGCCTGGAGCGAAGCTTCTGAGTGTAGTCGACGGTGCGCAGCCTCCTCCTGGTAGCTGTTCTGTGCTGATCGCTGGAACGAACGACCTTGCTGTGGGACAACAGAAAAATATCTACCGTCACCTCGAGCGCCACATCTCATCCCGCCTGAAAACCTCCAAGGTTGTTGTTTCAACGCTACCATACCGCCATGACCTTCCAGAGAACCACACCATTAACGAGCACGTGGCGTTAGTAAACGCTTACATCGAGGAAGTCTGTCATAGGTATCCAGGAGTACATGTCCTCGACATAAATAAAATCAGCAGGAAGTTTTTCACCCGACACGGCCTGCATCTAACGATGAGAGGGAAACATCTCCTGGCGCAACTCGTAGTGGAGGGGTTGTCAAAAGCAGACAAACCTGCGACTTCTAGACCTGCGAGTTCAAGACCTGCGCCACCACCTCCTCCACCACCAACAACTGCGATCTCAACTTCTCCGGCTCCCAAGACGACTATCCTAGGGGAAGAATCATTGATGGCATCGTATGCAGATGCTGTGAAGTCCCTCTCACCAACACCAGCGCCGTCCAGGACCTCCAAGGCAGACAACCAGCAAGATCATCAAAAAAACTTGTCCCCCTCATACCCCGGAAGACCGTCAGGATGAAAACAACAGTTCCAAATTCGGGTGCGTCAGGTCAAAAATCTGGGAAAATACAAAATATTCAAAATCACTTTTCAAAATTCAAATCTTTACATATTAACGCCCAATCAGCGACAAATAAAATAGACGAACTCACAATTCTCAGTGAGGAAATTCAGCCTGATATATTTATTGTATCTGAGCACTGTTTCGAAAACGGAAATCTTGGTCTTTTCAAAATTGAAAACTACGAATTGGCAAATCAGTTTTACCGAAAACATTTTAAGGGTGGTGGTGTGGCAATCTTTGTAAAGAATTGTATAAACTATGAAACTTTGAACTTAGAACAAAGTGAAGATCTCGATTTCGAAGTAAGCGGGATCAAAATCAATTTGGAATCACTTGGGAAAATAATAGTCATTGGTCTTTACAAATCACCTAATGGCTGCAATGACTCTTTTTTCAAAAAACTAGAACATCTTTTGACCTTTTTATTTTCAAACAACAGTAGATTCATCATAATGGGGGATTTTAATATCGATGTTCTAGACCACACTCACCACCAAACCCAGCGGTTTCGCGACATTCTCAGCACTTTCAATTTAACCTGGTCCGTGAACACCCCCACTAGAGTAACAGCAACTTCGAGTACGGCCATCGACAATGTAATTACAAACATAGAGAATTCAGAAGTTTCAGTCATTAATGCGGCCATATCTGATCATTTCGCACAGGAGGTGATTGTTATGAATCGCCCACCAGAAAAAATGTCCCCTGTTTTTCAGACTAAAAGGGCCACACAGCCCAGAAATATAATTTCTTTAAACAATGCCCTTTCGGGTGAAACTTGGCAGTTTTTGGATGAGTATGAAACAACAGACCAAATGTTCCAGGCCTTTGAATCTTGTTTTAGTTATCATCTAAATAACTGCTGCCCCCTTAAAAAATCTAAAATCAAACTTTCATCGAAAAAAAGTAGTTGGATTACCCCCGGTATTTTAAAATCTAGAGAAAGACTCAAAAACTTGCATTCAATTTACATTACTACGCAGAACGAAACTTTTAAGAATTTTTATCGAACTTATAAGAGAATTTATAGGAAAGTAATCAAGGCTGCTAAAGCCTACGATGTTAACCACACCTTAAAAAATTGTGAAAACTTTTCAAAATCAGCCTGGAAGATAATTAATAACGCTTCAAAGTCAGTAAAAACCTCCAAACCAATACAAATTGAAATCAATCGTAAAATTGTTGACGACCCCAAGGATGTTGCCAACGAATTAAACAAATATTTTGCATCTGTTGCTTTACCAGATAGTTCATTTAAAGGGGCATTTGTTAACTCGTTTGGAGGTACTGTTTCATCCATGGCTCTCGCTCCTGTGTGTGAGGCTGACGTGGCTCGCGTTATAGAAGAACTGAAACCAAAAAAATCTTGTGACATAGACGGCACGTCTGTGTGGCTGATCAAACGTTGCTATATGCACATTTTGAAACCACTCACAAAAGTAGTAAATTTTTCATTCCAATCTGGAGTTTTTCCTTCCCAACTCAAGTTGGCGAAGGTAATGCCACTCTTTAAAAAGGACGATCCCCATATCTGCAGCAACTACCGTCCAATTTCAATATTGCCTGTTTTCAGCAAGGTATTTGAAAAGCTTTTTCTCGATAGGCTTTTGAAGTACTTAGAACGTTTTGAAATTCTTTCATCAGATCAATTTGGATTTAGGAAAAACTATTCCACAATTGATGCAATTACTAACCTCATCGAAACTGTTGTCGATGGCCTCGAGAGGCGAGAACATGTGCTCAGTATATTTCTCGACCTTTCGAAAGCTTTTGACTGCGTGCATCATGAGACACTGTTGCACCAGTTAGAGACGTATGGCATTCGAGGAGTGCCACTCAAGTGGATCACTTCCTACTTGGATAACAGAACCCAGTGTGTCCAAGTTCAAAATACACTTTCTCAAAGAGAAAAGATGGCCCAAGGAGTCCCGCAGGGATCTATTCTGGGACCAGTTCTGTTTTTGCTGTACGTCAATAACATTGGCTCAACGATCCAGAATGGAAAGGTGATCCAATACGCTGATGACACCACCATCTGCGTAAAAGCTCTGTCGAAACAAGAATTGGAAGTAAAGTCATTCATTGATCTCAACTCTTGCATCCAAACATTTTTCGAAATGAATCTGAAAACAAACAGTTCCAAATCAAATGTGATTTCATTTTGCCTCCGGCAGCAGGAAAATAGCCTGCAGCCTGCTGTCATGGTGGATGATGTCCTCTTAGAGGAAACTGACTCCGCCAAATTCCTAGGAATGCACCTTGATCGCGGGCTGACTTGGGAAGATCACGTCGATCACATTTGTGCCAAGGTTACATCCGGTATTTTTGCATTACGTAACCTTGCAAAATTTTGTTCAAAAGACGTGCTTTTAATGGCCTACTTTGGCCTAATCTACCCCTATTTTTCTTATGGAATACGGCTCTGGGGTGGTTGTGCTAAATCGAGGCAAGAGAGAGTTTTTAGACTGCAAAAAAAAGCAGTAAGAATAATTTGCAAATTGCACCCAAGAGAGTCTTGTAGGGATGCTTTCAGGGAGCTTGGCTTACTTACATTGCCCTGCCTCTATGTCCTGGAGGTCTCACTGTACTGCAAGTATAAATGCTCACTTGTTCAGGGCGGTCAGATCCACCAGTATAATACTAGAGGCAGAGACACTTACCGACTCGAAAAACACAGAACTGTGGCGTTTGAGCATTTACCGTCACAGGCTGGAGTCAAGTTCTTGAATAAGCTCCCTGAATGCTTAAAACAATCACAAAATCAAAATCAATTTAAGACTCGACTTAAACGCCTTTTGGTGTCTAAAGTTCTGTACTCGGTTGAGGAGTTCATGATGTGCCGCTGGGACTCTTGAAATTCTAGGAATTTTCGCGGTTTAAAATTTGGCACTGGTGTTTCCTAACATTCAAAAGGAGAAAACATATACTGACGCTTGTAATGCAATTTTATATTGTCAAATGCAATAAAGATTTTATTATTATTATTATTATTATCGATATTTACGATATATCGATATTTCGCTTCCATCCCTACTCACAGCACGGCCGGGTATAGACCCTCAAACACACGAGTATTTACGCTGCTGTTTTTGAGCCTTGAAAATAGTTTTAAGCGGGAAAGCTTAAAGCTATTGTTTCATTATGTAGATCCACATTTGAAATGTGGTTATAGTTTTACTAACACACTTCATTAAAAAATCATTAATGATTTTTAGTTTCAAACTTTGGCAGTAAAAATTATATAAATTTATAAGAAATTCTAGCGAAAATGGTTTGAATTACCTTGCTTCTGTCGAATACCACGGTTTCGAATCTCTTATGGGTTCATTATTAAGTGTTACACATTAATCAAACAGTACAGTAATCTTCAAATGAGGGTGAGGTTTTAAAGCTGTTTAAAATGTTCAAAAAAAAAAAACATAGAAACATCGAACACGGAACACAAAAACATTTAACTAACCACTTGGCCAATATTTAAAACGAATTACAGACGCGTGTAGAGCCAGCGGGTGATGAGTCATGACTGTAGTAATCCAGAGACTATTCAATCATGAAATAAATTTTACATTGATAAGTCTTAATTTTCCTAAGAGATTTTAATAAATGTATGCTATTAAGTTACAACAGAATGAACTGTTGCAAAACATTGTTGTGTAAACAAACGGATTTATTAATAAAATTAAGTATAATAAACATAAAGTTAAGCATCAACTTAATGTTTTATTGAAATATTTCTTTTATGGTTGTTTCCGACTTTTAATTTTTCTGTTCACGGTTGCTTCAGTCACGGACCTTACTTTCCTACCGACCAATAAAATGTAAAAAGCAAGAGAGGAAAACACAATGGAAGATTCGATCGCAAAAGAGACACTTGGATTACTGTTCCATCTCTAATAACAATCGTTTTTACAAATTCTTAGTTTACTTACGTTATTAATTAGAATTAAAAATGGTGGTCGAATAAAAAACAAGAAACTCAGTCTTGTTTGTAACTCTCCTGTTTAAACTTGATTCATTTTTCACAACTGAGAAAAGCACAAAGGATAAACTTATAATTAAGAAAGAAATAAAACTCAATCAGAATCGAAGCGGATTGGTGGGGGGGGGGAGGGGGCGATCACCATAGCTGCGGTGGCGAAGCGTGAATTGAGCATTTCAAAAGTAAAATAACAACTGCAAAAAATATTCGTCTCTCAATTTATAATTTTTAATGACATTATTTGTGAGACATTTGTGTTTATTTTTATATCACTGATATTGATAATTGGCAAAAATGAATAACTACTGTTGAAATATTTTATTATCGCATACAGAATTGGGCAAAAGTCTGGATCATTTTAAATACCTCTCTAAATACATATTGAAATGTAATAAGAGCAGATGTAGATTTGACGCAATGGCGAACTTTTGGACATAAATTACTAATATTTTGGATTCCCGAGGATCGGTCCGTGATGGAAGTCTTGAAATTCTTAAACGTTGGCCTAAGCATATCTTAAGACGTATCTAATTTAAAGATTTTAAAACACAATGCCGCAAACCCAGTTGCAAAACGATTATCAAATAAACATTTACAGCTCAAAAAATATTTAATGTGGCTTAGTTCCGAAATTATCATGCAGAATATGAAGCTTTGCATTCATGTCTTTGCATGGAAACCAAGAAATTTTTGTTATTTATGTTTTAGCATCTCTAGGGGACGGCCCTTAGTGGAAGTTAAAATGCTTAAAGGTAATATAGACATGTCTCGAGTTATACCTCATTTGCAAGTCTTTGAAAGTAGAACATAACACTGAAATTCCGGTCAAAAAAGTTGGTTTAAATAAAAGGTTTTACACAATAAATGATTATTACCTTAAATTCAATAGTGAAATATTAAATTTAAGTGCTACAATTTCTGTCTGGATCACACTTTTGCGACTGATTTTACAGCGTTGTGGTCCACTCTCGAAGATCCTTCAAATAAGGTCCACCCCAAGGTTGCTTATGTTTAAAATTTTCAAGCCCTCCATCGTGGACCGTCCCCTGGGCATGCCCAGTTGCGGTAATTTATGTCTACAGGTTTGTTGTTGCGTCTACTTCGAAATTTGAAAGTTTTATTACATTTTATATATTATTTAAAGATGATACATTAAGAATACTCCAGACTTTAGCCTAATATTTTCTGCGTAAAGATTTAAATTTTAAAAATTAAACTAAACGAATATCAAAATTAAGTGTATATGCTATTTATTTCAAAATGCGTTCTAAAAAAATGTAGCCCTAAATAAATAAATCCAACAGTTACTTATTATAACTAAACCCAACGTAAAACAGAATTTATACAATACAATATTTTGGCCCCACCTTTACATACCCTAACTAAGTTAATGTAAAACATTATTGATCTAAGTATAAATATTAGTTTTTATATTTTTTATTAGCTGGAAGACGTTTAAATCATCTAAACATGTCGCCAAATTTGGCCATTTAATAGTTGAATCGGGATTTTGTAGTTATTTTACTGAAATATAATTATTCGTAATTTCTGAACAAAAACTTTAATCGGTAATCTGTAAAAATACATGGCTCTTTGATGATGGTTATGGCTATGGATAAATGGCTTGGTGCAATAAGAATTGTATGACAACCCTTTTATAAAATACTAAAAGGTATTATTTAAGTATCAACACGGAAGATAGTGCAAAACGCATCGGGAGATAACGCTTAAAGCTTCTAGATTTGAATTTCATAACAAAAAGTGATGCGCGACGGGAAACGTGGACCAACCTCGTGGAAATGTGCCTCTAAATATTTATACCAACTAGAATCTTCAGGAGTCTGTCTCCGCACAGATGTGTCGCAGGATGGTGACATTATTCGATTGACTGGAGAGCTTATTTTGAGGATTTTTTTAACGATTAATTAACTATTTCAATGGAATTTATTTACTTATTTTAGAATGTTTATCTGTAGCGAAAAAACTAAATCTACGAAAGATGCTCGTCGGAAAGAAAAGTAAATGACAAATACTTAAAGCTATCATGCAATCATTTGGTTGAAAGTTTTTTTTTTTTTTACTTACGCGTTCAATCCAAAGTTGTATTGGTATCCGTGTTTCGGCACCAGGCCATCATCAGTACCAAACAGTTTTTCACTAGGTTATTTTCTTTGCTGGCTTAGTGCCGAAACGCGTATAAACTTTGGATTCAAGACGTAAGTAAAAAACTTTCAAGTTATAACAAATCAATGCATGGATACAAATCATTCATCAATCATTTGGTTATTGGACAAAGTTAAAACTATGCTCTATATATTATTGGTTTGGGAAATAGTTAATTTCCTAAACACTATTATAGAAAATATATCACTAGTAAAGTCTATAAAAGAGTCGAACATTTTCAGGCGATAGTTTCCAAAATTAATCAAAAAATCAACCTTGAAGGAGAACCCTTTAAATTAAATTGAAGGAGAATCTAAGCAAATAAAAAATTCAAAAGAAATTGAATTTAAACTCAATATGGCTAGCGCTGAAAGCTTACCACTATATGTGACATGTTAAATATCAAATCAAGTAAATGAAAGCTTATGTAATAACCTTAGCATTAGTCACGGATGTCCTCTCACCTACTTAGCAAAGTTTAGTAATCAAACAGTTGATTTTCAACAAGCACCACAACAAATTGCTAAACGCGACTAGCTTTAGGCTGCATTCTGAGCTAAAAAATCTAATCTAGAAATTAAAGAAACTAAAAAATTAGTAAGGCTTTTTTATTGCTTTTGATTTTACACTAGCAAAACTTAAACTCTCTCCTGCCAAAAAAATTAAATTAAATAATTTAAAGTGATCATTGAACTGTCCCAATCAGTTTAACCGGCATAGCATATTGTCATTATGTAATAAATTTAATACTGACCAACACAGTTATAAATTTAGGGGCAGTAGGGTTTCTGTTGGTTACAAGCATGTAAGCCACTCCACACAAGCTGTGAGTGACGGCAGTCCAGGAGGGCAGGCAATACCGGCCAACCTGTCAGTTTCCGGCCAACACACTGCAATCATGTTGACCTTAGTGTATCTAAAACCATTATTGGTTCTTTCGTCTAATATTAATTATTATTTTTTGATAGGACAAACATTTTAGTTATTATTCATTTTTCTCTTAAGAACCTACTATATTGAACCGAATATAAGTTTACATTTTCAGGTTTCATAGTAATACTGTGGGGAAGACAAATTTGTTAATTGCCATTGATTAAATTACCTTTATTGAAGCATAAAATGTCGGATAAGGTAATTAATGCAAAAAAAATCTATAACATAGCTTTTCTAACTTACAATAAAATAAATATAATATTATATCTATCATCTGTGAAAAATCTAACGATGCCACCACTTCAAAGAGCTAAATATTAATAAGTTTTCAATTGTGTAAATCTTTCACATAGTGTCTGAAAGAAAGAACATTGATCTGTTTGTGTCAGTTAAACTATTAATATCCTCCAATACTACTAAGATATTTTTTCCTTCGGGCTGCTAAAAATTATTAAGTTTTCAATTGTGTAAATCTTTCACATAGTGTCTGAAAGAAAGAACATTGATCTATTTGTGTCAGTTAAACTATTAATATCCTCCAATACTACTAAGATATTTTTTCCTTCGGGCTGCTAAAAAAGTATTAACTGAATAATTTTACACAGAAAAATGTAGCTTGGTAAATAGTAAAAAAAGCTTGGTTTAAATAGTGACGAGCCTGGTTTTACATAGTGACGAATTCTATTGGAGCTGATAATGAATAATTTACACTAATGTTACTCTAATGAACTGAACTATCTAGTTAACAATTCTACACCATCCATTCTTAAACAGGTCACGTGTTTCACAAAAGAAATTCATTTATAAAAATATGTTATACTTTTAATTTCGTTCCAGGAGTTCAAAATAGAATACCAATAGGATGTTTTTATGAATTAAACTATGGATAAATTGATTTTGAAAAAAATAATGAAAACTTTTTGACGAGTGGTGGAGTGCACCATGTCTTCAACGTGATTTCTTAATATAGGCTCTACTTTTAAGGCTTTACAGAAAAATAGAGAAAGAGTTTCTGGATGAGTCTTAAAAACTAAATTTTGCATAAAACAATATTATATTTATAAAATGTTTTTCTTTTAATGTGAATATTATTTTAGCATCCTCAATATTATTAAAGTATTTTTGTAAACAGTTACTAGTAATAATAATACAAGTTTAAATACGAAAATATATCCTATTAAGATTTAATATTAAGTTATAAAATTAATTTTATGGTTAATCGTTTTTACATTTACAATCATTGCAGGTTTAATAATAAATCATTGTAGGAATTATATTTATTATTAATTAAAATTATTTTGTAGCCATAATAAATTTGGTCGTTACCAAATTTAAGTTATGCTTTTTATTATGCTTAAACCTACCGTTTTATTGGACAAAACGTAGATTTCTAAAGAAAAATAATATAAATATCGACTTTTTTTACAGAATTGGCTCAACCCTCTCGGGATCGTTTCTAAGCTGCACTCTAGTTACCAGAACCTGTGTAAAAACTATATTAGGCCTACTATCGCTATGAGTTTGTGTTCTATACAAAAGAAGCAAGATAAGATATTTTAATAAAATTTAATGGGATTATTATATTTAGTGGCTATCTATTTCTGATTTACTGCCAGAAGCGTCGTATTACTTTGTATTCGTCTGTGATATAAAGATAAAAAAATATTTATCCTAAAATCAATAATAAATATTGAATAGCAATTTGAAAAAAATACGGTGCTACGTTAATTAATCAAACAGGTTTTAAAATTCGACCACACTTCATGAAACTCACCTTATCTAACTCTCTTATCCCTTTTAGTGTGAACTATCCCCGTACTGTCCAACCTTGAAAGTGAACAAAGCATTATGAGTATTGATTAAAAGATGGTAGGTTAGAGTCTGAAAAAATATTTAAAAGTAAGACAAATTTGTTACAGTTTGAAACAGCTGTTCTTGAAGCAGTATAACGAAATTTAACAAATCGCAACGTGACATATAGGATGCTCAAGATAGTTCTGGTCTACGTCTACCTAAGATTAAAAAGGATTTTTTAAAAGGTTAGCAAAATAACTCCATTCGTATCGGTTTTAACTTCACCTACAGAATCTGACAGAAAGAAAGCTGACATGAACTCATTTTTAATCCGAGCACATTCGAATGATTCGGTAATAAAATACCGTGTCATATCACAAAATACATCACCGTGAACTGGACGACTCAGTTTTATTCAGTTATAAATGGAAATAGAGGCCCGATATGAATGTAAATGAGTGTAAGTGGCGACATTGTGTGACCTGCCCGTGCAAAGGCCTAATCCCTCGATATGTTCACGAGTCCGCAAATGAAATGTCGATGTCTACTTTCCTAAATTTCCCTCGTAAGTCCTACATTGCCTAACGTTAAGGTTTAGTTTAATTTTGTAAAAATTACCATTATTTCTGACAAAGTTTGTAAGTAACTCATTTAATAGCAAACAATTGTTGGCCCTATTTTATTTTCTCTTTAACTTTTGAACTTTTTTGAAATATTTGTATCAGCCTGGCAAGTGAGGACATTTTTATTTTTGTTTATTATAATTTTCTGGGTTGAAATACTTTTGTTGTGTAAAAGTTAGATGCGTTTTTCCTCCTTGTAAAATTGTAATTATTATTGAGAAAGTAAAAATATATTATATTCTATTCTAGTCTACTGTACTTTTTTGCTATGAGTTTTAAGTTTGAAAAATCCCTTTTCCACTTTTAAGGTTAAAAATAAATAGATACGTATTGATACTCACGATAGTTAATATGTATATATGCTAATTGAACATATACTATATGTAACAAAAAAATTGGATTTAGAAAATAAAATGCACTGATTTAAAAAAGATAAAGTTAAACAAGAGCTGTTTTCGAACCAGTATGGTGAAAAAGGAAACTGAAATCTAAATCACATTTCCAATAAATTTTCACATGATCAAGAAGGCTACTCATGGCATTATATTACAAGCTTGTTTGCCAGCTTAAGGAATTTTCACGACCTAGGACAACATATGCGAATACAACGGAGCTTTTTCGACCATATGGAAAACTAATAAGCTTATGATTTCGAAAATTAAATTTTACAAGTTGAACGTGCTGCTCAGCAGTTTTTAAAATGGCCGTAAATAAAACAATGTTTATTGACATATTTAACAAAAAGCTGTCCCTTTAAATTCCAATTACAATGTCGAATCTTATGAAGGAATAGCAAATTTAATTACAGTGAATTTTTTCCTCCGTCAAACACAGAGGATAAAAATTAACTCGATTTTTAAGTTTGTAAGACCTAAATATGTTGTTTGGATTTCAATTCAGAAACGCTCAAACTTCAGGCGATGTTAAAAGTATACGCTTTAGTGTAACCCAACAAAGGAAGGTGATCCTTAAAACCTGTTATCTGTATTATTACGGTACATAAAATTCAACGATTCGAGGAAGTCGAAGCTGTATTGAAGCATTGACTGTAACCGAGCTTCAAGCTGATATTGCCAAGCAGAAGCCGGGCAGATTCGATGCGTGAATTCAATATACAGAATGGCTTTCAAACTAACCTGAATCATGCTATATTTTCATTCTTTAAATATTACATATTTATATCAAATATTTTTATATAGAAATTATTTATTTATTCCTTTAATTTTTAACTACTTTTTTAAGGAAAACGACATTATCAATCTAACATTAATATCACATATAAATAAAGAGCCATTGCAATAAGCTGCGTTTAGCAATAATTTGAAATGTCTTTATGTTAAGTGATTCAATGTTTAAAAAATATAATATATGTTCTTATTTAGTTCTTTGATTACAAACGCATAAAAATGTATTGTGTTCGACCTTATTAAAAAGTTAAAGAATTAAGGAGGAAATAATATGCAGTTTCACCTCGTGCTGTAGGAGCGTACACCAACATAAGTGTTAATCATGTAATTTTGAAATCGTTTTCCAAATTTTTTTTTTTTACAAATTACACTTTTTATCAGAAATTGTATAAGCTAGAAAACTGAAGTTTTCACCAGTTATTCATTGAATATAAACACAAATTTTAATAAAGTGCAGTTGTTTTTAGTTAAGTTTTACATTTATTGTATATTTGATGAACAATATTATTTTATTCGTAGATTTATGTCTATAAAATGTTGAAATTTGCAAAAGTTACAAATTTTTAAAATTACTACTTTAAGTGTTTTAAGGTTACTACTGTTTCACAGACATATGGTTATTCAGAAAAGTTATATTGCGTTAAAGCAATGGTGAAAAAGATGTACCGTACTCATTCCTATTCTAAATCATCACGAAGAAATATATTTTTTGTTAACACGAAGTAATTGGAAAGCATCAACAAAAGTAATAAAACTGCCCGAGTTAAAATTGTTTCTATAATTGATTGTACTGTTCTTTACAGTCAAGTTTAAACCGTGGTTGACATGTCACAAACCAAGAGTTATGGAATATTCTCTGATTTGAATTGTGGTATGAATTGTGATGCGTACTTGGTAGTTTCAAATATTAGTTTCATTTTACAGCTTTTGTGTTTTATTGTAATTGGCGCTTGCATTAAATATATATTATATTTCGAACCCTGCCGCATCCTATTCCGTGTATATTTGTTTAGTAGTCAATCAAATATTCAATCACGAATCTTCATTACCTTTTCACAATAATGCTGGTACATTTCGTTTGATTGTATATGTTTTGCTTTATCCATACCTTTCATATGACCTTTCTATCTGGTGATGCGAGAGTGTCTGTACCATCGACCACATAGTACAATAGACGGAGCACAAGAAACCGCGAAGTGAAGCCTAAATTTGCTTCTAGACCCTAAGCATGGAAAAAACAAAGTGCGTAAAAAATTACAAATATGGTATCAAACTATACGTCTGAATCTCAGAATCACTATAGTACCAAATATAAATGGCTTACAGGTAGTTTACACATCGTAAACACTGATAACCTAGAAGCATGTCCTGACATTTTTTTAAAGAAGCTGCCGCCACGGAATAAACCTGTAACGTTCTTGTGATGTGTAAACTGCTTCTAAACCATTTATAATTGGTACCATAGTAATTTTGAGATTCAGACCTTTAATTTGATACCGAATTTGTATTTTTTTAGTCGACAACATTTTTGTAAATAACAGTTTAGGACTGACTTTGTTTTATGCAGGCGCCGCACGGATAAACTCTCCCGCAGTAACTAAGTTATCGATCAAACTGTCAGCTATTTTTTTTTCAAAAATATGATTTGAAAAGTTCAACTCTTTAGCAACAATTTACAACGTTTTTTATTTTGCCTGACCAAAAAATAAAAAAAAGTAGCTATTATGGTTCCAAACTAAAGGACTCTTCACATGCTAAATTTCAACCTTAAGCCTCAACGCTAAATGGTGTAAACAACGAGTTATTTGAAACATGAGCACTGTCAGATTACGCGGTTTTAAGCGCCGTTTTGTGTTTATATAACCAGACAATATGGCGGCCCAGGCCTCACTTGCTGTAATGCAAGTAACATAGCTATGCTCCGTCTATTTCTACTATGTGGTCGCTGGTCCGTAACAAGTTCGTATTCAGACTACAGAAGAAAGCTTTGAGAGCCGTCTTTAAAATACCGCACTGATCATCTTGTAAACCTATTTTCAAAGAAAACAGAATTTTAACTTTTCCATCCATTTACATCTACAATTGCTTGACTCTTTTCCACAAAAACAAAAATCTTTTAAGACCTTTCCACCAAACACAGGACAATCTTAGAAACAGTGACTTTATCAGGATCCCCCAATATAAAACAGCGTTCTTCGAAAAACACGTGCATTTTAACGGCATATCAAGCTTTTTAATGCACTCCCAGAGCATATCAGAGCTGAGCAAGACGCGGGACGATTTGGCCACAAAAGTAAAACTGTTGTTGAGTGAGCAGGCTATTTACAGTGTTAGGGATTTTTATGAGCTGTAGCTAATAAATCTTATATTTTATAACAAGAGATTATTGTTATTTTAGTTACAAAACAAATGAAAATATTGTACAGTTCACTGTGATTCAATAAAGAATTTTTTATTTGATTTATTAGCTGTTGTAAAAATTTTTTTTAAATCAATTGTGGTCAGATTTGTTTGCATTTGTGACCTAAAAGAATTTGTAACATTAAATAAATCACAACTCCACTTTTTATACGTGATCAAACAGATTTATTTGTATCAGGAATTCAAAAAAACATAATTTACAGCTCTTACGGTCATGCAGATAGTTATACCTTGATAATTACAAATACGAAAATTCAATCTATATACATTACATTATTTACATATATAACATATACAAGTACAATTTATAATGTACATATATTATGTACAAATAATATCTGCGTATATTTTTAAACCCATTACTAATTTGAGGATTTTATCTAAAAATAATTGCTAAAAGTTAACTCAACCGACTCATTCCACGATTTTAACTTTTATGATTTACCAAGAACTCAATGGCAATCATGCTGACTTGCTAGCATAATTCAAAGGTAGTAATTGTAACAAAGGTGGAAAAATGAAATTACAACTAATAAGAAAGGTGTCAGCATAAAACATTATGTCTGGGAATGTTTTATATGTCTTAAAAAACTCTTAGAACAAATTATACGACATTTAAATTTATCTCCATTTTTGAGGAACATAATCAGGACTATGTTTACACCCGTCGAAAAACATCTTTTTATAAGTCTGTTCCACATTTCTGTGAGAATTTTAACGTAAAAATCTACACAGCTATAATATTTTCAAAAATTCGAAGGAAACTGTTTTTGACTGAAAGTTTTGAGTTTAACATCATAAATAACAACCACCTTTAAATCATTTTTAATTTATAACCTGCACAATTCAATGAAAAAAAATCATGCAACAAACTCATACTTACCCTAACAAAACAAGATGTTAAAAGGTGGCCGGCTGAAATGAGAATCAAGTGCAACAAGTGGTGGTGGTGCCGGTGTAGTGAGGGGGGGGAAGGGTGGTGGTAGTTGGGGGGGGGGTGATATACTCACCACGTCATGACGCCGCGACGCCGGTAGACAGACTGACGGAGCGTCGCGGCGACTGAGGGGTAACTCGCACCCCTCCCCACCCCTCCCCTCCCACCCCTCCCCTCCCACCACCTCCCCTCCCCACCTGCATTATATGTCAATAACGATTATAGAAGCCACCCTTGGGAAAACTCGAGATAAAAGTCAATTACCTTACGAACAGCTGAGATTTGAGGCCGCAACACCGGGTTGGGTCGGTAGGATTAAAATAAGGATGGATTTAATTTTTTTTCTTGGTTTTTTACTTACACATGTTTTAGTGGGCGATGTGTATATACAATAGTTTGGGTGAACCACATTTAAGAGCTTACCGTAAGGCTCATTTTAACTTTAGCTTAAAAGCAGTACGTCTCATAGCATTCCTTTTGATGTTGGTTCTTCAAGTTTTTTTTTGAGAAAAATGACTCTTTTTGGACAGCAGCTTGAAGTACTATTTTAAAGCTAAGGTTTCACAAAAATTTTATAATTAGAAAAAAAAATGCTTAGTGGGTTACAAGATACAAGATTTTCGGTTAGTAAGGAAATTATGAAATTCACCACCATTTTGAAAAGAGTCGAGAAAATTGAGTTGCGTTTCCACCGAAATATAACTCAAACAAGCCCTTTTAAGCAACATTAACAATATTTTTGTGAAAAAATGTAACGATTCAAACCCAAGACGTCTATTTCTAAAATACACGATCTAAATTAATTATCTTGGTTTTTGGCTTTTTAATTCGTTAAGAACAAAAATGTTATTTTTTATTCATGAGGAAATCTTCCATCACTGGTTGGTAAAAAAGTATCTCGACATTTTAGGATCTGGAAACCGATCCCGTCTTCAGGTGTAAAATATGCTAGAATCTTGTATAACAAGACTAGTTATATAAAGCCAGGAGGAGCAGGACAAAAACACAGCCAATACTGAGATATGTAAAAGCAGTCAAAAATGCAAACGCTAAAACTAAACGAAATCACAAGATTCACAGTAATAACAATTTCACCTAAAAATGGAATCAAATTCCAGACCCTGGAACGTCAAACCTGTTTTATTATTAATTCCATGATGGTAAATGTCAGAAAAAATAAAATTAAAAACTTAAACTTACCGTCACCAACAATCAATTTCATACAAATGTATATACATTACTCGGCTACTGTGTTTTTTTTAATAATTTGCAATTTTATTTTACTTGTAAATCCATATTCAAACACTTTAAACTTTCTTGTACAACAGTATATTGTTATTTACGTCAAATTCTGGTCTCGTTTATGTGCATTTATGTCAAATTAAAAGCAAATAAACATTTACACTAATCGTTTCTATAGTAAATATCTATAACTTTTTTGGTTAATTTTCAGGATAACCTATAAGCTAAATAGGCAGTTTAATGAAAGGATAGTAAACTAATACTTAAACTAATTTTCACACGATAGTCACGATAGTCACTGTTTCACAATAGATCAGTGTGAAAACTCATTTAGCCCTGCAGTGTCCCCTACACGAAGCTCTGTTTATTTATGCTAATTTCGAGTTTTTATTACAACACTTTGATCGCAGCCAAACTGTGTACAGTTTTCAATTAAGCCTACACTTTCAGTAAACCTTTATTAAAGATCACTTAAATCCGTTTTATTGAAATAGCTTTCCAGGAGTCCCTTGAATCCTACTTGATTTGATTATTATTCACAAACACGAATTTCGACGTTGAAGTGTGGCCTACATATTTGTTGGATTTCAGCCCAATGTTGAAAACATTATTTGATTAAGTAAATAAGTGCAGGGGGATGTCAGTTCTTCGAAACGGTGCTAATAGGATTATGTAAAAACCCTATTGTCTATGAGTTATAGATAATCTCAAAGTTTTATTATTGAGCCTCCAAAATGTTTGAGTTACCTTGCTTGCGCTTTGATTAATCATAACGTAATCTGCTTAACCAGAATAACTTCAAATTTAATTGGAAAAAAGTAAATACCCCCGTCGCAGCAGACCTGCATACTCAGAGAATTTCCATAGGATTTATTTTTTATGTATGAGCATTCAACTTATGTAAAGGAAAATATCGTTTGAATATGTTTTGTAAATAATATTATTTAAAACTTATATTTAATCATTCAAAATCTTGAAACATGAGGAACATGTACGAGGGGATCACATTGGTTTTCATTAGTAATATATACACTTTTTTTAAGTTCCTAGCCTTTTAATTTTCAACAAATGTAAGTATATAAATGTCAGGAAACATATAATTAATGAATTCAAAATACTGGAAAAACAAATAATATAATCTCATGGACAAATTACATTGAATCATATGGTTAATTTTATAAAACATCCCTATTAGTTGCATCAGACCTGCATCTCCAGCCAATTAAAAAAAACATAATATAATTCCTCAGACTTGTAAAAATACCATATATTATGCTACATCTTCAGGAGTCTAGATCAAGACACCCTCCCACCCCCAATGCACATAGTTTCTTCATAAAACTTAAAAATAATTTGTATTTTTAACATAGTATATATTTTATGCAAAATCATGATCAATTTAACTCTAACCATTTAAGGTAAAGACAAATAAAATATTCACTTGAAAATTTAAATATAATCATATATTCAGAGTTTTATTTTCAAATTACCCTAATGCAGGGTAAATTTAGGGATTTAGGTTAATGCAACTTTTGGGGATTTCTCAATGAAAACAGGGTAATTATACTTTTTTAAGGGTAAAACTAAAAATAATGTAGGCAACGTACTGTGTTTAGCACTTTCAATATCTCAGCAACGGATTGACGTAGAGTAATAATTCAAAATGCTAAATTGTTAGCTTTTTAAGCTTAAACTAATTTTGACACTTAAAACAAAAAATTAATATAAAGATATTAAATCCTAAAAATAAATTTTATTTTGTCAAAAAACCGTACTTAGAGTTAAATTATCGCGCTGGTTTTCGATCTCGAAGTAATAACTGTCACTCTAGACGTTTGTACCAAATTTCATTGCGATTGTATCTTTTTTACGAAAGTTATCGTGCCTACGGACAGGTATATATATAAGAAAATGAACGAACGGTTTGTTTGGGGTCTGGGGGCATCAAAATGAAAAGTTACGGTGGTCCCGTGCTTAAGTCTTACCATGAGGCGCTTTTCAACAGAAAAGTTGTGGACTGTCACTATTGAGGAAAAGAGGTTTAGGGGCACAGTTGACAATTTTTACTGAGTATAATAATATGATTATTTACATTACTCTACAATTTACATAACACAACAAGAGTCATATACTTTTTACACACAGTATAAAAACTATGACGCTTCTCTTAATTTACAAAAAAATCACAGTTTTTATTTCCAGCATTCTTTAAAACCATATATTCGTCAGCAATGTTATCGTCAATGTGAAGATGTAAAAATACCAATTCAACACAACGAAGCAAATCTTTTTTTTTGCTGATATTACTATTTATTATATCAAAAAGTTCATCTTAACGAAACAGTTAATTACTTAATCAATAGCCAACCAAAAAAGTATAAACTTTTAAATCCTACACTATTACGTTGTCATGTTGCCGTTTTGTTTCGATTAACTGTCGAATACTCATCATTGGAAATAAAAAATTGAAATATTAATTGATTCGCGGTTCCATCGTCAAAAGTCTTAACAAAAAAAACGCGAAGGTCAAAACAGATTTAGATAATTACTATAAGTTTCCACTAAGGGCCTTCAAAGTAAAGAAAGATATTAAATCGGTTTTAATTGCTTAAAAAATTGCCCTCTATAATAATAATAATATATATCGTACTCATTTATCATTCCTGAATCAATTTTCCTTACCTAATTTTAACCTATAATATAGATTCAAAAATTGTCATTCAAACATGAACTAGAAACTGTTCCTGCCTATACCGTGTGTGGCAGTTATACTTTCATTTGACTCTAGAGGCGATTTCAAACTAAGGATTCATTAGACTACATGCTAAGTTTCTAGAATCTAGTCATGAAGAGGTTCAAGGGTGTCATTTAGCACTTCTAATTAAAAACAAAACTCATCTTAGTATAACAGGCGCCAAATGTTAAGGCCCACGCCGTCCATAAAACTAATGTTAATTTTAGCATTGGGCTTATGGACGGTGCGGCGTGGGCCTTAAGATTTGGCGCCAGTTATACACGACTTTAAATATACTTACAGGGTCGCAGAGTTTTTATTGCACTTTCAAAATTAATTGTGTCCATATGAGGTAAATTGGGGCCTTAGTTAACTTAAGCACAATGTAGCATATCTTTTGAAAGGGTAGTCATAAGAAATAAGATCACACTAAAATCGTTTCGTTGAACTGAATAATTTTTTTCTAAGAAGGTATGCTAAAATTTTACTGTTTTGGTGCGGGTTTGGAGCAAAATGTCGGTGGTTGCGATTTCGGCGTGGTTTAATAACTCTATTAGTGCTTATTAAATGTACTAGCAAATCCAATTTTTTTTAGAGGGAGAATTGCGTATCACATAAAAAATAAAGCAAATATACGGGCTTACATAAGCAAGCTCAAGATCGTGTCAAGTTCGAACTGTAGTCTAATTTGAGCGTTATAGTAAAAATTGCGCACAGAGCTATACGTACTGAATTACTAGGTTAATACTTTTACAATATTTACACTTAGTGGATACATTTTCTCATGAATTGATGAAAGTAATCTTGAAAAACTTTCGTTATTTAAAAACTGTCCATGTGAACCTTTTAAATGATATAATATTTGATACTCTGTGGCTGCATTGGGTTGACGATTGCGGCAGGCAGTGTACGCCGTGTTGGCAGTAAGTGAGTTACCGCCGCAAAGGCAGGCAAATTGGGACTCGATCACAGCAGAGTGCGCGGCGACAATGTTATAGTGGAGTTGATATATCATCAGCTTGCACATAGACTGGTGGTATGATGTCATCAGCTCGCACATAACATGCTGATGATATCCTATCATCGGCCTTCGTATATCAGGTTGATGATTTGATAACATCACCTTGCACGTAATATGCTGATGATAACATATCGCCAGCTTGCACATAACAGTCTGATCATATCATATTATCAGCTTGTACTTAACAGGTGATGATATAATATCATTAACTTAAATGTAACAGGCTGATATGGTATCATTAGCTTGCATATTACAAACAGGTTGATGATGTGATGTCATCAGCTTGCACATAACGTGTAGATGATATCATATCGCCAGCTAGCACATAACAGGCTGATGACATGATATCATCAGCCTGCATATAAAAGGCTGATAATATTATATCATAAACTTGCACATAATAGGTTGATCATATGGTATTATCAGCTTGCACTTAACAGGTGATGATATTATATCATCAGCTTGCATATAACAGGCTGATATGGTAGCATCAGCTTGCACATAACGGGCTATTGTTGAGGAAATAACACTGGTACAGCGATAGATATCGGTTTAATTTCGTGAAATTGATTTTTTTAAATAATGTAGACGCTAATTAATTATTACAGAACATATTATACGGTAATATGGTGACAAAACATTTTGAGTGTCGATTAGGGGTATTTATAAATATACGATTGAAAAAATTGCCTTTTATCTATGATTAAAAAGGAGTTACAATGGAAAAGTTAAATGTTAAAAGCTTATTTATTTGATGAATAATATTTTGACCAGATTTCCTGAGAGCTATAATTGTGGTGTAGTTAATATCGTTTTGTACTTGGTAGTTGGTAGTAATTAGTAGGTGGTAAAACTTGTAGCTTTTGAAATAAGTTTTTGTAAGAATTGATTTTTTTAATACTTATTTCTTATTTAACAATTATAAATAATGATTAATTTCTACGTTACTGGAGCTTTATTTTGGAACCAACACCTTATATTTTCCTTTGGAGTATAATGGTAAATAAAACTTCAAACTAGAAAAACACGGCAAACAGGAACCAATAAGGAGCCATTTAAGTTCATTAAAAGCTAACCAAGCTAAGAAAAAAAATTGCAGGGAAGCTGAAAAATAAAACAGTTGATCAATAAACCCACATGAGCCTCATATTATTCATTCATTATTCATTATTCATTATTAAAGTGCCCAAGGGTGAGGGTTAAGCTCGATGTAAAAACAGGGTGTACGAGAAGATAAGGCCAAGGATTTGAGCAATGAAGTTTTCAATGTAAGGATGAATTCCATTAAGATTTTAAAATTTAAAGTCAGTAGAGGGGAAAAAAGACTGATTGAAAACATAAGTTGTAGCAGTCGTCATATTCATACGAATTAATTTTATAGTTTTTTATCTCACTACAAAACCTCTTTTACGTTTGTATTTTATTTAATGCAGGGAATTTATCTGAGATAAATTAGTCTGATAGGAACCGAGTGTAAGACATTTATTAAAATTGTCAAGTACGAACAATAAAACCGGTTGCCATTATTTAGTTATATTATTATAAAGTTATTGGTGTAAATTTACCGAATCTCGTTTCACACGCTAAAACTTATTTTTAATTGGTTTGATAGCCTTGACATCTGTTAAATATATTTATTGAAGGTAACTAGCCTGCCTGAGATGTCATAATACTGTGTAGGGGAGTAGGCCTACGGAAGTCGTGAGAACATGTCCTTTGCCCGCACCGGCAGTAACAGTTTTTATTGTTTTTGTAGTTTTAGTGTTAATGTAACAAGTGTCCGTGTGTGTCTAATAACTGTTTTAAATGTTGAGATTGTGTTCCATTGTGTGAACTGTGACAAGCACGTTTAATGTGTGAAGTATAGTATAGGTTTTCAGCGACCGAAGATGCATCGTCAAGATGCGAAACGCGTCTCGCAGTAATGAGAACAATTTCAGGCAGTTTAGTTACCTTCAATAAATATAAAACTTATTGAGTGCAAAATATAAAAAAGGTTAAGAGGAAGTAAGGCTTGCAATAAAGACAGTAATATTCAAACAACGTTTCTTGGAATCTCAAACCTGTTATCGTCCTACAGTTCCCTCAATATTTGTTTCGTTTTATAATTTTAAACGAGACCAAGATGATTCAAGTAAAACAAAGCTTGCTATGAACGTTAATCTAAACTAGTTAAACCCGGTAATATCAATGCCACTCCAATGTCCTCTTTTAAAAAATTTCCCCTATGGGGAAGAAGCTATTACCGTTAGGTCTTATGGTAAGACCTAAGCGCGGGACCATCACAACGTTTCGTTTTGGGGCCCCCATAAGCAAAACCATTGAAAACCAACACGTTCGGACCACCGCCAGGGGGGGGGGGGGTAAAGAATGATACTTCCCAAAATGGGATATTTTTATTTTACAAAGAAAAATTAAAATAATTTAATTTTGTGTTATACCATTGAATTCAGCTCTAATAAACGAATAATTAAGTATTTTGAATCATTGCTCTATGTCCATTGGTTACAGATATATTGGGAGTGTTAAACACAGGACGTTGTCCCAATGTTAACCGTACGGGAAATAAATAAAAATCTATATTACGCTTATTTCTCAACATATCTAAATAAAACTTGGTATGTTTCCTCATATGGTTGATATCTACAGGCTTATATAAAAAAATGTCTGGATTTCACATTTCCATGGCAGCAAACCTGCATTCTCATTTCCCAAGATTTCCTGATAGAGAAAATAATTGGTGTATCCTAATTTCAAGATTTAAATTGATTTTACTTGTAATTGTAAAATCAATTATTTATTTAAGCATATGAAATTCGCTGAGTATGTAGGTCTGCTGCAACGGGAATGTTTTATAAATATTGTTGAGCCATTAGAACTACTTAAAAAACTAACTGATATAAAATACCTGACTTGAAGAGAACAATGGTCTCTCTGTCTAAAGCCCTGCGTTTAATCCTATAAACAAGTAATAATTATTCGTTTTTTTATGTATCGGATTTGTGTCTGTGTCCGTGTCTGTCGTGTGTTTCGTTTTTCAAAATATGGATTGTATTTTTTCTACTTTTAACGACGTCCCACGGACTTAATTGAGGATTTTCGTAGCCTGATTATAGTACTATAGTACTGAAACGTGGGTCACACTGAAGATCTTTTTTTGATCTAAACACCACCAATTAGTTTACACCGCGTTTAATTAGTTTTAATACCAGCTCAGGGGCGATTCTTTAAGATGTAGTAACAAGTAATAATTTTCATTTCTCGGTGCAAGGCACGACTTTACGTAGCATCGCCAGCTTGCTTGGAGCCAGCCCCTTCCCTCGCGTTCCGCCAACCTCCCCCATCCCCACCTTTTGCTCTTAATATTCCAACTTTTAACACAATTTGTTCCAACGGCTAGTGTATACCAAAGGTAATATTTTCAGGGGAAAAATGAGACAGGAAAAACATTTTCATGATAGAAGTTTGTCTATTTAAATATTCTCTTTTGCGTGTTTGTTTTAGTCGAATAAACAAATTAGTTCCCGTGCAGTTATTAACGTAGTAGCAGCATGTAAGAAACTGAGCTAAATGTCATTACGTCATGCTCTAATTTCTCATTACGTCTTCGTTGTGTATCATCCTTAATTCCTCTGATCATTAGTTGCGCATGCATGCCTCTTAGAAAAGTAAAAAAAAAAAAACACAACAAAAATAAATTATAGGCCTAATAAAAATGTTTTATTATATTTTTATTAATAAAACTTGGTTTTTTGTTATAAAAAGCATGTTAGTCCCACTTGGCATTAAGGTCGTAATTCCAAAAAATGTAATTACTCTAAAATACGCCTTTAATTTAGTGTGAACTTTAACGTTTTAAAAGCATTCACTCAAAAGCCTTCCTATACGGATTCAGTTTTTAATCAAAAGTCTTTGTAAGGGGCTTCAATTGTATCGACGAACCTGGGTTGATATATTCTCGTTTCCCAGGACCTGTCAAATAAAATTTTATTCACACGAACTTTTGCACTAAAATACACTCTAAGGATATTCACGTCTGTCCTCCCTCAACCAATTAATCAATAGACATTTCAATAGCTGATACCTTGCAATAAACTACAATGGAACGAAATTTGTCCCAGTATATTTCCTTTCCAAAGTCATCTGATCAGTTCCGATCTAATTTCCAGTAATATTATAATACTTATAATAATATTATTACAGTAATATCAAAAAATAATATTATTTACATATATGTAAATAACTATTTATATATATATAAATACGTAGGTGAAATTTAAATATAAAAGAAATTCAGGGCCGTTTGGGAAGTTTCAGGATGATTGCAAAGGGCTCAAATTACAGGTCTACATGCCAGAGACTTTGGAGAATTCTGTAATTTCTTGAAATTTATCTGGAAACGAAAAATAACGTAAAATATCTACGATTTAAAAGCATTGGGATCTAAAAACGTCTGCTGTGTTTAATTTAATTCATGTGGCGCTTTTTCTTGATTAAAAACCACGAGTAGACATTAACAGATGGTGGATACTATAGGAAGGTATTTTGAAACATTAAAGGAAGAATTTTTTTCATGGGCTTTTGCCCCTTTCAAGCCACAAGTAAATTACTAATTTGTTAACAGTTATTTTGGATGAATAATTGCGATTGAATAAAGCGATTCAATAGTACTCATCTGGAATACCGTGAGGACCTTGCTGCAAATAAGCGATATCTTGTTACTCCGTAACAGGCCGCGTATCGCGACTTTTCGCTTCGCTTCTTTTCTACTACCATCTACTTTTCTGTGAAAATGACGTCATAATCTTAAATGCAATGAAATTTGATTGGGCACTTACGTTTTTTAGGTATTTATCTTGTTAAAGGTATTAAAAGAAAATCTCCATGTTGCGTTACCCATTTGAAATTTAACTGTGAAGATGATAAGGATTAAATGATTATATTAAGAAATTATTGCGGAAACCTTCCTTAACAGATTTTAAATTAAATTATTTACGGCATTTCGGTGTATTGGAACAGTTTACTGCCTGGAAATGAAGAAAGCCAACAGAAAAAAAAATAAAACGATAAGGAAAGTTGGGAATCGTAAAAGTACGCAAGAAGACGAACCTAATAAAAAACAACGGGCGTCGATGCGTTATGTCAGACATGATGTCGAATAAGTCTTTTCTTGTTTTCTGCTTTACAATATTTTTTAAGTTTTGGTTTCCTTTTACCCCTCACCTATTTAAATTTTAGTTTTCTTTTAAATAATTCCTTATATTGCTCTGTTTTACAGGACTAATGTCTTTAGCTGAAAATGCAATAACATTCTTCATCAATGTACCGTGAAACTTTTACGTTTATCATCAGTTAGTAAACGTAAATATGATAGTTTATACCATATTAACTATATCAATAATATTTAATAATCTTTTATTTTGCGGGCCACAGGGAATATTTGTGAAGTTGCTTGTTTAGCGACCCATCATAGCTGCATTAAAAACAATTTACTATGCTCTCATATATTCACATATAGCCTATGGGATATGTAATTATGGAGCAACAACAAAGACGAACATGGATAGAATTTTAATTCAACAAAAAAATCTATAAGAATCATGTTTAACTTAAAAATAATGACTCTGCCCAGCACATTTTCTCTGAATTTTAAGTTTTTTATAGTTTATGGGTTTTATATTTATGAAACAATAAAATATATTTTTACTATTAACCCTGCACCAGAAAATAAAAGTCATCCCTACAGTAAACGGACCCAAAGAAATGTTGATAACCACAGACTGGAAACTTAAAAAACCTTCCTATATACCAGGGTAATAAATTCCTTAACTGTTTGCCACGCTTTCTGAAAAACGAGAATAAAAGCAATAACTTTCTCGTCTTATTACAAATTTCTCAGTAAATGCAAAATTTTACTCATTAGATGATTTTTTAAGTATTAGAAAATACAGTGGGTAATAGTAATTATATAGATACTAAAATCAATGTGTTACGGATGATTGAGTACCCTAACATGAACTGTAATTGTTTAGCATAAAATAAGTCCCCATGTATTTTATTAGAAATTTTATATATTTTTGTAGATATTGTTGACTCTATTCATTGTATCTGAGTGTACATTTATTGAATAAAGGTACTCTGATTCTGATTCTGATCAGATTTAGCAAGGCCGAAGAAAAGAATTGGTCGGCATTTAGGTTCTCGATCAAGCTAAACTGAGTTACAACTAAAAAAAAAAAAAACAATAAATAAGAGTTAATAACTTTATAAAGCAAAGGTTCGTTTTGCTTATTATGAAATCAAGTCTACCAAATTCATCGAGGCAAAGTAAAATTTAAAACTTAGTTGAAACACTCCGTGTTCAGCAGTTAATGATTAATAACTATCGTCAGAAATGGTTTATGCTAAGCTTTCCCTTTTAAGTACTAAGAGCTGGTACCCAAGGTATAACAGCCTAATTAAGATTCTATTCCCTTATCCACATTAAAAACGATATTAAAAAACAAACGAAATTTAAAGCTTAAGAGCATAGATCGAATTCCAGCACTCATAAGTTGTTATTAAATTGCAATAAATTGCTTAGCCTATTTATTTTTCCAGCATAAGTATAAAGTACTGACCATATTTCTCGTTAATATCTTATTTATGCATGTTTATTTTAGTTCGCCACAAATATTTTAATGTAACTCACCTCTAACCGTAGAATGCTCCAAGATGCCATTCGTCGTTGTTCTTCATTTGTTGGCGGATTGTTAAAAATATTATCTGGAACAATGTTGGATTGGTGAATAGCTCAGCGGGGTGGGGTCATTCGTTTCAGTCACAGTTTCAATTTTTTTTGTATTTTATTTTGTGTATTCAACGCCAGTAGCTTTTTTTAACGTTTTGATCGGGAACGGAACAAACCCGGGTCTTGTTACTATCTAACGGCGACCTTTTGTTAGATAGCGTCATTAATTCATAGCCCAATGACAAGTGGCAACTGGACCCAGTTTCGATCCTGTCAGGAATCGAACCGGCGACCCTCAGGTTATTAGGTGAGCGCTTTATCCACTCGACTATCCAGTCAATTAAAATTAAAAAATAAGCAAAGTAAAATAATTAATGAATCATTCTGCTTTTTCACCAGGCATATTTTTAGCACTTCCTTGAATGTATGTTCTTGTTCAAACGCCCATAATATAGTTTAACACAAACATTACTTTCTTTGCACTTATCGCACTTCCTTCACGCGTCGTTTTATAAAATAGCTATTTGTGTATTAAGAGCGCAAACTACGTTATTGCCACCCAAGGATTGTAACATTTCAAAAGCGGCCTTGACTATGTGCTCGTAATACATACCAGAATTTTCTTACCACGATTATTTAAACAGTTTAACTTATTAACTAACCTGTATACAAAAGGCTATTGAGGTTATGTTTGCTTATTCTATTTGAACGAACCGGAAGTTAGTGCATAGAAACGCCGACTGGGAAATCAGCTGATTTAGAGCAAGACAACTAGAATTTAGAATACGGTGAGTGTCATGGGATTTCTGACCAATAGAAACTGGTCTTTGGTGTTTGACGTCATAGTTATCTCTCTTGTGTGCCACCTTAACCTGATAAGTAACCCTGATTTAGGGAGCGAGAATGAAATGAAAGCGGAAATGAACCGTTTTGCGTGCTGTTTATATGTGTGGCAATGTGATTATTTCCATGCAGTGGTAGGAAAATTCTTTTTTACAATTTGTCTTTCTAGTTCTAGATTTGTCTGAGTTTCTCGAACATCTAATGATTTCTCTACTTCTTGTCGTTGATTAATCGACGAAGGCAAAAGTGACATCGAAAATCCAAAAGTTTTTTACTTACCTCGCTCCAAGAGTGTTTTACCTCGCGAACAGCTGCTCATTTTCCCCATTTTAGCAGAGTTTCAGAAGGAGTTTTCCTCCAAGCCCCGAGACACCCCCGAACCAGATGGATCAAATTTTCAATTTCATCAGATATCCATAGGAAAAAATATCCTTTTATTGAACGTTCTTGTCATACTAGAATTAATACAACTCTGAAACGAGAGAGGGAGGGTGATTTCTGTACTTGTCATTCGCCAAAGATAGGCCGAAAGGGAGACGGAAGCGCACAAGGAATTCCGAATTCTTCAAAAATTCATAAGTCTTAATGTTACTACCTAGCGGACAATTAATCTAGAACTAGATAACAACAATAACAAACCACTGATTCATCCAATGGGAAAGAAGGTCGTGACAAAAAAACCAAAATGCTCGAGCCAATGACATATTTGGCATGTCCTTGCGAACAATACTCGTTGGTTTTCGTTTGTTTACGTGAGGAACAAGCCTGTCGCTGGTGAAAAATAACTGAAATTTTCCTCCCTCTCGCACTTCATAGTTGTATTAATTCTACTATAAGCAATTACAAAAATACAAACTTGCCTTGTAAGCATATTTATTAAAATTATTGTATTACTAATATTTATAATTACATTTCCTTCATACGGTATATTACAGAAACCTTCTTCTACAACTTCATTACTAGACTTTCCAGAAATTCATCTTCAACATCTCGTCATCGATTTTCATTGATAGAGCAGCTGAGACAAAAGTGAGATACAACACCTTCAGGTTCAGTTTGTTCCCCACATTACACTTTGCCGTACACATCACGATCAGAGCGGTGCTCCTGGCCGAGATCCCCCCCTTTTTACCGTCCCCCCTTTTTACCACCCCTTTTTCCACCCCCCCCCCCCCCAAAAGTGGTGATGAGCACCGCGGGATGTCCCGCCATTACCCTAATGATCTTGAGCTGCTTCTTCTCACAACAAACCTCTTTATTCCGTTTCCCGATTGTTCCTTTTATTAAAAAAATAAAGACTGACACTGAGGAAGATTCCAGGTGGGATAAAAGAGAGATTAATGTTGAATTAGGATTGTTTTTATTATTTTGCAATTTTTGGAAACGTTCGTAAAAAAGATTCGATTTTGGTGAAAATGAGGTTAGGAATGGGTTTGCTAGTAAATATTATAGAATAGAGATTAAAGTCGGGGAAATAGATCGATCCATAGTTTTCAAGAAGTTATTAATAGTAGTTTATGCAACGATTGTATAATGAATGCCTTTAAGCCATG
Organism: Flexamia atlantica; assembly: GCA_035578135.1. Classification (NCBI taxonomy): domain Eukaryota; kingdom Metazoa; phylum Arthropoda; class Insecta; order Hemiptera; family Cicadellidae; genus Flexamia; species Flexamia atlantica. The sequence goes on from JAQJVK010000038.1 coordinate 3,475,951, forward strand.
AGTGAGATGTAAGTTAGAACACGAGCGAAGCGAGTGTTCTAAATATCTCACGAGTGGCTTAAAGGCATAATACAATCGTTGCATACACTATTTTATCTACGACCAACAATATACAACAAAATTTCCCCCGAAGTTAAACAAAACTCATGACTTTTACTAATGATGGAATAGGTCAACTAAAATTTGAGGTTAGGCAAATAAGCAGACTGAACCATGAATCGCTGTGGAACAATCAGCTGATGGGATAAGTAAACTCAAACATGAATCGTAATGCAACAATCAGCTGATGTGCGAATTGCGTAATTGTTATTATGACACTACTTCCGTCAAATGCCGAGCTCTCATTGGCCTAGAACCAGTACTCTAAAGTGACTCCAGTACTCTAAAGTCGTCATTAGAGTACTGCTTGGTTTTTGGTGTTTTAATGAATATCATTATAATGTTTATTGTAATACCATAATTGGTGCTTATTGCAATGGTCGTAGATAAAAGTACATTAAATTACATTATTAGGCCGGAAAGTACTGGTTTACCAGGCGAGCATGATTTTCATGTAAGTACGGTAAAATTTACCGACCGTGTAACGTATGATAATTTCCATCATACTACTTAAAAAAAAAAACACATTTCTAATCACAACGTACTTTGCATGATCGCAGGCCTACGTTTCTCAATTCTTCAAACCTAACCTCTTATAAACAAACTAACATTTACCACTGCTGTCAGTGCTGCAACTACATTCCTCTAAAAAGTAACCTATAAAGTTCATTAAACGCTGGTTTGCGGCAAATCAGATGATCATTTACTTCCGTTTCCAAAATCGCAGTCGTTTATTGGCAATTGGTAACTTTCGAACCAACAAATAGAACAGAAAACAGTTGTTTCTGTGTCAGAATGATGAAAACATTTTTCGCATTTAAGTAAAAGTTCAAGGATTAAAAACAATAATCTCAACAATTTAACAATTAAAACAATTAACAACAATTAAAAGAATCGTCTCTTTTACATTAGTTTCACCGGATAATCACAAGTTTTGTGATCGAGTTTGGTTGGGTGTAATGGAATTGGAGAAGGTCAGAAGAATGGAAGGCGGAGTGGGTGAGTATGGGCGAAATGTCCCTTCCCACTACGTATGTGGTACGTAATAAACCACCCGTCGAGGACCGAAATAACATGATCATTTCAGTTTTAGCTCACAACCATAGTTGAAAAGATGAATAATCGAACATAGGGACGAATCAAATTCATAAGTTTAGAGTTATGGGATGCCCAATATTTTCGTTCTTAATCTAAGCATTATGGAATTGTTTGATGGTAATCAAACAAGTCATAAATAACTCTTATATGAGTATTGTTATCTTGCGTGCGTGCGTTCTTGCTTGCTTGTTTGCACAATTATCTCAAAAACTGCTCCGAGGATTTCCTTCAAAGTCTTGAAATAAGTAATTTATGACCCAAAAATGTGCTCTATACACACTACTTGGCTCGAGAATATCTAATAAATTAATAAAATTAATTTTAAAGTAGTAAAATTTCTGTATTGGCCTTATTAATTGCCAAGATAGCAGCGAAATAAACAAGGAAAGTGGAAACCAAATCAAGTAACCATAACAGTTGTTTGCAAACTACAGCCATCTAGGAAAAATACAGCGTATGGGATAAAGATTGCATGGAGTAACAAAAAGGTTTTTATCCATCAATTTTTTAACTCTGAAATATTTGATAGTAATTGGATGAACTGGTAAACATGCAAGGTCCACCAGGTACCAGGGGATTTTAATACTCAGCGTTGATTTGCTACCCACACCAGCAGTAGGCATGGTATTCGCCTGTTAGAAGCCTCTAACCAACAGTGCCGCTGACCCCCTCACTTCCTTGTCTACCACACTTTGTAATGCGCTGGTAAAACTTCCGCGGAAGATTTTTTGTTTTTCGTACTTAAAAGTGGGGTTTCAAGGCTTTAAATCTGTGAAATACACAGCAATAAAAACAGTAAAAAGATTAGTTTGTTTACGTTTTTCAAGGTAAATTTTCAACAAAACTCAACATTTTATGCTATTTGGATTTTTAACACGTGACTGTTGAAGAAAATCTTGTTATGTTTGCATCAAAACCATTGGAGTTATCGTTTTATTTGTTATAAAAAATAGGCGGTCGAAAAACAACTGTGCTATTTACAACTCCTCTACTTTCCTGGCTGTTTCTTTGCCGTGAATATCATGCTTGAGGCATTCTCGACTGCAGCTTGCAGGTTTAACTCAATAAACTATCTCAATCTCAAAACTATCTCAATAACAAGATAAAAACAAAAACTAGAAATTCCGCATAGGCCTACTCAATCAGTGCATACTCTTTTTTTTAGCCAAATGATTAATCTCATCTCAAATGAGTTTTATAATGATTAAATATAAAAATGAAGTGATTGTTAGTAATTAATGTGGTAAAAATAAACAACTTACTTAAAAACAATTGGTTAAAATGTTTTGTGAGGAGAGGAACGATTTTTATAAAATAGTAGAAAATGTTTTTTATTTGTATTGTTATTGTAGGTCGGCGGATGCAAAAATAAACTCTTTTGCCCCCCCCCCCCGGTGCGCTAGTGGATAGAGACCTTTCGTCCTACCTGTACACTTAACTAAATATTAAGAATTCTGATTGGGATTTGAAGGGGTTTCTTTATAACTTGCATAATGTTCTCCTGCCAGACCACTGATATATTTGTAACAAAATAAATACCTGACACTTATCTACTACATTAACGATACAATAAGACTAAATTAATAATTCTATTGAATGTCCAATTGTATTAGTAGGTTTGTGAGTGTTTTTTCACCAATATGAAAACGACCATATACAGAGAAATAATCTAACCGTCGAATATATTATGCGGCAGGTTTTCCAAAGATTTTACCTTTCTGTTTTTGGAAACACCAATTTCAAAGGATTATCTCACCACTTAAGTGTTTTACGAATAAAAACAACATTTCAGACATTAGGAAAACTGTAGATTCCTTGTTTTTAATCATAACGGGCATTTCAAATGTACGTGTATTTTAAAAGATATCTCATTTTAGAGCATGCTCGGAGTATCAAGAATAAAAATTAAGCGCGTCCGGTCAGGTAGGCGACGGAAGCAGTGCACCAATTTAACGCCAGAGCACACCACCACCGCCCCCCCCCCCACTACACTGCACAGCCCTCATCATAACATAACCCCCCCCCCCCCACCACCAGCCACCCCTACAAGTTGATACAATCTTCAATCTGCCCGTTAGTGTTTATGACTGCGATGCATTCTTATTTTACAGTTTATACTCTTACACTATCGATTCAGAAGTTTTCATGATTATAGTAAAAGTAATTAATAGTTATAATATTACTTGTATTCAAATAATTACAAGTGTTTCAAAAATGTGAAAATAACACATTTACCTTAGTTGGGATTTTAATCTTCGCAAGTTTGGCAAAGCAGTGCACCACACAGCCTAGGGCTAAATACTTATTGTGAAGCTAATGTAAAACGAAGCAAATTTAATTTTAACTATCGTTAAATGGTCATAACCCAGTAATCTAAATTAAACTATCTAAATTAAATTATACGGAATTGCGATACGCTGTTTTTCTTTGTTTGAAATTCATTGTTGGTGATGGTGATTTTATATTTTGATTTGGATTTTTGCGGACATTTGCCATCACTGATTAGTAAAAAAACAAGTTTCACGACGTTTCGGGATCTGGAATCTGATCCTGTCTTCAGGCGGAAGAAAAAACCTAGAGCAAAACAAGATTTTGTTACATAAATCTACATACATAAACCTATATCTTACATAAACCTATCTTGTTATGTTCTAGGTTTTTTCTTCCACCTGAAGACGGGATCAGATTCCAGATCCCGAAACGTCGTGAAACTTGTTTTTTACTAATCAGTGATGGCAAAAAGTCCGCAAAAATCCAAATCCAAATACGCTGTTTTTGTTGTGATGGGTCCGCACTTAGAAATGGTATAACTTCAGTGTGTCAAGTAATTTATATTTGAAATTTAGAACTTTAAGTACAGTTTTTATGGGCCCAAGTAACTATGATCTGCTAAAGCAGTGACTATACCGGAATTATCGAAAGAAGGTGATCGGCAAAGCGACCACACGGCATTATAACAATGTAGAAACGTAAAAAACAGAGTTTAAAACTTGTAGTAAACTTTATTCTCATGATCAGTTTATCGTGTATGTTTCATAAGTTTCTAATATTTTTATAAAACTCCGTATAATTTATGTTGCGAGTTATATTTATAACAGCACGATTTACGAATTAAAAAAATCCACTCCCTATGATTGATTTAGAATATCTCTGCTGGAAAGCATCGGAGAACGATTTCCTGTTTCGTATCTTTAGTCTATTTCTTTAACATCACTATGCCAAAATTTTATATATGTGTGATTAATATTAACGACGTTATTAATTTATTTCCAACATACTATTAACTCTGCTAATAACAGGCTATCAAATTTCATTTTCCAGCATATGCTTGGAATTATTTCAATTTTCAATACAAACTTTAAGGCATTCATTAAATGTAACTAAACATTACCGTTATCGGTTAATGTAAATTCAATAATATGAAATTCGATCAGTGGTGCGCGAGGCGGACAATGTATTACAGTAACAGCCGACAACAATGCTGTCTGCGGCCCTGTGCCAACATGTACAGATTATGGTCACAGACCACATTTTCTGCTATGTGGTCGCTGGTTATGGTAAAGCGCAGATAAAATGGATCCAATTAAATAGGTTCAGACAGTCTTTCCACTGCAGAACGCCGCTCTCTGCACTCGCAAATACTCAGTTTATTTATTAATCTATCGTGGTAAGTGTATTTCGTAAAATAATTAAAAAAAATTTAATCTTTCCTTCATTACTCAAACCAGACGCTACGCGAAGTTTATCAATGTACGACTTTTAACAGCAGAGTTAGCAGTTCTTAGGAAATAAATTAACATAGGCATATATACTTTTAATATATTGTTGTTAAAATAGTAGACTAAAGACTCTCTACAGGAAAATCCCCCCCCCCCCGTTTTTAAGCAGAGTTATTCTAAATCAAACATAGGTAATATAATTTTTTAATTCGTAAATCTTTTTTTTATATAAATATAACTCGCAACATAAACTATATGGAGGATGCTAAAAATTATTTGAAACTTGAGTTAAACACGCAACTAAATAATCATTGGAATGATGTTAATTGAAAATCTTTACTCTGTTTTTTTTACACTCCTACAGCGTTATGAAATAGAATGTTTTTACTGCCCCACGGTCGCTCCGCCGATCACCCTCTTTCGAAAATCAAGATATAGTTGGTGGTTTACATTAAAAGCTCTTGCTAATTTTAATCGAATATTCATTTTATGAAATATAATTAAACATAAATAAGTACAAAACGGTAGTAAATGATTCGATCGACGTTTTAGATGCGGATGATGAAACCGAGTTTGGCACAATTTGTATCATTGGGCTGTCTAAATTTGTCGTCGATATTATCGGCATAGTTGGAGTTATATTATTTGGCCAGTTTTTATGATCAAAATTTTACATATAGCTTTCATCTCAATTTTTTAAAAGGTAATATATTTATTTTTAAAACACAACGATACTAAATAATGGTCCTATAGAGAAGCCCCTTAGGAAAAAATTCTGTCTTTTCTCCAAAGAGCAAAATAAGAAATGAAAAGAGGAAATAGAAAAATAGAAAATATTTAGATAAATTTATAAATACGATAATATTACAAAGTACATAGTAAAAAATGGCCAATGAATATAATTTACGAAATGTTAAAATAGTTGCATGGTTAGAGTAAAGTGAAGCAACTATTTTATGAAAATTATCATGTCCTATCTTTTAAATCAAAGTCAAGGCCAATCATGCCATGGTGTACATGATCATTGATGCCCGTATCGAAATATGCCATCGTACGTGATAGAATCAAAACCGCGTGAAATCAGCTGTTTATCACGCTACTTCCGCCACATCCGGCGTCAGCGGAAGCAGTGCAGCCAACTGCAAAGCTCGGTCACTCCTTCACACGCATACCAAATTTACCACGGATTGTTTATAATAATTTTGAAAGTCACCGGACTGCACTATGTGCTCACACGCTAATGTACATACTTTTTGCTAATGATTGCGCTTAAAAAAATCCGGTGATTCATGTTTCATGTTTCAGGCAATGTCATAGCAAAACCTTCAGGCATACACGTTAGATATAAAATTCTCATTCGACTGATAAGAAAAAGGAAAATACCAAATTTACGATTGTAAAAACTAGGGGTGTGCGAGTGCTCGAGAATCGAGCTTTTCTTCGAGCCGAGTATACACTACTCGACTCAAGCTACTGCAAAATACTCACAAGATCGAGGTACCCCTGCCGTTTACCCACAATCGGTACGTGGGAAAGAATATTATGGTAATTTTTCACATTGTCAATCCACCTTTACTAATTATGTCTAAAACCTCGTTTGTTGTACTTAAAGAAGAGAGTGCTTTTGAGTTTTCGAAGGTACATTAATTTTATATCACTCTATAGTTTGAAGTTTATTCCTTCTCTTAAAAAAGTTACTCGGTATATATTAGAAGCCACACCAAATAAATAACAAACTCAATATTTTCTACAATTACATGGATAGAAATGTACTTATGTGAGTAAATCAAAGGAAATATTTTAATCATGTATTGACTCAGGTACAGGAGGCCAGCGTTTTCATTTAATTTCAAAATCCAGGTAAGCCTACAGAAAACACGTTAGACTTGAAAAATATATCAAATCAAGAATTATTGTGGGCATAAGGAAAGATTTAGCAATATTTTTTGGTATAATTTATTTTTATATCTGGTTTCAGTTCAATAACTGTTTAAAGATTAATTACCTCAAAAGATTTCATTTGTAATTGATAAATAATAATAATTTTTGACATGACGATTATGCAGAAACATTATGACTATTGAATTAATTTTTTTTAACTAGACTCGACTTTAAAACACACTACTCGCACACACCTTGTCAAAAACATATCTATAATTACTAAAGCTATTTACACTGTACACATAATTTATCAAATTAAAATGCTAATATAGGTGTTCTGAAAAAGGGAAGTTTAGTGTTAATATTGAATTTTTTAGAGTTCGTTATAAGTAGAGCTAATAGCTATGCATATAGAACTAAGTACGTGAAACATAATACTGTTCTACCCACGTACTTGACTGCATATCAGGTGTACGGGAGGCCCTCAGCGGCAATACTGTCTGACGTGTTCGAGGTCATGGATTTTATTTTTCATAAAAACCATAAACCATATTTTATTTGCAGCAAAACAGTGCTATCTAGCTCTTGAAATAAAATAGTTTTTCATTTGCTCGTTTTTTGACAGTCACCTGCAGTCCTTAGGCAGGCGTTATGATTGAGAAACTGTATATGTCAAATTAGAATATTGGAATAAATATATTTTTCAATAATATATATATAATTAAATTTTTCTCCCTTTATTGTATAAAGTGGTTAAAGCCTGCAGAAAACAGAGGATAAAGTTTGTTATTATTACAGAAAAAAATTCTCCTACATCACATGATAACTTCAGCGCTGCATCGTGATGCAACCTAGCGGCCATCCAGGGAACTAATGTAATAACACCGGTTGGTGGTAGATGGCAGCAGCATCTGCATTGTTGGATTCACTGCTTCTTGTTATGATTAATTTTAAGTCAATAATTGATCTACTTGTTGTAATAATTAATTTAATTGTATGATGGTATCTTTGATTGTTGCACTGTTTCTTGTGAAGATTAATTTTAAGCCAATTAACTGTCTTAATACGTTGACTACCGACCATCACAGTGCCAGGTACATGGTGTTGCTGGAGCTGTGGTAGGGAACGTGTTAAACCTACGACAATAATTAATTTCATCGCATATAATTATTTTGCCTTAAAAGAAGTTATTTAGTTTTACAAATATTTTTGTTTATTGAAAGAAGCACATTTTATATATTTGATAAGATAACCTACAGTATGCGTTTAAAAACGAATTTACCTGCAGTATTGAGTTAATAGCGTTGTAGCAGAATAATGATTTTTAAGGAGTTTTAATTAAATGGCAACTAATATAACCCCACTGCAATAAGGGAAATTTTCTACTGTACTTGAAAATAATTATGAAACAAAATCTAATGACTTAAATCTATCCAATAATGTCTACCACCATTCATACTTTGAGACCCTAAGTTTTGGGTAGTAAAAATATATGTTTTTAAAAATATTTTATTAACAGCACATTATAACTTATTTTAATAACATAACTGTATATCACGCATCGCTCATGGCAGTAACTAACAATGTTTTCATCCGTTCAAGAAGTCATTGACGGAGTCTATCGCACTCCGGGCAATCTGTAACAAAAAAGTTTATTCCGTTTTTACAATTATTGAACATAAACCTAAGAAATACAAACATATAAAACACATGATAGAATATGATAAATATTGAACATTACAAATATGAAACCTTTGTGAAATGTTTGAATATCTGCTATCTCTGATAAGATCTAATGCTTTTGTGACAATATATTTTCCTAAGTGCAACGCGTATTACCTTGCTCTTTTATGTACGAGATATTTTCTAGGAATAAGTTCCACTGTACAATTTATAAAATACATCAAAGTGTACGAAAGAATAACAAAATTAAGGTGATTATTTAAGAAGGGCTTCACCTTCTGGCAGTATAGTTGAATTGGGTAAAAAGAATAACTACACAAGGTGAATTAAGGAGATTGAATGCGAATGGAAATACTTTGTTTATTCCTGACTTTCAGCCAACGTCTGGCAAACAACAATGAACTGTTTCAAGGTCGCTTTAGGCTCCGGTAAATTGTAGATTCGTGTCTCGCGAGTACATTGTATTGTGTACGTTTAATAGCCTTCCTTTAAAAATGGAGAATGGTCAATTCTATTTCTAATTTAGTTTAAAAGCCTAAACGTTTCGAAGATAAACTCGAGCTGACGTTTGATTTGAAACACACCTGATCCTAGTTTAATGATACAATAAAGATTTCGATTTGAATATACCAACAGCGGACCTTGCACGGTCAGTGTTACTGACAGTATTTCTCTGTATTATTTGTTAACTAGATAACACGTAGCTCGAAATCGAGCAAAAATCATGTGGTAAAATAATGAAGAATAATCAGGCTATTTATATACTTTTAAAATTTAATCAAAGGGCTAACTTCATTAACAATATTATGGCTAAAATTACTGAAACTATTAAAGTTAATTTGATCTACCGCAAGAGTTTCTGGTAAACGTAAACGATTTTTTAGGGAACACCTTAATTTCCCCATGTCCTCTTTTTTCTAATATGTATATATTTTAACACCGGCAAAAGATCACGCTCTGCTTACAGCAACATGTAGCTGACCAAGAGCAAACACTGGCGCCGTGAGCAATGACTGCCTTTGTTTAGGGATTGCCGCTGCAGCTTATTGATAATTATCGCCAAAACAGATATTGTAGGGAACGGCTGTCTGTAGGCAACATTTCCTTTGTGGTAAAAACGCGTAAATGACCCATTACTCTACCAGTCTTTTCATTCTTGAAATGCAACCCACCGCAATGAAAACATTTTTAGTTCCTTGGTGTGAGGTTGGAAGGAGCATCAAATGTTACATCGGGAGGGCGATGCCAGCGGTTGCGATCGTGTCCCTTCCGACTCCTCCGACCGGTCAATGTTCGTCTTCTTCTTATCGGTGGAATTATAAATACACCAAATCCAAAAATAGATTTGCTCAGGTTAGTATAACTTCAAAAAACACTATGAGATATCGTAAACTACATTGTAAATGCAATGTATGAGAGCTTTAAAAACTTCATAACATAACCTAAATTACATAATAAAAAAAAGAAAACTGTTGAAAACAAAGCCAAACCAGCTGTACAAATAAAAACTGCTCTTTTCGAAAAATTAATTGTAATTCATTGCTACCATCTGTGGTTTACCTGTAGAACTATTTCAGAGCTTGGCCATATGTTCAGTTTGTAAACAAAGTAAACAGAGCTTGCTCAAATGTCCATGAATAGCGCTACTGTTCCGAAACTTCAGCCCTTTACTGTACTTTAGTGACGCCCTTTTTTAAAATTCTGAGACTTGTTGACAAATCTACATAAAATTCCCTTTAATTTGATACCTCAAACGTTAAAATCGGTCCAGACGTTATTGCGGTTGGACTGTGAAAAGAAACCCGCTTGCGTATTAATATATAGATACTGACGAAAAATGTGGATATTAAAGTACTGATGGAAATACCGATGAATGGCAATCAATGGGAATAATTGGATCGATGAATAATTCTGATCCCTAGATCTAGATTGACACTATTATTCTCAGTAAATGCTAACCGTGTAGAGAGTGTAGAGGTAGTGTTTTGAGGTAGTGTATAGGTAGTGTAAACGGATTAAAGAGTTAGTGTATAAAGGAAGCGTAGAGCGGTAGTGTCAATACGGGTATAGAGGTAGTATGGTTGTAGTTTACAGGTGGTGTAGAGGTACTGTATGGATGCAGTGCAGATGTAGTGTAGATGTATATAGAGGCAGTGTAGAGGTGGTATATATATATATATATATATAAAGAGTGTAGAGATAAAGAGTCGGGTAATGTAGAGGTAGTGTGTAGAAGAAGTGTAGAGGTAGCCAGTGTAGAGACAATGTAAAGGAAGTCCTTAGAGACAGTGTAAAGGTAGTATAGAGACATTGTAGACGTAGTATATAGAGACTGTATAGAAGCAGTGTAGATGTAGTCTATATAGAGACAGAGAATCGGTAATGCAGAGGTAGGGTATAGGTGCAGTGTAAAGGCAGTCTATAGAGGCAGTACAGAGATAGTGTACAGGACTGTGTAGAGGCAGTTCAGAGGCAGTGTAGAGGCAGTATAGAGGTAGTATAGAGGCAGTGTATAGGCAGTTTAGAGGCAGTATAGAGGCAGAGTAGAAGCAGTATAGAGGCAGTATAGAGGCAGTGTAGAGGCAGTGTAGAGGCAGTTTAGAGGCAGTGTAGAGGCAGTATAGAGGCAGTATAGAGGCAGTGTAGAGGCAGTATAGATGTAGTATAGAGGCAGTGTAGAGACAGTATAGAGGCAGTTTAGAGGCAGTATAGTATAGAGGTAGTGTACTCACAGCCAGACCACCGTTGTCGTGGCAGGTTCCCTTGCCGTCCGGAGTCTCGATCGGCGACTGACCGTCCTTGCACTTCACTCCTGCAACACATGGCGTAAGTGTTATGTAGCATTGATATCGAAAAAGTCAAATAGAAATTTAAAAAAGCGTATATTGTTTTTTACACAATTGGTTTTTCAAATTACCAATTTAATGAGATGTCCTAATCTTGATATTTTGTAAATGGCATATTTTGTAATTGTAGTAGACTAACCATTAAAGAGATAGACCTCTTTTATAAAAGAGGACCAGGATGTTTAAATAATTTCATTTTTGTCGATGTAGCTTGATATACAATCCAACACAAATTATAATTTTAAATACTATTTTCGCCTTGACTAGGCAAAAATCATCATGTAGCTCCTTGTTTCTAAAAATATAATAAAAAACGCGAATTTCTTTAATGTTTTGGAATTTATATTTTAAGTAATTCTGATAACCATATACAATATGGGACCCATTGGTGTCCGCTCAAGATTTATGACAAACATGAAGCAATGTTTAGGCCTAATAAAGTACTTATTTTCGTTACAAAATATGGTAAAAAGAAACCTTCACCTTCAATAGTGAAGTTGTGAAACTTATTGGTGGTTTCTTTAATTTACCTTTTTTTCATTACAGCATTGACCAATTCTCTGTGAACCCTATTTGTAAATATTTATCATATCGTGATTCGAAAAATTTGTATTACGTTACGGAATATTTTTAGATAAGTATGCAAGATAGTTTTGAATGAAATTTCTATATTCTAATCATGAGAAGTTTTCAAGGTTACCAAACCAGTTTTTTTACCAAAATATTACATTAAAATATTAACAATAACATAAAAAAAGATTTTACAGCCCAACTTAACTCTAAATTTAAAAAGGTTTTTAAACATATATTCAGACATATGTAGTGCACATGCTGTCGAAAATGTTTTCTCTTAACATATTATTACTGATAACTTAATATTAATTTATGCATTAAAGATTTCGTACCATTTTCGTTGAGATGTCTGCCAGTTGATTTCAGAACTGATCTTGGAATCTGGAAAACATATTTTAGTAATTATGTTTTATACTTATAATTATATAATTTATAATTATGTTAATTATAAGTATGTTAGTAATTATGTTTTATACTTATAATTATGTATAATTATAAGTAATAATTGATTTAGTAATTATATATGGCAAGCAGACAAGAGAAAGGAACTTGAAAAGACTTTATAAAAATATAAGCTTCGTCTAAAGATTTCCGAGTGATCCTACTTTCTTTAATTAAAACCAGTCATTGGCAAGAAAAAGGGTGGGGAGTACGAGGCCGTAATATGCCTCGGTGGTTATGCTAATTTGGCAAAAAATGTATGTAATTAGTTATTTATTATATTAATTAATTTTTTAAAAATTTTCACATAGTTTATGGTAGGCGTTTATTTTTATGTGACAATAAAATTATTAATGAAAACAAACTGTGAACAAATGTTAGATATAAATGCAATAATTAGCTTAGGAAGTCCTTAGTACCAACTTAAAAGCACTAAATTTAAAGACGAGCTAATTGATTAAACGTATAGTAAATGATGTTTCTTATAATTTGAAATAAATCTTAGGTCGTGTCTTGAGAAGGCAATGGTAAAATTTGTTTCAACAATCAAAATGCGGTAAGTAGAATAAGGTTCATGTAGCATGTAGTATTATTTATCGTGATATCCGAGGAATACTCACATTGAATATTTTGTCCCAAAACGTCAAGCCCTTCTCTTCATTATCACTAGGTGCCGGGGCCTGAAATAATAATACATATTTTATAAAACCATAAATTATGTTAACCAAACTTTTTTATTTCTGGATGAAAGTGTTTTTTAAAACCTCATAAACATACAAGCACAAAACAATTTCTAAAAGTAGAATGATTTAAAACAAACAATTTCAATATAGTTTCTTCAAAAACAGCCTCCTACAAAAATATGAGTTCAAGCGAGAAACCGAACTGTGAAGTTATTGCCACAAAAGAGGTTTAGAGTGGTTACAAGCATGCTTATAAAACTCAACTTAAAATACAGTTACATTGAATACCACATGATGAAACCACTAAAAGCGATCAGAGTACAAAACAATTATTGAAAGGTGCAGACTATTTTAAGAGTGCGTATAAACCAACTCTTCGTTCTACTGCACTAACATATTTCTAATAATAAAATTAAACGGGTACAGAAAAAAAATTACTTACGGAATTCACCCCTTCTGAAAATAAGAAGAGAAAACAGGCCAGAGAAATAAGTACGATGGTGGCTTGCTTCATTCTGAAACCGAAACAGAAAAAGTTGTAAATTCAAACTAAGGTCATAGTTGTCTATGAGTATTTTTGGTGTAATATAATATCACTACTTAATTATTATTACTGATCGATAAATAGAGTTACGATGTTTTGACAAATACAAATGACACTAGTTTATACGGTTTGTCAAAAACCATTTAATGTCAGAGACTTTAATAGTGGAATGAACCGAAGTAAAAGTAATTTTGGCAACCTAAAAGTCTTGCGTAAACTATAGAGGTAGTGAGGGCCATGATGAAGCTTGGGTGTTTATAAACAAAACCAAATTAATTTGGATTTTTTGAGGAGGGGAAAGTAATAATAAGACGATCAATTTATTCAACTCTCAATATCTTGTGACAATCAGGTGTTACAAGCTTGGCAAAAAACATTTCACCTGTTTATTCAAAGATCAAAAGATTGTTTCTAATATCAACCCATAATTTCGTTTGGTTCAGTATTTTTTAGCTACCAGATTAGTAGCATAATCACATGGCTATGTTTACTTCTAAGTCATCGATTATTTCCTCCCCTTCTCTGCTGAAACTTCAAACTCAAGATTCAACATGTTGAATCTTGAGTTACATGCTCACTTCCTAGATCACATGTCAAACAATATTTCCTAGTTGCCTACACTATCATATTTATTATTAAATATTGCGCGCATAAAAAATCAAAATACGACGAAGAACAGAGCAATTTATTTACATTTCCAAATAGGTGTACATCGTACGCTTTTAGAATTGTTTTTGTGTTATTTATATTCACATTGCATCACTGAAACACTGACTGAGTCACTCAAGGTTTCCGCTCCAGTTGGTTGGCAGCCTCGTCGCGCCGGTCCGCCGGACTGACGTGTGTCTGGTAGTAAATTTCCAACGAGGGGCGTTTCCTGATGTTTCATAATTTGTTGGACAACATTAATTGCCCGGAGTAAGAGGTTAACAGGAAGAAGTTATCGCCGGGATTGCCTTGTTAGGTGGACTTGTTAATGGTATAACTGTACTGGGAAACGAATTCCCAGCTGGGGAAGCTGAAAATACTATTAGGCTACATATTTTTTTTTATAATGGGCAATCCACAGGTTTTATTGTTTTGGACGAATATTCCAGTTTAAACCTAATTTAAGAAGTGTTAGTCCCAACAACGTCTCCTTTGAAAATATATCACAATTAATTACTAACTATGAAACAACATAACCCTTTTTGTGTTATTTTAATGAGAAAAAACTGTCCGCATAACAGTTGTAAATCCTTATCCAAGGTTTCTAAATCATTTATAAACTCGCAGGTGCTAAAATCGCTTGCATTTAAAGCAAATTATCACTTATTATAATAGCTGTGCTGCTATTGAATTCTGCAAAGTTAAAGTGTTTTTTACGTCACTGTGTATTTAAATAAATGTTAAATTTGTGTTCTTCATTGTTAACATACACCGAGGAAAACTGATTTAAAACTTTTAAACCCCTTTAAAGTTAGAAAATACTTAGATAAAACTGTTTTTATGCACAGTGAGAAAAACGTAAAAAACGAACATTACCTATAAAAAAACTCGGGAAAATTCTGATAATTAATTGCAATGTATAATTTAAAATCAATTCTTAAATGGATCAGGTCAATATTTTACTCCAACGAAGTAACACAGCCTACAGTGTAAACAATATCCAGTCATCTTGTGCTCTGTCGACAGTTTAAAACCCATTATAATGTAATTTGACCCAAGATAATATATCCTGGGGGAGAAAGTTTGGTTGGCCAATCCACTGACGTCACACAGTGATTCTGAACTTCCTCTTCGACCCATCAATATTTTATGGCATTTGTTATGTCAAGGAAAAGCCAAGAAACCCATTGTAGCAGTTGACAAAAAGTGCTACTTTTAGCTATTGCGTGTCGTCGAAATTTTCATGGCCTCTCGTTGGTCAACAGAGGATTCCCAGTTCTGAATTACGTCAGAGAAGCAAGAAAACAAGTCCCTGCTTCTGATAAAAACCGGAGTAAAAACAAAGGAGTTATAAAACAAGTTCGTATGCAACAAACTGACGTAAGGAAACTCAAGTCATCAAATATGTCATTAAAGGAAACAATGGAATTAATTGATCCATCGTAAATGTTAACTAGCATAGTTATGTGTTGTGAAGGATTTGGCAATATTCGTGGAAACGTTACAATGCATTTTAAAATTAGGCTGTTTTCAATCATTTGACTGCTCAGAAGTAAAATATTCACATTTAAGTTAGTGAAACTCTTATTGTTTACAATAGAAAAAATATTGTGTTAATTAAACTTAACATAATATCGCAGTGTTTCTAAACCGGTGATACGCGTACCACTGGTGGTACGCGAAGGCTTTTCAGGTTGGGACGCAAGAGATTGAAGAAGTACCGTAGTACAAAATAAAATACTAGGTTTACAAACGCTGCCCCGTCGATCAGTAAAATCGCACTGAATGCCTTAACTTTTTCAGAATCTGTTTTGATCATAATATGTCAATATCGTACCATATTTCAGGAAATATTGTTTTTCTTTCATTTTAAGAATAATTCCTTTTACAGAACATTTTTGCAGCAAAATGTTCTTTCCATTAAAATACATATACTACCAGTTTTACAGTGTTGATTCGGTCGTATTACTATAATTGTTAGTGGTACAATTTACTAACCAAACGTATTTTCTATTTTCAACGCACAGTCTAGTTATGTCGATCTGTTGTACAAATTTGTATAATATGCTCAAATATAAGATTATTGGTGAAAATACAGTATGCATTGACTTTCAATGTTTGTTTATGTTAATTTTTCAACACAGTATAAACAATTTATAAAGTTCCAAATAAAAACAGCGATTATTTTTCCCCGTGTACCTAGGCATTTACACATTAACGAAATTCATATTCAAATTCATACTTTTTTTGCCAAATTGAGAATGAAATTAAGCAGAGCAGAGCTGAGATGAACAAGTAGTAATATGTCAAAATGTTCTTATTATCAAAATACGATCAAAAATGTACATTGACAAGAAACAAAAATCTAGCTGGAAAAAACCGCCAGAGGGTAACTATAAACATTGTTGGAGGGGTTCCCTCAGTGGTGGGAGGAGGGGGGCCCTTGCGATGGTAGACCTACGCCAAAATATCGTAAACGTGGTAGGTGGTACGCGAGCACGAAAAGGTTGGGAAACACTGTAATGTCGGATTATCGTTTTTATTAAAAAAAAACACGATGATAAAGACTTTAAATTACTGGGTTAAGAGATTACTTATTAAACTTCTAGCGGCTGAACCCGTTTTTTGCACGGATTATAAATAACGGCTTCATAAAATCAAGTAGTGAATGAATAGTGGCTTAAAAGCCCGGGGGATTTCCATGTGTTACTCGAGAGTGTCAGCAGGTCAACCGGTTAAGTACTTTATGCGTGATGGAGCACCAGACAAACAAACTGACGAAAATTCAGATTTATAGTAATTTTAGGATTACTATTCCTAGGAAGGAAAGTTAAAGATAATTTTAAAATTGATGATAATCAAGATAAATTATATTTTGACTACTAGTACTTGCTGCAAAAATATTTAATATGTACAGCTCTATATATATTTTTATTTCGATTAGTAAACATTTATTGCATTCATACAACTTTTTTTATTTACCCTTCAATCATCGTCAATATTCTTTAAGTTTAAAGATGTAAACATTCATAATTGGCATACAAAACATTTTGTTAGAGTTTCAGTGTATTAACATACAGGTTTAACATTGTTGTTCACAAATTACCTACAGTTACAATTTTTCAACTTCAATTGTCTTTTCAACCATATACAGTCGGTATGAAATTCAGAATTAATTACTTGACACGCGCCGCTCAGCAGCTTATAGGGTTTTGTTTATGGACCGCTGATATAACGATGTTAATTGAAATTTCTACATCAATTTCAAAACTTATAGACGGATACGAAATCTTAAGGGCAACTAGGGCTCTTCTCTTTAATTAGTCTCTTAAGTCTAACCCAGCGATTCCCAACCTTTTAGCGAATTTCCCCTATAGGGAAGAAGCTATTACCGTAGGTCTCATGGTAAGACCTAAGCCCCAGACCATGATAACTTTTCGTTTTGCAACCCCCAGAAGCAAAAAACACCATTCGTTCGAATTTTTAGATATATATATATCTATATATCTATATATATATCTATTTATATATGTGTCTGTTAGCACGATAGCGGCCGTAAAAATGGTCCGATCTTGATGATATTTGGTACAGACATATAAAGTGGTAATCGATTGGACGAGTTCGTGAACCAGCCCGATCGGACCACCGGAAGGGGGGGTAAAGGGGGATAAACTCCCCCAAAAATGGGGTTTTTGATCTTTTTACATAGAAAAATAAAATTTATCAAATTTTTGTTGGCACCATTGAATTCAGCTCAAAAAACAAACAATTTAGTACTTTGAATCACTGCTCTATGTCCATTGGTTACCGAGATATTGAAAGTGGTAAACACAGTACGTTGTCCCAATGTTAACCTTATGGGAAATAAGTAAAATGCTATATCTCGTTTATTTCTTAACATATCTTGATAAAACTTGGTAAATGGCTTCTTCTAGTTCAGATCCACTAAATATTGAATTAAAACCAACCATTTTAAACATACCTGTAGCAGCAAACCTGCATACTCATTCCCCATGTTAATCTTATGGAGCTTACAAAAACATGTCAAATCTCGCTATGTTAGATTAAAATATATTGTTTTGCATTTGAAATTCGCTGAGTATGCAGGTCTGCTGCAACGGGGGTATTTTATATTGTGGCGGAATAACTTAAATCCAAATTTAGTTACGGTAAACCCACGTACCAGTATTAAAATAGGCTGCATTGTTTATTACGATATGGCATTTGTATAAAATATTATAAATAGCTCATTTTAATGGAAAAGGGACCAATGAAATCTGCATTTTGATATCAATAAACATAGCCTATTTTAAAATTTTGAGACAGTCAAAGTGATGGATTTGGGCTAGTGTTAAAATATTTTGCGGCACTTCTGCGAAAACCTCGCGACAAACTGGTCGGGAATTGCTGGTCTAACCGGTGCGGGTTATCTGTCGCGCGTTGCAACGCTCTCATGTGTACATAGCCTTATATATTTCATTTCAGTAAAAACTTCACACCGAGGTCTTTCTAATGACATGCACTCAAGCTATTTAAATCCGTTCCGAAATGCAGGAGGTGTCTTGATAGCAAAAAAACCCGTAGTGTAATTTATTAAAACGTATATGGCGAATCTTTAATTTAAATTGAAAAACGATTTGTTTGCGTACGAAGTAGTTTTACACAAGCGTGCTGCAAAAATAATAACACAACAAAAGAAAAGAAAACTACATTATGTTTATGGTAAGTTTATGCTACCAAAAGGTTTACAATAAATGAAGACCGTCGTATCGTTACGATGTTTAAAAAAATGCTAGATTTTTTTAATGAAGTGAATATAAGTTGTTCCTAAGTAAAGAACGTCTTTAAATAAAAAGATTCCAAGATTAGAACAGAAATGCAAATTAAAACTACTTATTTGTTATGGCAATAATTTTTGTAGTTCTGTTTATTGTTCTTCAGAGGAATCGATAATTTTTCAATTTGAACATTTGTAATCAACTAGTTTTTTATCATTTAAATAAGCTCATTTATTATTACATTAGTTGAATCTTGTTCAGGTGACAGATCATCAGGTGACATTCATTTTATTTCTTATCCTTAAGGATTTTTTAATTAAAAATCCGTTCTAAATAGCCTATAATGGTAAAGATTTTTCTTTGGATAATGAATACAAACTAATTAATTACTGGGATTGCTTTACATGAGATACAACCCTCTAAAATTCATGAACATTTTCTTTAGTAATTTTTCTGATATAAAAATAATGCCAGAAGAAGATGAAGCTTTAGGCCTTCTTCTAGAGGCTCCAGATACCTGATTCATACTTAAATTGTCAACACCCAAACAATTCTTCACTCATTTCAACCGCACCACTTTCACCCAGTCAGCCAGCACGAACAACCAGCACTACCAACAATAACTATCAGCATGAACTAAGAGCAATACCAGCACAACTAGAACTACCGACATTACCAGCACTACCAGCACTACCCCCACGACCAACACTACCAGCACTACTACCAGCACTATCTCAGCTCTACCAGAACTACCAACACTACCAACACTACCAGCACTACCAGCACCGCGCCTCTCACCTGGTCCCTCTCCTGGCACTGACTGCTGACTGAGGACTAAGGACTAAGCCGCGGCAGACGGCGACGGCCGGTTATAAACCACTCCGACGTCCGGCCTTGGAGACGGTGTTTTGCTTCCTTCCCCGCCTCCGCTCGGTCAGTCCGGCCTTTTGATATATATTTAATTTATTCAAAGGATACAAAAGAGCTGTCGGATTTCTGTACGGGTTCGATAAAAAGGTATTTAATAAATAAACTTTGAAATTTTGATGATTGCTTTTGCTTCAACGTGCGTTAGTTTAATTAGTTGAATACAACATAGTTTTTTAGCTACCGCTTTCCCTGATTACCCACTGTAAATTCGACCATGAAAAATTATAGTATTTATAGCTGATTACTGGGGAAATATTTGTATTTTAGCTTATATGAGGTTTACTGTTGGAACTACGCAGATAACTTCCCGGGTTACAAAAGTTTGAAAGGCTTACAATTAATTAGTATAATATAACTTATGCATTCTCTCTGAGTATGTAATATCTGTTGGTCAATCTGATTGATTATACTTATAATTTTTTAAGAGGAGTCGTTAGCTTGAGGTAATAAATAAATATTTCACTATAGTAATTTCTATTCCTTACATTTTCAAACTAATCATTCATCATAAATTAGATTAAGAATCTTGGTGAAGTAAGAACAACAATGAACACAAGTCAGAAGACTTGATCTCCTCAGTTCCACGTATTAGTCAGTAGTAAACTGTCTTCCATAGTCATGTATCATCATAGACTTCGTTTTGAAATATAATTAATATTCTTGTCATTAAAGTCACATTCGATGACTTGACCAAACGAATTTATGTGGCGCTACAAAAGTCAATCGTTCAACGTAGTTTATAGCCCAGTCACGTTGAAAAAGGGAAAAGCTCCATTGGTGGGTGGTCAGCAAGTGGCCGCCATCTTGGATTTTAGGTGCAATTTTTAGGTTTTTCCTAAATATCTTTAAAACTATCAATTTTTAGTATACTGTACTGACTTATATTAAATTTAAAAATCTAAGTAGATTAAATTTGGTATGAGGAAAGTTTAAATTATATTAATTTGGTCCTACCAATACAAGATAACCACTAGTTATATATCTTATTTTTTTATATCTTAACAAATATTCCTTCCGTATGAAGTAACTGTAAATTTGTGAGTAAAATAAAAGCCCGACGGCGCAAAGTCTACTCACCTACAGAAAAATGAATTATATTCGTGAAATCTCGACAAAATTTGTAACAATTACACCCTTAATCATAAAGATTGGTCTAAAATAAAGGCCTTTGTGAGCTCATGAAAAAAAGTTATTTCTTATGGGATTATTACAAATAAGTGTTTCTGTGTAGCCCACACCTTTATTTTGGATTTATCTTTACCACTAAGGCGTCAAACCGCTATACATTTTGTCGTGATTTCATAAAAATAGTTTATTTTCCTTTAGGTAAACAGCTAGGTAAATAGGCTTTGCCCCGTCGGACATTATTTTGCACAAAATTTACAAGTATTTCTTATGGGAAACATATTTTAACGCATCAAAACAATATATACAACTATTGATTAACTTGTAAAATGGTGGAATAAATCAAGCATGTTATATAGTTTTATTGGCAGCAAATTGAAACTACTTTCATTTTAAAATTTAATCTTTTCTACGAAAGGTTGGTAGTTTCCAAGATATTTAGAAAAAAAACCTTAACATTTACCGAAAGTCCAAGATGGCGGTCACTTGCCACCAATGGAACTTTTGGGTGTGTTAAAATATACATCCAGAAGGACATTTAAAAAAATTCCAAACTTATAAGAATTTTTCCCTTTTTGGATGTATGAATGACTTTTGGGTGTAAAATTACTGCGCTATTAAGTGCATCTAACTATAGAACTCTAAAGCCAAAATGCAAAACATTTCATAAAATCAAAGGCAAAAGCAAAACCCTCTTGTACAGCAAAGCGCACATCTCCGAGAAGAGCAAACATGGATGAGAGATCTTAAGGGGAGTCTTTAGTAAAGATGGCCAAAATCTTTAAAATTTCACTTTTTTAACCAAATTTTTACTTGTTTATTCCTGAATACAAAAAACCACATCATAGTTTTCATCAACTTTATTATGTCATAAAACACACGTTACGTTGCCACGTCACTTCACGTTGTCAACGTTACGTTACGTTGTCGTTACGTTGTTACGTCACGTTACGTTATACCATTGAATATATAGAGCTATATATTCAATGGTTATATTTAATATGTAACAATTATATAAATTGTAAATATATCAATAAATATAATTATTTGCTTTATTTTGGCATTTCCATGGAATAAACACTTCTTTAGAAAACTCGCGATTACCGAAAGTAGCATTTGACTGTATCTAGCATATAACTTTTGATATTCCAAAAAAATAACTGAAACTACAGGCTTCAAAATTTTTTTTGGGTTATCTAAGATAAACTATCTAAATAATCACGTATTTTGAATAAGTTTGGATCAGTGGATAAAAAGTTTAAAAATCTTAAATTTTATAAAAAAATGAAAAAAGTACAAAGTTTGAAGGAAAATTAAAAATAATAATTTTTGGCTTACATAACTAAAAATACGTGATTTTTAACTAAATTGAATGCTGAACAAAATGATACCTTTGAACATTGTGTATAGGTCCAATACTTTTCTTGGAATAACGATAAAAAACCTTGGAAAAATCGGTAAAATAGAATGTTAGGCCCTTTTAATTTTTTTTTTTAATTAAATGACATTGGGAATTATGGTTTTAGGTCCATCTGAAGTATAATACATGGTTATATACTTAAAATTACCTTCAATAATGATTTTAGGATTTTACCAGAGACTCCCCTTAAAGAACACGCTGTAATTTAGCACATTCTAGAACATGAGTGAATTTTGATTACTTCCTGCGATGTTTTCTCAGAGTTAATAGTCTTTTTCTGACAACATGGCGTGCTGGGCGGCGACCGGAGCGGCTTCAGACCTTGTCGAAGGACGAGGTTGCAGATCCATTGTTACGTACTACAGCAACGAAACCTGCTTTGCAACTCGACAGGCGTGGCGCGTCAGTTTTTTAGTGGCCGGATTGTTTAGAAGGAGAATCGTTGTAAACAACAAACGAACGTTCAATATAGTTTAACCAATAAATGGCGGCTATCATATTTAACCATAAAATATACCGCGATCAATAGCAAGGCATTGTTAGGAAAGATTTTTACCTAACAAACCCATCAATGAAGGCATAAGTTATTTACAGTTGTTAGGTAATCTTTGTTATATGTTTGTTGGTTTTAAAGGTAAATTATTTATAAATGAAATAAACACAAATGAAACAGACAATCAGCTGATTGTTTCAAATAGCAAGAACAAGATGGAAGCCTCTTTGGGAGCTATCTTTAATTGTAAACAAGCTGTAAAATTTGGGGCTTTTACCCCGTACGAAAAGCGTCACTTTAGGCCCTAGTAATGAAATATACTATTTCACATCCCCTTAAACATAACATGGTTGCAGAGTGCACAGACAGACCAAACCTTAGCTTACAACAGTTTGGTTGTAACCATTGTTAAATATATATAACTCATTTTATGATTGAAAGAAGTCATAAATCGACCATAAATAGAGGCAGAAAGCTATCTTGGTCTGTAACTACATTATTAAGAATAGTTTTAGAAGGAGAAGAACAGTTAAAACCACCATGTGTGCTTCATTTTCAGAAAAATATGGATGTTAATCTGTCCTGTGCTGATTGCGGTAAAGTGCCTTCAATATTGATAATGAAACCGGCAACTGGGAATGCCGTGCAAATTGCGTTCAAAGAGTTGCAGGCGCGCTCGAATCTGTTTAAAACCCGTTTAACTAATCCGTTCAATAATATTTATTTTTGTTGTTATACTGAGGGCAAGATTTTAGCGAATTTCCCCTATAGGAAAGAAGCTGTTACCGTAGTACTCACAGTAAGACCTAAGACCCAGACCATGATAACTTTTCGTTTGGAGATCCCCAGAAGCAAAAAAAAATTTCGAATTTATATATATATATATATATATATATATATATATATATGTTGTATATATATATGTATACATATATATCAGCAACCAACCACCAAACCATATGGTCTTTTTTTGTCTGTTCTGTGTCCTGTATCGTGTTAACAGACATATATATATATATATATATATATATATATATATATATATATGTCTGTTAACACGATAGCGGCCGTAAATATGGTCCGTTCTTACCCTTAATGAAATCTGGTACAGACGTGTAAAGTAGCAATCACTCGGACGAGTTCGACAAGATTATTAACAGAGGCCTAAACGCTTGCATTAATATTTTATGAATATATCAAGGAAATATTAGAATACCTTTGATTGATCGTACCCTAATCCTTATTTCAATATAATTGAATTAATTTCTTTATCTGATTATTTTATATCATATCTATAACTATATAAAATTTCCTTCGGTCTGTCCCTGTGTTGTTGGTGTCCTAAATGTTCTTTCTTTACTTCCATCTGTTTATAGACTTGGTTTGTTTTGGCATTTTCTTGAACTGTCAATATGTCTGTTATGTATAAACAATAAGATACGTTTTATTCATTTTCGAGCACGTGGTTAGTCATACGGTAAAACCTCCCAGTATGTTCTTGGTCGGTCTTGACCCTTGGCACGATATCTGCTCTACAACAGTGGGCAGAGAATAAATGATTTTCTCTTTTTACCTTCTTCCCCCTATAACTTATAGTATAGCCTATGGAGAAAGCATTGTTTTCGTTCACATTTTCGAATTTGAGCTGTTCATTGATATATTCTTTTTAGTGATTCCTGAGTTCAAAAAAGTGGTTTTTGGAGTGGTGTCTGTTCGTCCGTGAGTGTGTCAGTGTCTCAGTGTGGATGAATGAAAAGAGAGCTAGAGACGACACCTGAGGTTCGATTCTCATGAAATTTGGCATGTAGATATAAAGCCATAACCTTATCATTTTTCACTTTTTCAATACGTCAAAAAACTACAAATACCCAAATTTATCATAAATGGCTCTTACGATTTTAATAAAAATTGCATAGTTTGGAGTGTATAATATCCCAAACAAAATTACACCACCCTTATGTTTGGAAATTTCAGGTTCAGAAGTTATAGGGATTTTAGTGTTGGAAAATTATTTTTTTTTAACTCTACAAAACTTTAACTGTTAAAGAAAATATAGTTGCAGCCATTAAATTTGGCTCGAAAAAAATAATTCATTTTGAATTAATAGTTTACGTGTACTGGTTACGGAGAAGATTGATATTTACGTTTTGTGGTAAACACAGTACGTTGACTAATATTAATCTTACGTAAAATAGTAAGAAACCGATACCTCCCTTTTACCAACCGATTTTGATAAAAATTGGTACGTATTAATTGTAAACTTGGTTTATTTTTTTAGAGATTCCCTTTATTGTACCTGGCTTTACGGGAGAAAGCTTATTTCTGTGTCCTGATACCGTTTATTTCATAATCACAGTTTTGGAATCCAGATTGGAACATACTGATCAGAAGGCTGGAAGTTTCTACAGCTAGCTATAGCCAATGAAACGCCGACGATGGCCCGCCACCGTACCCGCCGCCATGCTCGGATACCGCCTTGCCCGTATCTGTGTAGGCAGCAATGACATGATGTACATATGAAACACAAAATTGGCTTTCTTTGATTATTTATTTCGTGCCATAACTGAAAATTTAACATATAACAATTAATAAAAATAATATACAACTGTTAACATTTTTTTTTAATAATTTAGGGGTAAAGGATGAAGATTTTTCGCCCCTAATATCTACATATTTTTCTGTCTACAACATATCAGAGCCCATTTCTCATTACAATAAACCCCATTTGTGATCATATATACCAGCTGATACAATCAAGCAACCACCACGGTCAAGATGACCTTCTCTGAGACGATTGTAATTCGGTGTTTCGCCAGCTATAAAACTGAACTCTTTATTATTGCCTTGACCGCCGATCCAACAGCCCCTCGCACCCCACCCGACTTGATGGTATCCAACCAATCCTTCTCCTCGAACTTGTTGTAGCAGCTTTTCAACTTCATCCTGTTCCTCTCGGTTAAGGATCGTAGCTTATTCCATGCCGAGAGCATGACATCTCCTTAGTCCTTCGTACCAAGGCAGAAATTCGGGGATAACATAGAACTTGTTCATCGTAGGTGGTACTCTCAACGTGCAGCCTCCTTTAAATTTAGAGTTACACTTACAAGAAGCCGTGTGATTTTTAACGACACAATGAGAATTGGGAACACCACAGTCAACATTTGCACAAGAGTCGATGCACATCCCATTTAGGCATGTTTCTGATGGGCTGCAGTCTTCGGCTAACTTACATGTTTTCCCTACCTTCTTGGGTACACATCCATTTACACCTCTTTCAAATCCGGGTTGGCAATCACACTGTGGCTTATCATGACATTTTTAGCAGCTGTTTTTAGTTTGCAAAAGAGATAGCCTGGATTTAAGGTTCTGGAGCTAAAAAATGTCCAAACAATCGGAATTATATGAAATGGAATGGCTTATTTTGCAGGATATGTAATCTTACCTACTCTTTCCATTATTAGATAGCACAAATTCCTCGAAACAACTAACAACCGGGCAGCTGAAATTAAATCTTTAAGGCCCCATTCACGCGATGCGGTTTTTATGCGGCTACTGTCGTGCGACAATTTCCGTTCGGCCGTTGTTTTTTGGGTTCTTGTTTGATGCTTCTTTCTGCCGCACGGCTCCTCGCCGCTTGTAGATATATATTTTTAATATAAGTTACGGGTGCGTTTGGAAAGAAACTACTGCCGTGAATGTAAATTAATTGAAATGGTCACAAAAGAGCTTTGGTATAATAAAAAATCAGGGTTGCCATGTGTCCCGCTTTGTCGGGACTGTCTGCCGCGCCGCAGGCCAGGAAGCCGCTCAGCTCGGCCGCCATCTTGTTCCCTCTGATTTCGGATACCAGGAGGGACCAGTGGTTGCCGCCACCGCCGCGCCGCCGAGGTGTCGACGCCCCTCGCAGTCCCAGTGGTAGAATTGGATCTTGTTCTCTCTGATGTCGGATACCAGGAGCGACCAGTGGTTGCCGCCACCGCCGCGCCGCCGAGGTGTCGACGCCCCTCGCAGTCCCAGTGGTAGAATTGGATCTTGTTCTCTCTGATTTCTGATACTAGGAGCGACCAGTGGTTGCCGCCACCGCCGCGCCGCCGAGGTGTCGACGCCCCTCGCAGTCCCAGTGGTAGAATTGGATCTTGTTCTCTCTGAT
Organism: Flexamia atlantica; assembly: GCA_035578135.1. Classification (NCBI taxonomy): domain Eukaryota; kingdom Metazoa; phylum Arthropoda; class Insecta; order Hemiptera; family Cicadellidae; genus Flexamia; species Flexamia atlantica. The sequence goes on from JAQJVK010000038.1 coordinate 3,503,062, forward strand.
GTCGGATACCAGGAGGGACCAGTGGTTGCCGCTACCGCCGCGCCGCCGAGGTGTCGACGCCCCTCGCAGTCCCAGTGGTAGAATTGGATCTTGTTCTCTCTGATGTCGGATACCAGGAGCGACCAGTGGTTGCCGCCACCGCCGCGCCGCCGAGGTGTCGACGCCCTCGCAGTCCCAGTGGTAGAATTGGATCTTGTTCTCTCTGATGTCGGATACCAGGAGCGACCAGTGGTTGCCGCCACCGCCGCGCCGCCGAGGTGTCGACGCCCTCGCAGTCCCTGTGGCAGAATTGGACCTTGTTCTCTCTGATGTCGGATACCAGGAGTGACCAGTGGTTGCCGCCACCGCCGCGCCGCCGAGGTGTCGACGCCCCTCGCAGTCCCTGTGGCAGAATTGGACCTTGTTCTCTCTGATGTCGGATACCAGGAGTGACCAGTGGTTGCCGCCACCGCCGCGCCGCCGAGGTGTCGACGCCCCTCGCAGTCCCAGTGGTAGAATTGGATCTTGTTCTCTCTGATGTCGGATACCAGGAGCGACCAGTGGTTGCCGCCTCCCTCCGCCTCGTCCACCAAGCACACAGCAAGCTCGAATTTTTCAAGTTCGAGGTTATTGCATGTCTCTTTTAATATATGCACAAATCGAATCTCTGGTCGCTAAAAAATAATAAACTAGGTTTTCTAAACTTTCTACAATTTTTTTTCTTTTTACTCTGTAGCAGTTAACAGTAAATCTCTTTAACATAGACCGCTGCAGTTTTCATCTCACGGTCGATGATAGGAAATAGCGTTTTGTTGATGAAAACCTTACGAAATCGTAAAAAAATGTCATGATAACCGGGGAAAGGTAAAAACATTTAGCGAAGAGTAGTTTGTTTTTTATTCCTACTGTTGACAGTTGCTGGGAAGTGACCGTGCGGCGGTGGGGATTGAGCAACAGTGAGGGACTTTCTCACTTTCTCGCCTCGGCGAGAGGAGGGGGCACTCTGTCGTCTGTCGTCTGTCGTCTGTCGTCTGCTGCGGAATCGTGTAAGTACGATAAACAACCTTTCTAACATGTTTCAACTCATGGTAGATATCTCCTTCTGTGTTTTGCCCTGAATGTACAGTTTATAGCCAAAGGTGTCTTGGGTAATGAGTTAACCCGAGCTTAGCCTATTACTTAATTTTTTGTTAAAACTTTTACATTTTATATTGATCCAAACTTTCAATTAAATCCTCACTAATATTTACAGTATATGTTTTAAGGTTTTCCAGCAATAAATTGCTCATTCCTATTAGTAACATTTCATCACATGACTCTCACTTTGAAAATAATCTTTAACAATAAACTTATTGTTATTCAAACTGAATTTGCCAATAGTCAATACAAAATTAAAATATCTCTTTTTTAGAAATTTAATGACATTTAAAGCAGTTATTTCCCATTGAAAGAGCAATTATTGTACAGAGTTTGCTGTGGATCTCTCTGAAAGTGTATTTCCATTTACCTTTCACAAAATTTTTTATGTGAAGGTCATCTCTAATGATTTCAATCTATCTCACAGAGATGTTGGTTACAATTAAGTTTGATGCAATTTAGCAAGTCACACATTTATCAACCCCATCTTTTTGCATGATTAGCAATTCTTCAGACAAGTATATGCCTCACTTTAGTGGCTATGGTGCATGTGTCTTTAACACCGCCTCTGTGAATATGGGATTCTCTCTTGTTCCTTTTTATGTTTTGGCTATACAATCGTATATTTTCTCTGTAACTTTCTTCATTATTAGGGATAATTGGGAGTAAATAACGATCAACCTTTGTTCAGACAATTCTATCAAAAAGGGGCTCCAATATACATTATCTGACTTTCCCCAAAAACCTTATATTTAAACTTTTAAATGTCCTTCCTCATCAGATTGAAAAGATTTGAGTTATGACTGCCCTAAGCTTGGTAAATATCTCATAATCTACAGTGAGCGAGTTTTTAGTGGCACCTACCACTTAAAGCGTAACCATAAAATGTAACAGTTTTGTTTATAATTTAATAGTTTTTGGATTACAACTACCAACATTTTTTATTTTGCTTTTTGACAAGCAACAATTTTGGCAATTTTGGATAGCCATTTATTGATGCAGTATATAGTTGAAATTAGGACTTCCCCCAGACACTGGTTGAAACTTACATTTTCATACCTATAGTCACAAAATCATCTGAGGACATTTATTCACTTACTGATTTTAATAAAATGTACTATAATTTTAGCGAATTTCCCTTATAGGGAAGAAGCTATTACAGTAGGTCTCATGGTAAGACCTGAGCCCGGGACCACTATAACTTTTTGTTTTGGTGCCCCCAGAAGTCAAAAACACCATTCATTCAAATTTCTAGATATACATATACATATGATATGTGTCTCTAAGCACGATAGAGCGCTCGCAAAAATGGCCCGATTGGAATGAAATTGGGCACAGACATGTAAAGTAGTTATTATTTGGACGAGTTTGAAAACCAGCGTGATCGGACTATCGGAAGAGGGGGTAGGGGGGGATAAACCCCCCAAAAAATGGGTTTTTTGAGTTTTTTTATATAGAAGTAATCCGATTTTCGTTAGCACCATTGAATTCAGCTCAAAAAACTAACAATTTAGTATTTTTAATCACTGCTCTATGTCCATTGGTTACTAAGATACTGAAAGTGGTAAACACAGTACGTTGTCCCAATGTTAACCTTATGTGAAATAAGTAAAATTCTATATCTCAGTTATTTTGCAACGTATCTTGATAAAACTTGGTAAATAGCTTCTTCTAGTTCAGATCTACTAAATAATGAATCAAAACCACCCAGTTTTAATATACCTGTGGCAGCAAACCTGCATACTCATTCCCCATGTTATTCTTATGGAGCTTGCCAAAACATGTCAAATCTCGCTATGTTGGATTGAAATATGTTGTTTTGCATTTGAAATTCGCTGAGTATGCAGGCATGCTGCAACGGGGGTATTTTATTGTAACTTAAGTTAGGTCAAAATTCAACTTACCAACATAATTTACTACCAGTTTTCCAATTGTTTCTATTAGTTGACATAAAACGTAAACGTTCCAACTGAGCCTGGAGCCCACATTGCTCAGTTGCAGTATGCACCGCTACTCAGCTGCAGTGGTGCTGCTCCAGCTGGCAGCCTGGGTCACAGCGGCACCCTCAGAGAGAGCCGAGATGCCACAGAAGTCTCCGGTGGACATCATCGTGGAGGCCAAGGAGGGCTTCGGGTTCAACGTCATTCAGCGGAGACTCATCGACGCTTTTCATGTGAGTACAACATTAAAGTATGATTGATTATTAAGCTGTTGTTGCATATGTAGTGGTGAAAAAAATAACCCCAATAGTTTAATCAAACCTGTTTCACTGCCGAAACTGTTTCAAAGTGAAACAGTTCCAGGAGACACCCTGTTGTAAACTGGTAAATGGAATCGGCTAACAAGCAAAAAGAAACCAATTAACATGAATGAATTAAGACAAATAAGTAAAAGTAATTTTGATAATTTACTAGTTACTATTATTATTTACTACTAACAATTTACTAAGGGTATTCTACAATCAATTAACACTATTGGTGCAGATGAAACCATAACGCCTACAACCTTATAGACTAGTCTAAGCTGCCTGCAATGCTTTAATGCCAAAAAACAAGAGGAGAGGTTCTTCGCAGTCCTCTTATTCTCAGTATTTCTACAAACAAATCAGTAAAATTTAGCTCATATTTAAAAATTGTTTTTGTTTGAAATTTTCTCTGCCCTATAGCATTGCTTTTGGAGTTCTCCTTATCAGAATTGTTCTCCTATTTCTTATCAGAATTGTTAAGAAGTAGGTTGTTTTATACTGCCCACAACTGCCCAGCTGCAAGCTGCAACTGATTATTATAGGCATTGCCTACAACAGTCGCAACGAAACTGGAACCGAAATACTACCGTTGTTATAAGTAGTTGCGCTTGCAACAGCAACATCGATGTTGCACCAAGAAAGAAGGGCCAAGCGTTTCGCTGTAGATAGTCATGCGTTATAACCACGGTCTATAATCGAAACAGTCTGCAACTGCGACCATTTAATTAAATTGTTATCTCCTTGACACTGTTGCAGTTGCAAATGTTTCGCGCGGACAACATTTTATTCTACCACTAAAGGCATATGTAATTTTTTATGTTTCATTTGTATGCCTTTGCAGGTATGGGACAGATTAGCTAAGTTGTTTTCAAACTCAGAATCACAATATGATACATGTCTATTTTAATTATTCAGTGATTCATTTTGCAGAATTAATATTATCCCTCATGATATAACGTACTAGTTGATCAACCCAGTTTCCAACATTGAAAAACAGAAAAACCTCCTTGGATTCAGGATATAATGTTTCATTTAATTTGTCATGCTTTATTAGGTTGCCATGACAACTTCATAAAACTTCCCTGTAGTTTAAGTTGAAGTATCATAGAGTAAAACCCAGAGGAAATTTGGAAAAATCTGTTATTGAGTTGACCTAGAACTGACGCTCAAGAGGAATATCCATGCAAAATTTCAAGGTTCTAGGTCAAGTAGTTTTTGCTGTGCGATGATATGTCAGTGGTATTCGACAAATATACATAAATAGATACATGCTCATAAAAAGATCAATGAAGTCCTTGAATCCATTTTGGCTGCTGCATAACTAATCCTAACTTTCTCTCATTTTAAACCACTACATATTCATTTATATTTACGTAACATTTGGTACTGAGATTGTATTGACTGATTTTAGTGAAACTATTCACCAAAATAAGTAGTGAAAACATATGTTTATTAGCGGAAAAAGTCAACTATGTATTGGTCTTAATAGTATTACCAATGGTAATTCATTACCAGCAGTTAACTTCTATATCTGCTTAATGCATGGATCCAATCAAAGTCAGACCATTTCCAGACTTTGTGTGATCGTCCAAAATTTTTAAACCATGGCCTCTCACTGGCTTTCAAGTTTAAAAAGTAAATTAAATAGACCAATGACTTCAAACAGGTTGAGGCTGGATAGACTTTAAAGATATGTTTCAAGAAAGAAGCAGAAGACAAGAGAACTCTTTAAATTTTTCTAAAGTACCAAGAATAACAGAATGGTAAAATATTGAAAAAACCCTTTCCGGATATTTCTTTCTGAATGTAACTGACAATTATAGTACTTTTTAAAACTACCCAATATTTAATAAGATTTTTTTGTATTTGTTAATTTGCAGCCCAAACCCATTCTGGATACCATAACCGAGGAGGAGAAATACGGAAACATGATGGAGCACAACTTGGGTAAAAAAGTGGTGAAAGCCGTGGAGGGAGTGTCAAACCTCGTCAACTCCGCCTTTAGTGTGAGTAAACATCAGAATATGAAACAATTTATACGAGGTACAGTCAAAAAGTTCCCGGAATGAATTTTTGTAGACTTTTATCGCGATCGCCAGCGGGAAATTCGCCTTGCAGTAGTTGTTACGACTCCTGGGGAGGGCATATCGGTAATGTGGGTATAGCTGACTTGCCGTAGAGCAGCATTGGAAAGCGCTTTTTGTGTACCTGCATGTCCAAAATGTCGGATTAGTTTGTTAAGTGAACAAATTCGATGCATGTTCAAATGATCATGAAGGAACACTTCCATGTGATAAATTTACCTGAAATGCAATTTCATCGATCGTTAATTTCCGAGTTTCATGCACAACTTGTCGTACTCGCTCAATGTTTTCGTCATTAACTGATATTTGAAGGTCGTCCACTACGAGGGTCATCCTCAATGCTTTCACGGCCTTCACAAAACCGTTTGTGACACTTATAAACTTGACTTTTCTTCATCGCCTCTTCTACATTAGCTTGAATTAACAACTCTAGAGCCTCACTATATGATTTTTAAGTCAAATACAGAACTTAATGTTCGCGCGCTGATCATGAAATGCCATTTTTCGAAATTCGACAATGTAGACTTGCAGGAACGCGAAAAGGGCTTTCCAGTGCTGCACTACGTAAAGTTAGCTATACCCCCACTACCGATATGCCCTCCCCAGGAGTCGTACCAATTAATGCAAGTCGAATTTCCTTCTGGCGATCGCGCTAAATGTTGACAAAAATTCATTCCGGGAACTTTTTGACTGTACCTCGTATTACTCTGATAGAGTAAAATTGTCAAGGAATCCAAAAATAATTTAAGAATTAAGAATTGAGCAGAAGGTGCAATTCAATTCAATACAAGTAACACCACAGAGAAGAATCAAATAGAGGTATCTTCTAATGTTGCGCTCAGCGGGTGTCAAGCGCTGGCCAGCCGGTGTCGAGGACTTAGTTCACCATTAACACTGGGAGAGAGCAGCACTGCTGCTGCCCTCTCCTAATTTAACTGTAGCTATTAACTGGATGTAACTAGTAAATAGTAACTTAACTGTAACTGTAAGTGGATTTAACTGTAACTAGTAATTGGGCATAACGGAAGACCCATTTAAAAGTGAAGTGACTATTGTGAAAAAAAAACGAAATGTGGGATTACCAAATAATGATCTTAAAAAATTAAAAAAAAACTTAAACATTTTTCTAAAAATGCTTTTTCAGGAAAATAATTCCAAAACAACAATGATATCTTCATACAACGGTTGATTCTGACTTGAACAAAACCTAAGTTTTTCATGTTTAAACTAAAAAAATGGTATTTATTTTGTTTTTTTGATAATTTAATCATAACAAATTATCTCTACAACTTACACTTGTACATATATACCTAGCAATATTTAAAGGTTTACAGAAAGCTGACTGCGTTCATTCCCTGTTATTTAAACATTATTGCAGGTGCCAGAGGAAGCTGCGAAACGAGGTGTAACAAAGTTGACTGAATTCCTGGACAATATCGGAGGAAAACTTGTTGGTTTACAAAAGTAACTTTTAAGAAAATATTAAGAAACTATTTTTACAAAAAAACTATGTATACTGTATGGGTACTAATATGTATTTAGTGCTAGGAGTAAATGTACAAAAAAACTTGGCTGAACAAATTATACGTGTAATAAAATTAAAATTATCAGGAGTCGAATTCTATCTCTTTCTCCAAATAGTAATCTGCAGAATTTCTATTGAGTTTATTTTTACAGAAGTTAAGTTTCAAATAACAATGGTGAATGATGAGAGCTGTCCATTAATAATATAAAAGTTATATACTAGAGGAATATGTAGATAGATAATATGACATCAGCAACAACCTATACAGTTTAAAGATGGAAAGTTCCACTTAAGATATATTTTTTAAATAAACACTACTTTTACTTGAACAAATTCTCATCATTTTCCTCTGTTTCAAAAAGATAGTCGGAAATTTTAGTATCTAAACTTTTAATTCTTCATAGATTCTTTCAATAGTTTGAAATCTACCTTCTGTTTCATTTAAATCAAAATTATCTTTACCAATGTCATCAGTCAGTTGATTTACCAGTCTAGTAAAAGTAGCTCTTACTACCCTTCTATGTTTCTTATTTCTCTCAAATTCTTTACCTTCAGCTTCACTCATCTTAGTTCTTGTCCTTGAAACGGTCGTCAGATATTATCATACTCGATATTCAATCACTGCGGCTGACATTAATAAAGCTTACATATAATCGACATAATACGACTGTAATAAACATGAAGACTACACATCACCACATTTTAAGAGATGACTCTAGTTAAAGAGTGCAGGGATAGTTTGGCTAAGAATGAATAAACAATTGTGTAAAACTTGATTTTTTATTATGCTTAAGTGTTTTGAACACATAACTCTGGAGGTATTAGATTTAAAAAGGGCTCAACTACCTAATTTAAACAATTTTACAATATTTGGTCCCAGATCCATGGGAATTCTATGAATAGACTTCTACCTATACTTACTCCTGTGGCCATGTAAGCAGGAAATGTGATTTTTTGCCTCACCTACCACTATTGAAAGTAGAAGTATTTTTGGGTATTGAATGTATTAAGTAATATTTTACCAAAGGTATAATAAAACAGTGATCCAGAGTTGACATTTACAAGTTATGGAACTATAAACAATTAAAAGTTATGAACAAAACTTAATATAAACTGAAAGCAATGAACATGAACTAAACTGACTAGTATCTACGTTATTTTTAAGGTAGTGGGGTTCTTCCAAGTTTATTTATGCTTCTTTTAATAGCCCATTGTCATTAACATTTTTAATTTCGTCTTTTTTATTTCCTCAATGAACAAAAATTGTCATTTGATGACTCAGCAAGATATTCAGGGAGAAGGATTCTAATGAAATAATAATAAATTAATATAATTCCAAAGTGATCAAATTTTAGTGAATTTGAATGGCTTAACTTCATGTGTTTTCAAGAATATGCTGATAAAAATTATCAACATTTCTCCTATAGAATTCTAAAGTAGGCATTGGTTTGGGAGGAGAAGCAGGAAAATACAAGGTATATTACATGACCGAAGTGTGCCTCCTTTACTAGACAATATATTTTCTATATGTCTTTTTGCCAGTTCAAAACTTGAACGCAAGTTGATATTGTTATGTGCTACAAAATGTTACATAAGCTTGTCAAATTAAAGATTATTATTTACAAATGAAATACGTTTATAAAATGCATTATCATGTCAGTTTTAATATTTACAATACTTTATACTACATAAATGTTGTGATGTATCATGAGATTCCCCATCAGTGGGACATCACTTCACTACGTGAACTCATAAAGGTTAAATTATTGTTAAAATACAAATAGACAATGGTATATAGCACCGATACTGTCTTCCCCAGCAGCACAAATTGTTGGGCCAACCTTGGCAAGTGGGTGGTCCAAATGGTTGGCCAACAGTAGGGCATGTCACATGGCATGAGATTAGCCCATAAATGGATTTTTCAACAATGTCAATAGAAATCAATGAACCAACAAAATATATACTAAAATTTGTTAGCTTAAAAATGCAAAAAAGAATATGAGAAACATTTATCTATTTCCTTCGTATTAGGTTTTTATGAAAAAAAAGAGTGCCACCACTGAGATTTGATTCCTTTATTTCGCCTTAGTAACCACAGCCAATTTGACTAATGAAAGAGGAGGTATGATTTAAGATTTAAAACCGATCAGGAACATTTGTTTCCCCAGTGGAATAGACAGTTTTAATGTTTTTGCAATTCATTTAGTAATTAGTAATTAAACAATAATTGCAATGGGGATATTATTTTATAGTAAATTTATTTAATAGTTATTTATGTGTTAAGAGCGTGTAAAGTAGGTCTTTCTTACTTGATACAAACATCTACTGCCTAACGCGTAGCGGAGCGCGTTAATTTTAGTGACAGTGAGAAAGACACCTTACACGCAAAATTCATCAACATTTTTCTTACCACTTCATTTTTGGACTCCCAAACGATAAATACAATTACAGTTACTCACGTAAATAGTAGCTGAATGCACTATTATGATTTTGAGGTTATAAACAAGTTGAGCTCAGTTGAATCAATATGAAAGCGGAAGCACTAGAGCACTAGATTGGCAGTTGCAAGTAGAAAAATTATGCAATCAGATGATGAGCAATAAAGTAAGCAGCTGGCGAGTAAAAAATACTTTATTGCTCGCTCCTCAGTAAATAGCTGTTGTACAATCGGTTTTCAGTGTCTGAACTGAAAGTTTACTTGTGGTTGTAGCAAAAAAAATTCTGTTATTACGGTACTTATTTAAGTGTTAACGTAAAGGAATATAAATCAGTTGGCTCACTATTGGGCCATTGACGGGAAAGACACCATTATTTAAAACTGGTATTTTTAGTTTTTCAACAGGGTCTTACTTGTTGTAGTCAGCGATACTTAGAAGTTTGTAGAATTAAAGCCGAAAGTGGGATTTGCCAATACAGTAGACTCCCTTGTATTCAGACACCTTTTAATCGGACATCGGTTTACCTGGACTACTCTTGACAGGAGTCACACCTTTCTAACTGGAAAATTTTTATCAAAACACTGGTTTTAACCAGACATGATCGGAATTAAATGGATGGAAATGTATCGACGATTCTTGCAGAAAATATTTGAGACCAGTAATTACGTGTTTAAATACTACCCTCTGCTCTCTCCGATTAACCCCTTGACCACCGCACACGAGTTAGCTTGCGCGTCACCCTTGCTTCATTGACCGCCACGCCTGAGTTTACTCGGATTTGACTTTCTCAGCTGATTTATGTTGGTACAACTGTTCTGCTAGGTTTTTTCCCTCCTATAAGACTGTACAGTCAAACCTGACGAGTTGCAGACCGTTTGGTGCTGCACTCTAGTGGATTTTTCTGGAACTACCTCCACGCCATGAGATATGCAGTATCGCATTCGTCACGTTGAGATGAAAACCCTGGAGTTTTTGTATTGATCGTGTAATTAAACTGCATGCTACTAAAAACTGCAGGGGCTAATTACTCGGCGCTTAAGGGGTTGAAGTAGAATGAATTAGTTTTTGAGTGATTGAGGAACAATATCGAACGATCTCCACAGGAAATATACATTAGATAAACTATCGAAAAGTAACTAATTTTCATTCTCATGCCATTAATTATCAGCATAAGCTGATGGTTAATTTTAGGGAATCTCGGTTTAACGGGAAAACCCGTTATATGGACAGGCTTTGGCCCTGAGGGGTTCGGATAAGAGGGAGTCTACTGTACTCCAACGTTGGCCCAATGCCATGTGCTGCTGGGTCGCACGCAGTCACGAGAGGCAGGACCCGGCCCGTCAAACGGGGGCGGAGTCCCGGTCGAGCAGTCAGGACGCCGTGTCGTACGACTTGTACGTGTGCGACGTTCGCTTGTGTCGCACCGAGCAGAACAGCAGCATCGACGAGATCAGGCCGAACAGCTGGAAGAAAAAAGGGAATGTCAGATGGCAAAACATATTCGTCAATAGTTATTCGTGTGTTGCGTGAGTAAAGTATAATGTTTCACGAGTGAAAATGTTGCCGCCTGAGCTTGTAGAGTGCTCTACATTAACAATATCTGAGATTTCACATGGAAAATATTGGCTTTGCCACAAGTAACTTATGACCCACACAGGTTATATAACTAAGCATGAAGATGCTGGGGTTGCTCAAGACGCATTGGAACAAAAGTCATGGTATAATTCTACCGCACTGAAGGTGTTAATATGATCACCTTTAGCAGTAATGCTGTGGCGTTCTGTTTTTGTTTGGTAGTGCGGATTCTGTAGATTCGTGGATCTACTATCCCAGCGGTATAGCCGTCATTGTCATTATCCTCATCTGATCATGGCAGGCAATTATCTGGCTATCAATCGCATGTGACGTCTGAAGTAAAAATCAGGTTGTTGAATCGTAGAACATAAATATTTTCATCTAGTACACTGTACTGTGGCACACTGAATTGCTTTGGGGCAGATGAATTCTTTAAATGAAAAAACTGGTCTCAGCGTCATATGTAACGTTAAATCTTAGCATCTGCAAATGCACATCTGATCTGATATCTAGATTTTCAGAGATTGTACCAGTATTCCTGAAGGTTTGGGATTTACACATTACCTCCAAAAGGTAGTACAAACTTATATTATATTTTTATTTAAATATTTTGAGTTTTAAACAAAATTCCAGTTGCATCTGAGACTTAAAAACCCCAACAAAACTCTATTCCTCAACCACATTTCTATAATCCAGAATGTAGATAAATAGGATCAAAATAATTCTAGAACGAATAATACCTGAACGAATGAGACGATCAGTCCCATGATGCCGACGATGTGCAGTCTAGTGAGGAACCACATCTGTACCTGCTCGGAGCAGCCCGTCATGTACCAGGTCTGCTCAGGGTCGTAGTCCGAGGGCGCGGGCCGACCACAGCCTGGGGACAGTACATCTCACATGTTGTATGACAGTCTAGTGAGGAACCACATCTGCACCTGCTCGGAGCAGCCCGTCATGTACCAGGTCTGCTCGGGGTCGTAGTCCGAGGGCGCGGGCCGACCACAGCCTGGGGACAATACATCTCACATGTTGTATGACAGTCTAGTGAGGAACCACATCTGCACCTGCTCGGAGCAGCCCGTCATGTACCAGGTCTGCTCGGGGTCGTAGTCTGAGGGCGCTGGGCGACCACAGCCTGGGGACAGTACATCTCACATGTTGTATGACAGTCTAGTGAGGAACCACATCTGCACCTGCTCGGAGCAACCCGTCATGTACCAGGTCTGCTCGGGGTCGTAGTCCGAGGGCGCGGGGCGACCACAGCCTGGGGACAGTACATCTCACATGTTGTATGACAGTCTAGTGAGGAACCACATCTGCACCTGCTCGGAGCAGCCCGTCATGTACCAGGTCTGCTCGGGGTCGTAGTCCGAGGGCGCGGGGCGACCACAGCCTGGGGACAATACATCTCACATGTTGTATGACAGTCTAGTGAGGAACCACATCTGCACCTGCTCGGAGCAGCCCGTCATGTACCAGGTCTGCTCTGGGTCGTAGTCCGAGGGCGCGGGCCGACCACAGCCTGGGGACAATACATCTCACATGTTGTATGACAGTCTAGTGAGGAACCACATCTGCACCTGCTCGGAGCAACCCGTCATGTACCAGGTCTGCTCAGGGTCGTAGTCCGAGGGCCCGGGCCGACCACAGCCTGGGGACAGTACATCTCACATGTTGTATGACAGTCTAGTGAGGAACCACATCTGTACCTGCTCGGAGCAGCCCGTCATGTACCAGGTCTGCTCTGGGTCGTAGTCCGAGGGCGCGGGGCGACCACAGCCTGGGGACAATACATCTCACATGTTGTATGACAGTCTAGTGAGGAACCACATCTGCACCTGCTCGGAGCAGCCCGTCATGTACCAGGTCTGCTCTGGGTCGTAGTCCGAGGGCGCGGGGCGACCACAGCCTGGGGACAATACATCTCACATGTTGTATGACAGTCTAGTGAGGAACCACATCTGCACCTGCTCGGAGCAGCCCGTCATGTACCAGGTCTGCTCAGGGTCGTAGTCCGAGGGCGCGGGCCGACCACAGCCTGGGGACAATACATCTCACATGTTGTATGACAGTCTAGTGAGGAACCACATCTGCACCTGCTCGGAGCAGCCCGTCATGTACCAGGTCTGCTCAGGGTCGTAGTCCGAGGGCGCGGGGCGACCACAGCCTGGGGACAGTACATCTCACATGTTGTATGACAATCTAGTGAGGAACCACATCTGCACCTGCTCGGAGCAACCCGTCATGTACCAGGTCTGCTCAGGGTCGTAGTCCGAGGGCGCGGGCCGACCACAGCCTGGGGACAGTACATCTCACATGTTGTATGACAGTCTAGTGAGGAACCACATCTGCACCTGCTCGGAGCAGCCCGTCATGTACCAGGTCTGCTCGGGGTCGTAGTCCGAGGGCGCTGGGCGACCACAGCCTGGGGACAGTACATCTCACATGTTGTATGACAGTCTAGTGAGGAACCACATCTGCACCTGCTCGGAGCAGCCCGTCATGTACCAGGTCTGCTCAGGGTCGTAGTCCGAGGGCGCGGGCCGACCACAGCCTGGGGACAGTACATCTCACATATTGTATGACAATCTAGGAACCACATCTGCACCTGCTCGGAGCAGCCCGTCATGTACTAGGTCTGCTCAGGGTCGTAGTCCGAGGGCGCGGGCCGACCACAGCCTGGGGACAGTACATCTCACATATTGTATGACAATCTAGGAACCACATCTGCACCTGCTCGGAGCAGCCCGTCATGTACCAGGTCTGCTCAGGGTCGTAGTCCGAGGGCGCGGGCCGACCACAGCCTGGGGACAGTACATCTCACATGTTGTATGACAATCTAGGAACCACATCTGTACCTGCTCGGAGCAGCCCGTCATGTACCACGTCTGCTCGGGGTCGTAGTCCGAGGGCGCGGGCCGACTACAGCCTGGGGACAGTACATCTCACATGTTGTATGACAGTCTAGTTAGGAACCACATCTGCACCTGCTCGGAGCAGCCCGTCATGTACCACGTCTGCTCAGGGTCGTAGTCCGAGGGCGCGGGGCGACCACAGCCTGGGGACAATACATCTCACATGTTGTATGACAGTCTAGTTAGGAACCACATCTGCACCTGCTCGGAGCAGCCCGTCATGTACCACGTCTGCTCAGGGTCGTAGTCCGAGGGCGCGGGCCGACCACAGCCTGGGGACAATACTTACTTCATACTTCATATTTGTTATATTGATCGTTGACCAGCTGAGCTGGATAGATCTTGTCAAATATTGTCATAAGAAATTACTGTTACTTGAATAAACTAATATTTACAAACTTAAAATTATATGGTCTTCTTTGGCATGCAGAATATCTGTGGTGCTTGCTGTAAGAAATTCTTCCTCCTATGGAAGAGAGAGTAAAATGTCAATTCTTCCTCCTAATGACATGATTCCCTCAACCTATGGGCCTTTAAATATTTCTGAAGATGTTTAAATTCAATTTTTCAAGTATCATATGAGTAATGAGAACGAACAAATGATGCTATTGTCTTATCTCTTAGTTGACAATTATTAAAAACCAACGTTCTTTTATTATTGATTTAAACAAATTTAGACGCAACTGAAAACTTGAGTATTGCTACATTCATATTACTCACAAAACCTAATTCACATGATCAAGAATTTGCAAATAATTTTAACTTGTGTTTTAACGATATTTTTCACTATGACAATCAAATCAGCAGTATTTTTGTTCATCTGTAGGTCAAAAATAAATTTTACTTAAATGTTACTAATTAAATAAGTAAATAACAAAATAAGTAAGTATTACTTTTCCAAAGTAAACATTATTTTTCTGTAATAAATATTAATGATGAGTTTTCGCAGGTGATAAAGAAATGACAAGAGCAGGTGATATTTTAGTAGCATAGTGAAAAATTATTTCATAATAATCAGTAATAACTGTTAATTTGCTAGGGAAGGCACTATAAAGACATTCCTCCCTAATATAGTTGACATTGACTACAAATACAATAATTGAAATGAGTCTCATGGAAAGTTGCCAGTGCATCAAATACCCCCTTGCAATCAGTGCCAAATAATTTAGCTGTGTATTGTGTGAACTCTAATCCCAGATTTAAAAAGATTGAAACTATAAATCACAATTATTGTTGTTCAGTTTTTCTAAGCTGGTGGGAGAGGAGGGAACGTAACTTAGTAATTTCAATTTGATACTAACCACCCTCAACCACTCCAAGACGTTTTAGTGTCTAAAATCGATTACACTCGACAGCAGAGAAATTTTTTATCAAGAATCTGTGGGCTAATGTGTGTTGAGTTGGTTGCTATGTAACTGTAAGAAAGTTAAAAAAACAAAAAAATATCAACGACAGCGAGTAACCCAAATAATCTTTTGTAATGTCAGTATCAAAAAATCTATTAGTTTCGCATTGTGAACAACACATAAAGTTATCATTACAGTTGTCACTATTAATAGAGAGGCCAGTTTTTTAAACATGGCCTTACAATTGTTTGATTTTATAGCTGTAAGGACCTGTTCGACCAAGGAACCTAGAATTAATTATTAGATTCTGGATATTTTAAGAACACCGACCCATAACACTGGTTCAACTTTTTTTTTTTGATTAATAAGGGAAAATGAAAATGTAACATAATTAATTGTTTCCAATATATGATTACCTGTGACATTTTCAAACTTTGGTAAACAGCAGGAGTCAGGAACATACTTTTGGCCGGGCCAAGCTTTGATGTCGAACCAGTCTTCATAGCTTGTCACTCCACAGCAGTGGAACTGAAAGTTGCAGGATAATTTATTGTTTACTCAGTTATGAATATTCATTTCTTAACTCTAAATTAAAATTTGAACAACACATTTCCTTATATTTTTGTGAAAAACATTTAAAAATGTTGATGGCTTCTATTAGCATGCAGCTCAAACTAAGGGATCAATGGATAATAAATCAAAAATCAAGTTCAAAAGTCTGTAAAAGAAAGAATCCTGTGCTGGCTGCTTCTTATTCTAACTACTAGAACCCATCTTATAGTAACCATCCTTACAGTAACCATCCTTGAAACTAAAATTTTTGGAATATCTTACAACACATAAAATTCAAAGCACGATAACAGGATACCTCTCTCTGGATGTGATTCCAGATGACTTCCATCCCATTGTCTGGTGGGTTAAGGTAATGTTCCTCGATCCCGTACAGCAACTCGTCTTTCATCGTGTGTCCCAGTCTTTCTCGGAACACGAAGGCCAATGTCGCGATTGCAAACTCCACCATGAACAGGAATATCACCAGAGTGAAGTACTGCAGAAAATTTAGAAAGATACAATTAGGTTTTGCTTCGTTAAGTTACAGATGAAAACAATAAAAATAATTCAATCAATAGAACCATTTGGGAGGTCACATTGGTTGAGTAAAAGGGCGAGTCAGACTCGACCAATATAAACCGACCTTTTTCAAATGGGCAAGTTGAGTTGACAATGCTAAACTATAGCAATCAGCTGATCCTTTAGCAACTCGGCTGAGTTACTTAACCAATGTGACGTGACCCTCAGGTCTAAACTTTATAACCGGTGATTTTTTAGGCAAAATAAATTTTTAATGGGTTGAAAATGAATTCTCAACAAAAATAACAGATTTTTTGGATACTTATAATTTTAGCTTTGTTTTAATTTCTGTATGATTTGTGGAAAACTATAAAACTTTTCTGGCCAATGTTTTGAGTACCACAAAGCTCTTGTCATCAAGTTCATAAAACCTTAATCTGTTTTAAAAAAAAGTAATGACGTTTTACTTCATAGCAGTTTAATTGATTATCATGTTTTTCCCAACTAAAACTTCAAAACGTAACCACTAGAAATTTAAAAACTAAAATATATAAAAAGTTTTCATCCCATACTATGTAAACATGGTGGTTGCAGTTTTTTTTAATTTTATTCAGTCAATCCCTATACATCATTATCAACATTCTAACATTGTGAATATCCTCAAAAACACAAAAATAAATTGTCTTTAAAATGTAAGAGTGGTACGCTAATAACTTTGCCGATGCGCTAACTTATACTTCGTTTCGATGGCTATATGACACCCAAGGGTTTAGGAGAGAATGCTTGCGAGAACAAGGGTCCACTAACTTGTCAGGTGTCCCGGCTGTTGAAATTGAGTTTACAGATAAATCTGGAATTAATCTTAAATTGAGGTGATTTTCTGCTGGAACAATATACTGCTGGCCAGATGTACAACTGGCCTTATGTCCTTAATTGCCTTATGGTCCAACAAAACTTTACACCTTTGATACTGAATGCAGCCATTTACTGCGGATCGATTAGATTGGCACAAAAAATGAATTTTACAAATTTAGGCGAATCCTACTCACAAACTCATCATGGTCCATGGACATCAGGAACCTTGCATGGGGTCTATCTATTTTGCTGACCAGCTGACTGAGGAGAAAACTCGACTGACTGGGTACTTCCAGTTGACCGATCAACTTCAAAATTTGAAATTTTATGCTACAAACTATCCCACACAATAATAAAAAATTACCATTCATCATCATCTCTAATGCATAATCTAATTCCTATATTATCTCTAATGCGGTAGTTCACAGAAAATATTTTTACTGACTTGGGAGAAAACTTGACTGACTTGGTTCTTCTGGTTGACCAACTAACATAAAATTTTGTAGTTTTATATTAACAACTATCCAACCCAATAATTAAAGCTCAACCATTCTCCTATGTAAAATCTAAGGGATATTTTAGAGAAAACACCCAGTCAGTTGACTTGGTCAACAGGGATTTTTGTTTGCACTACCCCTTTATAGCACTTTAAGGGATTGTTTGTCTTTTATTATTGTAAGAAATGGTCGGTGGTGTAAAACTGTACAATTCGAAGGTGGTTGGTCAACTAGGTGGTTGTTTGACTAGGTTTGAACTAGGTGGTTGGCTAGTCAGTCGAAGTAACTCTTCAGTCATTATGGCGTGTTTTCTATGAACTCCCCTTGGGATGATGTGGGGGATGGTTGTTTTTTATTATTGTGTGGGATAGTTGGTAAGTTGGTAGCAGAAAAATACAAATTTTTAAGTCATTCAGTCAACCAGAAATACCCGGTCAGTTGAGTTTTCTTCTCATTCAGCTGGTCAGCAAAACAGATGAATTGCCCTTACATGAATTGCTATGTTAACAATTCTTGACTACTTCTTTATCAACACAGAGTTTATGATTTATATTTTTACTTCAAGGATATATGCTTAAATTATTTCTTTTCTACACGACTACATTACCATGACAAGAAGACATCTGCTTTGGCACCAGCTTCCGCAGCAGCCGAAGAATGTGATGACGAAGAGAGTCGCTCCGACGGCCAGCAGTAGGCAGTCAGCACCAACCAGGGAGTACTGAGGTAGCAGTGTGGTGTAGCCAGTGTGTGACACGTACAGCCAGCCCCCCACACCCAGCAGACCACATGCTGATAGCTGCAACAGCAGTTAGTTTATTACTAAAATATATTTTATGGTTGCAGTTAAAATTATGGCAAATTTAAGGAATCTATGAAGTCTCGCCATTATTGGCTTGGTACTTCTCCCTCTTTGGTAAATTCACTGCTTATTTCTAAGGATGGATAATGGATGTACTAAGTCAGCTTTGCCCCTAAAGGATCTGACCCCCAAGATACAGAGCTCTTAGATAACTGACCCTCGAAGTCTAGGAGATCCTCTTAAACAGGAATTTCCGCCCAGAAGCCCTCTTTGCCAGGGGAGAGTACAACCTAAGATGGCTCTCCATCCATGGAACGGCAAAACTTGCCAACATCCACCTCAAGGTTCAGATGATCAAGCCCTTTGGAGTTTTAGCCAAGGGTTTGTTAAAAATACCCAAGAAAAGCCACTCAGTTTGACAGACTAGAGTAAGTTTTACTACTCCCGACAATCTTCTGACCGGGTGTTCAAGCTCGGTTGGGAACGAAAGTTCCTGGAGAGACGAGGAGGCAAGGAGGAACCAAGATGAAGAGGATAGACAAACAGCCTTATCAATACAATCACAGATGTTTACTGTACATACCTATGCCCCAAACTTCATGTCGATTTCTGGACAACTATATTCCAGTCGGAGATCCATACAACCAAAAAATTTCAAGGGCCAAGAACCATAACATTATAAAGAAAACATATAGTTTCAAGAAAACGTAGGTGCAGTTAACATGTGAGGTTATATAAAAAATCCCAGCAACATCCAAACTGTAAGAAAATGGAAAATGAAAAAAGGTTTCTAAAATTACCTCGACAACAAGAAATGTTAAACCATTATATATTTTTAAATTATAAATTAGAATTGTGACTTAGTCCCAAAAATATATAACAGCCTTTGTGATTTTGTTCCTAATTCATTAGTGTTTTATTGTTTACAAATGCATTTATTATGTTTTTTGATTTTTGTCAAATACAATTGTTTAGTACTTACCATTGACTAAAGTCAATGGTACTATAAATCTTGCTAAAATAAATCTTGTAAATAAATCTTGTAGATAAATCTTGTAAATCTTGCTTCCCTATGCACTTTAGGAAATGTTTCTTTGCATTTAATGTTTTAAGTATTGCCACGGAACAAAATGTGAAGTAATAACTACGATGATGGAATTGTAAACACCAGATCATACTAAAAGTTTTATGTCTCTTGTAATTGAATTAATGCCAAAGATGTTAGCTCGGTTATACTTTCTTAAATATAAAAATGGTTTATTTTCTTAAATGAAATTTTATGAAAATAAACCATTTTTTCTTTCTTAAATGAATTTTAATGTTTCAAATGTCTACAATAGATTAGATATCAATTTTCCATCATAAAGACAGCCCGTCATCAATTTTCCATCATAAAGACAGCCCGTCATCAATTTTCCATTCAGATTGTTTAAGATTACTCTCATCTTTGCCTCAGAAGCAGATTAACATCTTCTAATTTCAGTAAGTTCACCCCAATATGAGGTTTTCTAAAGCAAACGATAGTTATTAAAAATAATATTCAGAATTAAATGATCAATGGTCAAATTCCATTCAAAACTTGTTTTCAAGACTATCAACAATCATCTCACCCAAAGAATAATGTTCAGGTAACAGAAGATGTACCTAACACAGGTATAGCCACTTTTCCCCATCACTTCTGGCCCTGAAACAGAAAAAAATTACTGTAATGATTAATGACATAATCACAGGTGTACTTAAAATGGAAATGAGGCGGAACTAAAGTGGTGGGCTTTGACAAACTGGATAATTGCTATCCCTAACTACTTCATCATTAGGAAGGCTGCCATGCAGTTGGATGTTTTAAAACATAAAATCTTATGCGAAGGATATTGAACTCGATCTTTGTATTGCATGCTAGTAATAAAAAAGAAATTTTGTTTTTTAAAAAAGAGGTTTTTTTCTAGTTTTTTGATCCAGTTGTTTAATGCAAAACAGAAGGTGATCCTCTAAACACTTTTGACTATCCAAAATCCTATTTCAGTATAAGAAAGGTTAATCAGTTATCAGGTTAACCTATTCAAGATCATAGGTGTTACACCTTTCTTCCACAAGTTCCAAAACTCTTAAAATGACAATGGCATTAAAACACAATACTCCCGTTGCAGCAGACCTTCATACTCAGCAAATTTCAAATGCAAAACAACATATTTAAATCCAACATAGCGAGATTTGACATGTTTTGGTAAGCTCCATAAGAATAACATGGGGAATGAGTATGCAGGTTTGCTGCTACAGGTATATTGAAACTGGGTGGTTTTAATTTAATATTTAGTAGATCTGAACTAGAAGAAGCTATTTACCAAGTTTTATCATGATATGTTGAGAAATAAGCAAGATATAGAATTTTACTAATTTCCCATAAGGTTAACATTGGGACAACGTACTGTGTTTACCACTTTCAATATTTCGGTAACCAATGGACATAGATCAGTGATTCAAAATACTAAATTGTTTGTTTTTTTTAGCTGAATTCAATGGTGGTAACAAAAATTGGATTATTTTTATTTTTCTATGTAAAAAACTCAAAAAACCCCATTTTTGGGGGGTTTACCCCCCTTTACCCCCTCTTACAGTGGGCCGATCGGGCTCGTTTACGAACTCGTCCGAGGGATTGCCACTTTACACGTCTGTACCAAATTTCATCAAGATCGGACCACTTTTACGGCCGCTATCGTGCTCACAGACACACACACATAGATACATCAATTCGAACAAATGGTGTTTTTTGCTTCTTGGGGCCCCAAAACGAAAAGTTATCATAGTCTCGGACTTAAGTGTTACCATGAGACCTACGGTAATAGCTTCTTCCCTGTAGGGGAAATTTGCTAAAAATTTGCTTCACGTTCGTTTCAGGTCATTCAACCGTTTAATTACTCTTTAACTCGTTTATGAATCCAAATAAAACCGGATCAAATTAATTCTAATTTAAAATGTTGCAAAGCGGTAGTTGCTAATTAAAGCTGTTGTCATAGCCACCTAGCACCCTCTCGTAGATGCGGAAACTCCACAACTCCCAGGCCAATTACCCGAGTGAAACCGAGCAAAGGGTGACTAATTGTGGCAAAACAGCTGATCGCAGTTTGCAGTTCGGTCGGTTGGCACAAAAAAGCGAGGTTTTATTCTGGAGTGACTCAGCAAAGCGATTAAGAAAAAGTGTGCCATAATTGTAAGGTTAGTTTTGTTGCCTGACTGCTAGTAGGTAAATTTATCTACCAGAGGTTAATTTATCTTTATTAAAATTTGTGGAAAATTTGGTGAGCTTATAGCTCATGAGCGAGGGAGAGAAATAGTAAAAATCTCAAAGCATCACGCGTCAATAACCAGTGCTTTGCCTTCAAATCTCGCGCCACACAATCAGGATGTTGTTGATGTTAAAATGCTGTCAATAATTCCTAAGCGAATAATAATAACAAATATTAATTAATTTAAACGTTTTGTTCATTTGTTCAAAATAATTGTATGAAATTTAAACTAAACAAACTTCATGTGATCTTCGAAAGGTAATTTGAGGGACAACTAAATTAATTGTTGAGCTGATTTTCTTTACCCATTTGATTTGAAAAATAATTCCATTTACTCTAATAGAAATACCAATCTTATAGAGATTTCAGCCGTTTACCTATGTAACAAAGACTGCCATCTCCAGCGTCAAGAATATAATAACAATAAACGTCTTTTGGTTGGTATGAAGCAAGGTCTGTAGAGTAGAAGAGAAGAGAAGAATAATTCTATTCAGGTTATATTAGTAAAAATTTTAACAAATCGTGACGTCTTTCGTCTTTTACAGACCGGAAACCTAACCTACAGCTGTTATCGTGACGTCTTTTATACACCGGAAACGTATAAGCTTCGCAAAACAATTTGGCGGATGGCAGAAAAACAGCTGGCTGGATTATTTAATGTGTATCATATGGGAGCTTGGTTACTGTTCTAAAAACACTACAGTACACCTCGGATTATCCGGATTAATGTGGCGGAACACCGATCCGGATAAAAAAAACGGATAATACGAGGTCATTACAATATCGCCTAAATAGCGATCGCGTACCTAATAGCCCCTGCCCCATGCTCAAAACGGCGTATCAAAACTGTACAACATATATGCCTTTCAAATTTTACGGGGGTTTAGTTTTGAAGCAAATTTAAGAACTAAACTTCATTATTAACTATATGAATATAATGTTAACTTTTACCGTACTTATGGTTTAGGTTTGGAGAAAACGCCAGATTAAAATACTTAATTTATTGAGATAAAATAATGATAACTCAAACTTAAAAAAATCATGACGAAACTTAAAGTAACTCAAAACTTAACACATCAAATGACAGTAATGAACTAACTTACAAAATTGCCGTTGGCTATGTCTTTGTTGATTACTGATAGCGCTCCAAGTAGCAATCCAGAAAACTACGTTCACGAAAATACTGGCGATGCGATTCCTTCAATTATTGTGATTCAAAATGCGTACAGTAATGTATAATACATTTTTATTTTACATTTAGAAGGCACATTTTTTTTTTAACTCGCGAAAATCATGTTTTTGCCGTGATTTTAATTTGTTAATTTCTCGGATGGACCGGACCGGATAATCTGGGATCCGGATTATGTGGGGTCCGGATAATCCGAGGTGTACTGTATTTACTTAATGTTCCGTTATGAATGCCATAAGTTTTCTTAATCAATTGATTTTTTAAGCTGAGTAGTAGTGAAATCTCATCCGCCAACTTATTTTGCGAACCTTAGACTATACTATAACCGCTTGGTTCCACCGGCCTTATAAGATTTAGGCCTGATTTCACCAACCTTTAAACCACCGTTCAGGCTCAATTAATTTAATTTTATCAGCTGTTTAATATTATTTTCCTATATTTAACGAACGGTTTATTAACCGACCCTTAACTGATGTTTGGTGAAATCAGGCCTTAGTATTTAGGCAACCTGACAGTAAAGTAAAATACCCCCGTTGCAGCAGACCTGCATACTCAGCGAATTTCAAATGCAAAACAACATATTTCAATCCAACATAGCGAGATTTGACATGTTTTGGTAAGCTCCATAAGAATAACATGGGAAATGAGTATGCAGGCTTGCTGCCACAAAAATGGAAATTTTGGGGATTGTAGACCAAAATACATCTCATCTAGATGAAGCCACAAACCAAGTTTTATTAAGATATGTTGAGAATTAAGTGAGATATAGAATTTTACTTATTTCCCATAAGGTTAACATTGGGACAACGTACTGTGTTTACCACATTCAATATCTCGGTAGCCAATGGACATAGAGCAATGATTCAAAATACTAAATTGTTTGTTTTTTCGAGCTGAATTCAATGGTGCTAACAAAAATTTGATAAATTTTATTTTTCTATGTAAAAAACTCAAAAACCCATTTTTGGGGGGGTTTATCCCCCTTTACCCCCCCTTCCGGTGGTCCGATCGGGCTGGTTCACGAACTCGTCCAATTGATTACCACTGTACATGTATGTACCAAATTTCATCAAGATCGGACCATTTTTACGGCCGCTATCGTGCTAACAGACACATATATATATAAATATATATATATATATATATATATATATATATATATATATATAAATTCGAACGAATGGTGTTTTTTGCTTCTGGGGGTTGCAAAACGAAAAGTTATCATGGTCTGGGGCTTAGGTCTTACCATGAGACCTACGGTAATAGCTTCTTCCCTATAGGGGAAATTCGCTAATAATTAGTATTCTCTTCTGATCTACAGACCTCGGGTTAGAAGAGTAAAAATCAGCTGATCTCAGTTTGGACAATCAACAAAACAGCTGTTTCAGGTCAGATCAGCTGTGGCGCGGACAGACCAGTGGCGGTGGCGGGGGAAACAGCGTGTCTAAACATCCGCGGTCGCCGCGGCCGACTAGCGGCATCACGGCATCAGTCACCGTTACTGGCCCATCAGCCCACAGTGACACTGGGCAAAGTGGAGAAAGGACGATCGCTCAAGATGACAGAGAAGTTTACCGGGATTATTAATGTAAAAGGAAATAGTACCGTAATAACGGAGTTATCGTTTAATGATACATTTTTATAACTGTTTATTATTTGGACTTTTACATTCGCTTGTTTTTACAACTACACAAAAATTTAGGGAGGTAAGGAAACTCCCCCGTTGTCACGTGACCCGCCTTATTCACAATAGAAGTGAATGGAAGAGTAAAATAAACGGTATCAGGAAACTGACACATACTTTCTCCCTTCAAGTCATTTAAAACCAGAAAAAATACTATACATAGTGGAATAAAACACATTAACAATTAATTATCACACAAATATATACCAAATTTTATCAAAATCGGTTAGTAAATAACGGAGATATCGGTTTTAAATATTTGCCGTAAGAATAACATTGGACAACGTACTGCGTTTACCGCCGAACTAAAATATCAATTATCTCCTCAACTAGTTGACGTAAAGTAATGATTAAAAATACAGTACTGGGTTATTTAGTTTTTCAAGTCGAATTTAATGGTTGCATTTAAATTTTCCTTAGAGGTTACAGATTTTGTGAAATTTGAAAAATATGAATTTTTTAACACTTAAACCCCCACAACTTTTGAACCTGAATTTTTACAGACATGCGGGTGGTGTCATTTTGTTTGTCATCCTAAGCACTAGAAACCATGAAATTTGTATCAAAATCGTTAGAGCCGTTTTTGGAATTTTTAGAAATTTGGAAATTGAGAAATTTGGATTTTTGTCATTTTTATGGGTTTTTATGGGGTAAATACCCTTAAAAATCAAAAATTCAAAAAAATGAAAAATACGCCTGGAGATACCACGGCTTTATACCTATATGCCAAATTTCATGAAAATCGGTCCACTGGTGTCGTCTCTAGCTTTGTATACATCCACACACACACACACACACAAACACACAGACAGACAGACACCACGCCAAAAACCACTTTTTTGGATTCAGGGAGCACTAAAACGAATATATCCACTAACAACTCAAATTCGAAAATGTTGACGAAAACAATACTTTCTCCATATACATTGTATGGGGGGGAGAAAGTAAAAAGTCATAACAAATCGTTCACTATCATGAAAAGTTGGTCGCAATTCTTGCTCTACGAACATTTTTGTATATGCAAATCATTCCGACTCATGGTTTTAATTTTCTTCTTCAAATTATATACTTTTGAGTTAATCTTTGTCGCAATGGTCTTAAAACAATGTAGTGTATATAAATTTGCGTTAAAAAATGTAACGAGTTTCGAAAATAATACGATTAATCCATCGTCACATGTTGAAATCGATGTAAATTTTCTTTGACTTCACGCTCAAGGTATTAACAGGTCCACGCCTACTGCGAAACACAATAGAGATGAAGGTTATTACAAATCTAGTTTGTGGAAATTAAAAATTACAAAGTAATTGCGATGGTATATAATTTATTAAGACAGTCTTAGAGGCAAGTTTTTAACTGGGACTGCTATTCCTCACCTTTAGTTTTTGGCCCCGAAATCAAAATAATAACTTGCGTCAATCGAGATGGTTTCAAATCCTTAGGGTTAAAGTGTCTTAATTTACCGACATTTACATCTTTATCAGCGGACTACGAGTCCAAAATCTCCATGCTCAAAATTACCACAAAAACGCAAATACACTGAATTTCAAATCTGCATCTGAAATGGTATTGATGCAAATACTGCATTTAAAAAACCCACCTCGGAGCTTGCAGTATTCAGGCGAATAAGCGTACTAAATTTAGCAACAGTCAACATGAAATCAAAAAGTGTGTAAATCAATTGCGAAAACCAGAGTACTTGACCTCGTCTGGTAAAGCAATCCGCGTAATGAAGAGAATTAACAGAACACACGTCTTGGTGAAGTACAATCTATTTTCATACCACGAGCATTAGAATCCTAGACAAAGATTGAATAGTACAAATGATTTACTATATATTTAGTACTGTAGGTGAGTTAGTATCCTCACAACTGCAAGTCAGTTGCCTCTATCACTGGAACACAATAGGCCGATGGAGAGGGGATTCAAATATGATTATTCATTTGGAATGAGGACATAGTAGGCTAAGCTCTATATCGCTCGCACAATACTCCCTACACTTTTATATCTTTTTAGCGAATTTCCCCTATAGGGAAGAAGCTATTACCGTAGGTCTCATGGTAAGACCTAAGCTCGGGACCACTATAACTTTTCGTTTTGCAACCCCCAGAAGCAAAAAACACTATTCGTTCGAATTTATATATATATATATAAATTATATATATATATATGTGATATATATATATGTGTGTCTGTTAGCACGATAGCGGCCGTAAAAATGGTCCGATCTTGATGAAATTTGGTACAGACATGTACCAACGCGGAACAATCCGCGCGTGTGGTGGTGTCCGTGTCTTTGGTGGACATGTCCGCGGTGGTAATCAATTGGACGAGTTCGTGAACCAGCCCGATCGGACGACCGGAAGGGGGGGGTAAAGGGGGATAAACCCCCCCAAAAATGGGTTTTTTGAGTTTTTTACATAGAAAAATAATATTTATCGAATTTTTGTTAGCACCATTGAATTCAGCTCGAAAAAACAAACAATTTAGTATTTTGAATCATTGCTCTATGTCCATTGGCTACCGAGATATTGAATGTGGTAAACACAGTACGTTGTCCCAATGTTAACCTTATGGGAAATAAGTAAAATTCTATATCTCGCTTAATTCTCAACATATCTTAATAAAACTTGGTTTGTGGCTTCATCTACATGAGATGTAATATATTTTGGTCTACAATCCCCAAAATTTCCATTTTTGTGGCAGCAAGCCTGCATACTCATTTCCCATGTTATTCTTATGGAGCTTACCAAAACATGTCAAATCTCGCTATGTTGGATTGAAATATGTTCTTTTGCCTTTGAAATTCGCTGAGTATGCAGGTGTGCTGCAACGGGGGTATTTATCTTATTTGGTCCAGTAACATGAGGCAACACGTTTAATCAACCCCGGAAACGGCAAGCATGTGACCAGACAGTAAAGTGAATGACTCAGTGCGCAATCTACCATGGGAAGTGGAGTGTGAAAATAGAGATTTCCTCACCATTGTTGGGCCGAGTGAGCGGTCCCCACATAAGCTGTGACAGAAATATACAGCGTCTCAGAGCAGCAAGCGGCTAAATGGAACTACGGTAGCTAAAATGTGAGAAATTACCGGAACAATTAGGATCTAGATAGAGCTACAAGAATTTCTCGCAGACTTAAAACACGTTCTCATTTTGGATAATAAGGCAATTTTTTTACAACCCTATTCTCATAATCGTTAGTTTTTTTTATCATCAATTTTGATTCATTCTCTGAATCGTATCATTAAGAAGTTGGCTTAGGTAATTTGCTATTTAATCTCTTTCAAACGTCTGTGCAATTAACTAACAGAAAAATAACCGGACAAAATTAAAAGGAGAAATAATAATTTCAAAAATAACCGAAAAAATACCATGTATGAATAATACATTAAAAATACGTTTGTTTAGGATATTACTTGTGCGGATACAATGATGAGGACTGTATGGATACTTTAAATACGGAATTAATGATTACACATCCAGAGAAGCTACAAAATGTGATTAAAGCAACTTAACTTTTATTTTAATCATAACATGTAATTTTATCTAATCTCGAGTTCTCTACAAAATAGTTTATAGTTGAAGTATTTTCTTCTTAAAAGTGACCCAGTCATCTTGAAAAGTCCTTTTCATCATTCTGACTCAGAAACATCTGGTTTCTGTTCCTTTTTGTTATCTCGAAAGATACCCATTGCTGTACCAGTCCAGAAAAAAACTTCCAGCCCACTCCAGGAAGTTTTCCCGGACTACTATTACAGGAAACTGAAACGAGCAGTCAACTGATTTACATCAAACTGACGTTTAATGCGTGGTTATTGGCTACCGTTTAAACATTGGAATGAGGAATGTAGTGGCAGCACTGGCAGCAGTAGCAAATTTTTGATTTGTTTATTAAAGGTTAGGTTTGATGATTGAGACACGTATTGCTTTATGCAAGGAATACGTTGTGATTGAAAGAATGTTTTTTCTGAGTAGTATGACGAAAAGTATCGTACGTTACACGGCCGGTAAGTTTTACCGTACTCGCATGAAAACCCAGCACTCGCTCTCGCTCGCTCGGGAATTACCATACTCGTTCGATAAAACAGTATTTTCCGGCCTAGTAACGTAATATACTATTTCCCGAGTTAAATGCCCTCCTCTAACAAACCTCGGTCTGGCAACAACACACGAGTGTCTGATGAGAGGAGTGATCCGTAGGTTGGGCGTTCAGCATTCAGCATTCAGCATTCAGCATTCAGCATTCAGGATTAACCTTTGGGAGTGCCGCGCCTGTGATGATATCTCGTCCTGACTGGTCATCATGCAAATCAGGCGGACGGCTCATAGTCTGGCGTCGGCAGCAGAAAAGGATTGTGGGATGGACAAACATGTCGATGGAGCCGATACAGATTGTTGCTACTTGAAGGCCGTTTAGTAGTGTGAAAACTCCGATGAAAAACGATCAAATTTTAAATTTCATAATTTAACGATTGAGGTTATTTTCATAATGTGATAGAGGGTCAACATCGAAACCCTCTATTGAACATATTTACCATATTAGTATCTTATTCTTCAACTCTTCAACTAGCTGATCAACACGGTTTTACCCGAGGTGAAACAGAAAACCTTCCTTGGATTCATGATTTAATGTTAAGGTTGCCATGACAACTACATGAGCTTCCCTCTACTTTAACATTGAAACTTTGATGTATCATAGGGCGTAGCCCTGAGGGAATTTTTAAAAATCCGTTCTTAGTGGATGCCTTTGCCCTGAGGGGAACGTTCATGCAAAGTTTCAAGGTTCTAAGTCAAGTAGTTTGGGCTGTGCGATGGTGGGTGAGTGGTATTTGACAAATATATTAAGCAGTAACGGTCAAAGTCTCCAGGAAATTTCAGTCCTGTTTTTAAGACGCTGGAAGGAGCAATGTCTGTAGTAATAAGGCCGCGGTTTTCGAACTGGCAACGCTGCTTTTTAAGGGTTTTTTTTGCATGTTAAAAACCCTTATAGAGCCAGCTTATTTCAAATAAACAAAAAATAGTTTCTTAGGGGAGTATAGCAAATCAGGGGGAGCAAATCAGTTGAACCCTTAAGCGCGATGTTGCCACTTACTAGTCTTATAGTAACCACGGCCTTGTTACTAGAGATGGCGTTGGCAATAGGTTATAGTACTTACTCACATAGAAGGGGGCTTTCTATACACCGTTCTATTCTACTTCAAGTCTATGTGCTTGATACCTCCTTACATTGTTAGAGCCTAAGTTACCTTTTGAATGAGGATTTTGGCAAATATTATGTGTATCGAATTAAGTTTCATGTAAATGTAAGTTAAGACCTATTGGTGATAATATTTCACTAACAATAGGATGATGGTTCATGAATAATTATTATTGTTTTCTGTTTGATGATTCATAGAAGTGTTTTGAAAAGCAATTGTTGACGCGCCCTTGAGTTCAAGGGAAGCTACATCTCGGCAGAGAGCTTTCTCCCATTATTTTCCTCATTTCCCGTTCAGTTTTTAAGACTACTAAAAATGAATAGATTATCGGTTGCATCTTCGTTTTCCAACACTGCAATCTATGGTTGACATTTAAGAACTATTTTCAAACCATGATCGTTGTAAACAAGGTTTGTCGACGGATAGTGTAACTGTTACAAAACGTCATTTATTTTTTGCTCAAGTAAAGCTTTTTTTGAAATTATGAAACGTGTTGACAAATGTACACAAAATTATCTTTGATTTTACAATTGAAACGTTAAAATCCGGCTAGCCGTTATTGACCTATGACGTCGAAAATAAAACCACGCGCGTATTAGTATACTAATATCTTCTATACTATTATAAAGAAGAGGTGGTTTCTGTATGTATGTATGTATGTATGTATGTATGTATGTATGTATGGGACAAGTGAACTCGAAAAATACTGAACTGACTGGGTTGAAATTTCACACAGAGATAGATCTTGAACCTGGGAAACATATAGGCCTATTCACTTCCTTAAAATCCCCTCGAGCTACGCCCCGTGAACTTCCTTAGCTTCAATGTTTACATTCGATAAGGATGTAAACATTTAAATACCGAAATGTAAACAGCTGTGAATACTATAATTTGACAGTTCAAAGAGCAGAAGTAAGATCAGCTGTAATTTTTATCGTGAACGAAGCCACGAGCAACTGCTAGTAATACATATTAGAGCCTGATTAAAAAAATAAACTGACTCCAATGAGAGACCTGAGTTCATCAGGTGTACATTATTACACCTACTAATCATTTTTCCCTCCAAGCTTAATTTTTAATCGCTCTTTCATTTCGACAATTCCAAAATTCAACCTATAGTGACTAGCCTACGTACCTTCCTAAACAAACGTATTTTCTAAATATTTCCGTTAAATGCAAATGCCCGATTCTTTCAGAGGCGATTCGTTAGAAATCCAAACTCAAACTTTTAAAACCTGAGATAAACTATCTCACCAATCTTTGTGTGCAACCTTTTCATGTGTACCCGAGCCCAGCCATATTCAGTGCGGTTGTTGATGCAATACCACACCACGATGAAGAGAGCGACAAACATAGATGCACGCCGCGGCGTGTCGCTGCATTGTTGCCCCCCCCCCCCGAGCCGGCGAGCCCCCGGTCCCCCCGGTCAGGAGTGGTGCTGATATCATCTATATCTATATTTTCCTGGCTTCTCCTCATCTGGCGGCAGCCCTGGCAGGGGCACTCATACCCTGCATGTGCGTGAGTCGACTTGCGAGGATGGTCACAAAACGAAAATAACCTTTGTAAAATTTGTTGCAAAGCGTTAAAGCGTTGATAGTTGTTCAGTTGTAATTTCGTTGAATGGGTTTTGTTTTACCCATTACCTAAGGACCATCTGATACTTGGATCGTTGAAAATGTATTAGATCATCTTAGGTGATCAAACCGGTATAGAAAATTCAAAATCCCTGAGGTTTTTGCCAGGTTTTGAATTTAAAAACTCTAAATACCCTATAAGAGCAGTCAGTCTAAACTATTGTACATCATTGTGTAGAGTCCTGGGCACCAAATACGGTGGGTGAGTGAGTGCGCTGCTGACGAAATTTTTGTTTATTGTTTGTTTGTGTAGCTTATTAACTATGCTCAATTCCACGTTTATCTTTCAGTACAGGCAATGAAGTTTGTGTACTGTATTCATTGGTACAAGCCTTATGGGAGACAGCTACTCTATTACCTTTGCTGAGTGTATTTGATACCATATACATATCATGTGATGGTAAAATCATCAGCTGATTATTATTTCATTTGGGTAGTACAACCTAAATTGCCATTTGAACACGTGGCTTATATAAATTCCATCCTGAAAAGTGAATGTGGAATTGAGTATATATGGTCATATGTTAAAGTAAACACAAATTTATACGTATAAGGTCCTGAAAAATGTAAACAAAGTTTTGATAATTCAATAAAACCATTAATTTCCTTTGGTCATAGCAGCTGAAGTTTAGCAGACGTTTTGGTGTTTCCAGTTTTTGCCGCCCGCCCTATATGGGGCCCGCGACTTTAAGCCATTGCGTAAAGGAAATTGAAAATGTCTTGAGATTTTGCTCGAGATGAATTCACAACTCCAGAGCCTATAAGAGAACACATTCTAAAACATTGTATTTTACTACCGAGAGAAAACCGTAGTAAAACTGGGTACTCATGCATGACTTGAATTGCCTACAGAATTAGCTTTTCAGTGCCAAGTGGTTACGCAGATAACACTATCTGTTGAACTCTGATAAGGTAAACGACCGAAGATAATATAATAATAGCAGCACATGTCAACAGTGGCTGAAGATTAAGTTGACAAACTAAATTTGCATGTCGTGGATCCAATTTGTGTTTTAACCAACTTCACACTTACTAACGGAATTAGACCCGTATATGTCTGTATATTTAGCAACATCTACCAATTTACATAATTTTTTTCTGTTAGAGAAGGTGTACACAAACCGTTATACTGCACTTTTGTTTTACTGTGATAATTTTAAAATGTTTATGTTAAATAATGTAATGAGCGCGCTAGTGACTTATTTCCTCATTATTATATAGTAATAGTAAATCTATGTTTCATGGAAAGTTTTAAAAAGCGTAACAACTTTTTAAGGGTAAAAACTTAAATTAGTTTTTGCGCGTAAAAGGCGTAAAATCTAATTGAAGCTTAATTAATTACTTGAAAGTACTTTGAAAGGACTTAATGATAAAATATTTAAAAAAATAAAAAAGTGAATCAGTCTTAAAATGTAAAAAATCGGTAGCTATATCATTTATTCGCTGGAAAAATCTAGATGTCCAAATATTAAAAGGGTGAAAACGTAACCGCCCCATAGCCTCATACTTGAATGAAAATAAATCGACCATTTGTATGCCGACCACGAGAGTAGTGGAGGCTCAACCTCATAGGACAAAACCTCACGATGGTTCCGCCTCTTCCATAGTGAATAGCAAAATCTAAAATTAGGACGTGCTTTTTTACGACGAACTAAAAAAAAACTATCTCACGTGAAACAATCCTTTCTTTTATATCTTCGATAGTGAAAAGCAAAATCAAGAAAGGAGGGCGAACGTTTTGCGAGAAACCAGAATAACACGGGAGAAAGTAGGTGACCGGGGACGGAGAGCAAGTGACGTTGTGACCTCGACCTTGGGGAGGGCAGAGGCCGCTCTGGCCTCAGTAACAGGAGTTGTGACCTAAAGCGTTACATTTTGGTAACTGTTATAATAAAAACTGTTACTTAAAATAACCTTCTATTTAAAATGCTAATTAATAACAGTTATGCTTATTATAGGCATATATTTACTTTGCTTTTTACTTTTTATATTTTTACTTGAAATGGCGACCAACCCATGTAGGTATTTTACGCCAAGAAATGAGTGTATACCTGGCGCCAATTCTTGGGGCCCAAGCCGTCCATAAGCCCAATGCTAAAATTAACATTAGTCTTATGGACGGCGTGGGCCCCAAGAATTGGCGCCAATTATAGGATAATTGAAGTATTGGATTGTGTCTTGAATGATTGCGTAGGCGTGATCTTGTAATCTCTACTTGCTCTACGAGGTCGCTTTTAAATGGGTCTTCTGTTGCGCCCAAGTACTATTTACAGTTTAATCCAGTTACGGTTTTAGTTAATTTACTAGTTACATCCAGTTACTAGTTACAGTTAAGTAAAATTAGGGGATGGCAGCAACGGTGCTGCTCTCTCGCGGAGTCAATGGTAAACTAAGTCCTCGACACACGCTGGACAGCGCTCGACACACACTGAGCGCATAACATTGGAAGATACCTCTGGTGCTCGTTCATTATCGCTGTGTAGGAACAAGTAATTTTGCCAAATAATTATTTGTTATCATTGATTTTTGCTTGAAAATAGGAGCTACCGTGCATAAACGGGTTCAAAAATTCACTTGAGGTCAATAAAAAAAGAACTTTATGGTAAAATATATGTTTTCATCACTCTGTATACGAAAATTGCCCGTTACCGTACAGCTGAGATCTACGAAAACCCTCGATTTCCTTACATCAAATCAAACAATAATCAGCTGATTTTTCGGTACCCAAACATTGCATCTCCGTACCCAAACAAACTATTTCCGTACCCAAAATAACTTTTGCCGTACCCAAACAAATGAAGTTCCTATTTTGACAGTTCAACCAGCTGGACCCTGAACCAAAATAGACGGTTTAGCCGTATTGTGTTTGCTTGTAGAAAAATAACTAAATTATGAAATGTTGGATGACTTTTTATAAGTTTGGTTACTTATTTGCATCGTGATGAAAAGTATTGTTCACAACTCGTCACAAAAGTCCCATTTTGGGGCAAGATAGTTTTTTTACTTGCGAGGCGTAAAGCCTCGGCTTACGCCTCGCAAGCAAAAACTATCTTGCTCCGAAATGGGCTACTTTCGTGACTAGTAGTGAAATATACTATTTGTTATGGTTGTTGTTTTTCGTTATGGTATATACGTGTTTGTACTCTTTTTTACAGGGAATGAAGCAATTTTGATTTGATTTGATTTGATTTTAAATTTAAGAACCATAATTTTTTGCTCCTCTTTTAAGAATTTCACACGGTAAGTGTGCGTCATCGAGCAGTTTGAAACACTAGGAAGTCGGTACCCATTTGCGTTTCCAATAAAAAACTGCTGGAAAAACGTACAACTAAACTGTTGCTGTTATTTAATAACCGTTATTTGTGGAAAGTCCCAACTGTCATCAAATTGTAGATGAGCCGACAGCTTACCTCTAACGGAAATGCGGCTGCGGTCGCAATTGCTTTTGTAATTTTCTGTGGGTGCAACAGAAACATTAGAAAGTTGAACGTGGGTCGCAGGAGGGTCAGAGGCTGCAGATACTGTTATCTGTTGAGTCAGTTTGAGTGTAAACTCGTGCTGAACACGATAAAACGTTTCAACTTAATTGAGAGAAAACTGTGGTTTTAGCGAATTTCCCCTATAGGGAAAAAGCTATTACCGTAGGTCTCATGGTAAGACCTAAGCCCGAGACCATGATAACTTTTCGTTTTGGGGCCACCAGAAGCATAAAACACCATTCGTTCGAATTTATATATATATATCTATATATATGTGTGTCTGTCAGCACGATAGCGGCCGTGAAAATGGTCCAATCTTAATGAAAATTGGTACAGACGTGTAAAGTGGTAATCACTCGGACGAGTTCGCGAACCAGCCCGATCGGACCACCGGAAGGGGGGGGGTAAAGGGGGAAAACACCCCCAAAAATGGGTTTTTTGAATTTTTTACATAGAAAAATAAAATTTACCGAATTTTTGTTGGCACCAATGAATTCAGCTCAAAAAAAACAAACAATCTAATATCTTGAATCACAACAAACTCTCGGTCCAATGGTTACCGAGATATTGAAAGTGGTAAACACAGTACGTTGTCCCAATGTTAACCTTATGGGAAATAAGTAAAATTCTATATCTTGCTTATTACTCAACATATCTTGATAAAACTTGGTAAATGGCTTCTTCTAGTTCAGATCTACTAAATATTGAATTAAAACTACCCAGTTTTTATATACCTGTAGCAGCAAACCTGCATACTCATTCCCCATGTTATTCTTATGGGGCTTACCAAAACATGTCAAATCTCGCTGTGTTGGATTGAAATATGTTGTTTTGCATTTGAAATTCGCTGAGTATGCAGGTCTGCTGCAACGGGGGTATTTAATTTATCCAACACTCTAACATAAACAGTTGGGCGACAACAGTACTGAATTTTTTCGTAATTTCCATTAAATATTGATGTTTCCAATTCTATAATCGCACTTTGGTAAATCACACTTATAATTTATCCTAATAATCCTCAGTGCAAAACTATTTTGGCTTTAATTTGAGCTAAGTATTGGAGACCAGTTTGCTGTAAGCAGGATAGTATACTTTTCAAATAAATGTCTACTTCGGTATCCATAATCAATCAATACCTTCAGCCAAAATTTAATAAACTGGTATTTTCCTGCGTTTGAATTTTTTATAAATCGTGCCTTTTTATAAAAAAGTACACCATTTTATCAGTGTGTTGGAAATGATGATATCCGCCTTTTTTAATGCGAGTATTTGACACATTAAATGTGTTTGTTGTTACAAAAACGTAATGCTGCCAAGCAACCTCTACTACTTATGTTTAAATTAGAATATCCGAGTTATATAATAAAGCTTCAATTCAAAAGTAAAATATACAACACTAAATAAATCGTAGTCCTGCCCACTTTATTTCTGCTCACTGGCCACGGGGCTTGCAATCAAAGCAATATTTGATTATAAACAGCAAAGATCAAAATCAGTACGTCATCCAACTAGTTGAAATCATTACAAATAAAATAAAGTAAAGGCCACACAATTTTTTCCAAACTGACAATAAAATAAAATAAATATAAGGTATTTGTAATGACTTGATATGTGACATAACAATCACGCAATAATGTAGGGGCGCAGGGGCAAGTAGGCAACTTAACTACAGCTATCGAATTGCATACCTAGCCCCTGCGGGCTGGCACCCAACCGTAGCGTGAACAATTAATTTGTATACAGTAAATCGATATTGTCAAAACAATTGTACTATAGTAAAATAATTAACAAAACCTTTTTCTTAAACACGAAACTAATAACAGTTTACTATGGGGCCTATACGATTTGAACACTACTATATTAAACTGATTTTAGTAATTAAATCCAACAACCATACAATAAGAATTAGTCATCATACCTTAATTTGGGGCATCAGACAAAATAGCCAAGGTTTAGAATGGTAATCACGTTGTACATTAAATTATTATTATTACACACCAACTGGTAATACCGGATTCACCTGTAGAAATCTATTTTAAATATGCCTTTATAAAATTTGCTATGAATTATATATATATATATATATAATTCAATATATATATATATATAATTCAATTGAAATATATATATATATATAATTGAATTGAATTATATATATATATTAAACAGTACTGTGAAAACATGTTCTAATTTTATTGCATTTGACATCCCACTGGGGGTTACTAACAGAGGATTGTGAGGAAATTTTTAGGAACAAATCCTAAAAACATAGGAGTACTTATATGAAAATGTTATGACTTAACTCCTTTATAGTTTAGCCGCTGGGCGATCACACACATTAGAGTCTATTTATTTATATGAATCGCTTTGTCGCATGAAATATAGCTTTCAGTCTTTGAGTATTACATAATTGAGTATTGATTATCTGGCAAGTTATAACCAACATGAAAGCAAAATTAGACACAATAACGCATCAGCCTACGGCAAGTTCTGGAAGTTTGTTTGACTCGGAAGAATGGACGCAAATTAAATCAGTTCCAAATCAGTTTGAAGAGCTTGTTGGCACAACGTGATCCCCAGCAGCCCTGTAGTCACGAATTCACGATCAGTCCCGTTGTTCCTAGAAATGTGTCGGTCGTCTGACATGGTAGCACGGGTTGTGAGTGTGACAGTCAATTTGCGCCCCGGTGTGTCGCTGTTACTCTAGGAACGCCACAGAGAATAATCTAACAGATGTCGCTTTTAAATGGGTCTTCTGTTGCGCCCAAGTGCTTGCTAGTTACAGTTGAATCCAGCTACAGTTAAGTTACTAGTTACTAGTTACATCCAGTTTCTAGCTGCAGTTAAGTAAAATTAATAGGGGGCAGCGACGGTGCTGGTCTTTCGCGGCGTTAATGGTGAACTATTTTTTTTAAGTCCTCGACACCATCTGAGCGCAACATTAAACGACACCTCTGTTCGATTCTCCTCTGTGGGAACGCTCACGGTTGGAGCGCCCTACATCGTAGGGTGTCGAACGATCCGAACACGCGATTTTTTAACCAAATTTTATTGGTTGCAACTGTGACGCTATGTATGACTTTGACTCTATCCGAATTTACATTCATCGACGTCTCACTCTGTTCGAATCTGACGTACTAAAGTTGTTCAGCAGTTATTCCTAAGTCCATGATACTCTCCGACTGACATCCAACTGTAACTAATCCATCTTTGACGCTCTGAGATGTTGACCTCAACGTCCAATCCACGCTTTTCAACTAACTTTGACGCCATCGATACCAAACTTTGACCTTTCCGACTTTGATACTGTCATGTAGGAGCTTTCCAACTTTGACGCTACCTGTACCAAACTTAAAGACTCTCCTTGTAAGCGCTTTCCAACTTTGACGCTACCGATACCAAACTTTGGGGCTGTCCTTTTAAGCGCTTTCCAACTTTGACGCTACCTCTACCAAACTTTAAAACTGTCCTTGTAAGCGCTTTCCAACTTTGACGCTACCTCTACCAAACTTTAAAACTGTCCTTGTAAGCGCTTTCCAACTTTGACGCTACCTCTACCAAACTTTGAGACTGTCCTTGTAAGCGCTTTCCAACTTTGACGCTACCTCTACCAAACTTTAAAACTGTCCTTGTAAGCGCTTTCCAACTTTGACGCTACCTCTACCAAACTTTGAGACTGTCCTTGTAAGCGCTTTCCAACTTTGACGCTACCTCTACCAAACTTTAAAACTGTCCTTGTAAGCGCTTTCCAACTTTGACGCTACCTCTACCAAACTTTGAGACTGTCCTTGTAAGCGCTTTCCAACTTTGACGCTACCTCTACCAAACTTTAAAACTGTCCTTGTAAGCGCTTTCCAACTTTGACGCTACCTCTACCAAACTTTGAGACTGTCCTTGTAAGCGCTTTCCAACTTTGACGCTACCTCTACCAAACTTTGAGACTGTCCTTGTAAGCGCTTTCCAACTTTGACGCTACCTCTACCAAACTTTAAAACTGTCCTTGTAAGCGCTTTCCAACTTTGACGCTACCTCTACCAAACTTTGAGACTGTCCTTGTAAGCGCTTTCCAACTTTGACGCTACCTCTACCAAACTTTGAGACTGTCCTTGTAAGCGCTTTCCAACTTTGACGCTACCTCTACCAAACTTTAAAACTGTCCTTGTAAGCGCTTTCCAGCTTTGACGCTTCCGATACCAAACTTTAAGACTGTCCTTGTAAGCGCTTTCCAACTTTGACGCTACTGGCACCAAACTTTAAAACTGTCCTTGTAAGCGCTTTCCAACTTTGACGCTACCTCTACCAAACTTTGAGACTGTCCTTGTAAGCGCTTTCCAACTTTGACGCTACCTCTACCAAACTTTGAGACTGTCCTTGTAAGCGCTTTCCAACTTTGACGCTACCTCTACCAAACTTTGAGACTGTCCTTGTAAGCGCTTTCCAGCTTTGACGCTTCCGATACCAAACTTTAAGACTGTCCTTGTAAGCAATTTCCAACTTTGACGCTACTGGCACCAAACTTTAAAACTGTCCTTGTAAGCTCTTTCTTACTTTGACGCTACCAGTACCAAACTTTAAAACTCTCCTTATAAGCGCTTTCCAACTTTGACGCTACCGGTACCAAACTTTAAAACTCTCCTTGTAGACGCTTTCCAACTATGACGCTTCCGATACCAAACTTTGAGACTGTCCTTGTAAGCGCTTTCCAACTTTGACGCTACCGGCACCAAACTTTAAAACTCTCCTTGTAAGCGCTTTCCAATTTTGACGCTACCGGTATCAAACTTTAAGACTGTCCTTGTAGGAGCTTTCTGAAGGAACTCCCGCCTCTGGGACTTTCCCGCTGCTGGACCCTCGACTCGGTCGCTTCTCAACTGCCGATCTCTCAGCGGTCCGGCCGAGGGGGCGGGGAAAGCTGCGACATTTCTCCGTCCGAAGGTCGCTGCCAGGTGAAAGCAGCGGCCGGCCACTGTCCCCTGTCCCTCCACAGGATGGAATCCCCGCTCATCCCTCTCCAGACTAATGGATCTCCCTTCGATAAGAACGGGATTAAGGTTTCTAATCGAGGCTACGTTGATCTCGCTTCTGGAGCTGTCTCTGCAACCTTCGAAGAGTCTTCCTTCGGATTATATCGAGATTGAATTTCGAAAGCGTGCCGTTTGTAGCCAAATTAAAGAGAAATTGGAATTAAGAATTTACTAGTCTTTAAAATACTGACTAGGGAAATTATTGAGGAAGACGTTAATATTTTTTTGAAGCAGCTGTACCTGCCAGAATTTGACGTTGATAAGTTTTGAAGTTTTATTGAGGGAGCGTGCTGGTAAAAGTGTGTGGAAATTATCTGAGTTATTTAAGTTCAATTTAAATCTATATCCTACAGAGGAATTGACAGTAAAACAATGATTATTACCTGTTATGAACGAAGCGAGGTATCAATTACACCTTACAACATGAATGACGGTAACAAACTTTTGAAGCCAAAATACCAGTTCGCTTCCAAATATAGGTAGGCCTGCCACGTTTTCAAGCGGTCAAACCGGGGCAACTAACCAAGGATGCTCCACCGGGAGGTTTGGGGGGCATGGAATACCCCCCATGGGGAGGGGGGTCCGGGAGTCATTCCCCGGAAATTTTTGGAATTTTTGGAGGAAAAGTGTTAATTCTAGTTAATTTTTGCAGTAAAAATTAACTTCAAGCAGACCTATTTTGAGTCCAGATTATTGAGTCAAACTAATATACTAATATAATATATAAATTAATATAATATACTCAGGTAAAATTTACTTTTGAACAAACTTATAATCTGGTGAAAATTTATATAAGTTTTAGAGCAAAATTGTGAATTTTAGAAAAACTCCCGTTTTGTGTTGTGACAATGCAATTTTTACCTTGGTAAATTTGGTTAATAATACATTACATGAAACAAAACTTACAATTAATTTATTTTACTCCAATGAAAAATACAAATGTATTTTATGCGAATGAAATACAACTTAAAAACAAAAGTATATACAAGAATTTTTCTTCTTTCTTCGCTTGCCGCAGCAAACTTGTTAAACTACAAGTTTAGTTCATTATTTAATAACTAAGCAATTTAAAAACTGACCGAGACATCAGGAAAACCGGCCGGGACACCGGGACATGAGCAAAATACCGGGCCTGTCCCGGTCAAACCGGGACGTATGGTAGCCCTAGATATAGGGGTTCCACTCAAGGCCTTGACATCCCTTTTCACTTTCAGGTTTCAAACGAGTAAATGAATGGTTACAGGGAAACGGATAAAATAAAAAAATTATCTTTATAAGTTGGCCAAGAATAACGGGTACTGTAGTTCAAATGTACGCATTTCTGCGCCTTACCTCACAGTCACTCACAGCCCCCTCTCAATCCTAGCTCACGAAAAAAGGTGACAAAAGGAAAAAATATATAACCACTCTTCTCTTCACTCAACTTGGACCTCACAGCACAGAGTGTAGTACCTTACCGCACAACACAAAACGTCAACTTAGCCTACAGGTTTACGTCCGGTTAGGGAGACGAGTGCTGTAAGGTAATTGACGTAATTGATTGTAGTCTGTGTACAATTATCAACAGACGTCATGGTAATTGTTACGCGCCGCCTCCTCAACACAGCTGCCACCTGCGTGACGTAGATAACGACCGCAGTAGATAATGTGTTGGTAAAGCTCAGCGCGTGACGTAGATACAGCGGTGATCGGGGGAGATAGCTCCTCTAGATAATAAAATATTTAAAAATATACATATTATCTTTCATCTTAAATCGAAAGCTTGCGCTATAGTAGTCTACCCGGGAGGATAGCAGGGGTTTTTCCCATGACGTCATCAGCTGCGCCAGCGGTCATGGGACCGTGACGTCATCAGTTCCGTGATCTGTATCTGTCACGTGATCCGTCAGTCAAAAGATGACGTCATTTTTAACCTTAATTACAGTACACCTCGGATTATCCGGACCCCACATTATCCGGACCCCACATTATCCGGACCGGTGGTTTCCCACCCCTCCTATCATTAAGATGGCTCATGTTTTTTTTTATTTTGACCACATGTGTTTTAGCGAGCTTTTGACGTCATCAAGATGGCGGCGGCGGTTTGATTTTTCCTATCGGTGTTTTTTAAAAATGTTACCGTTGTGGTCGGGAACCCTGGTCTCTGAGTTGGTGTACGCTGACCGAGGTAATCATGTTTATCTATGTCTGTAACTGTTGTGGATTTAGAGAATTTGGCTGTTAGTGTTCGCTCCGTTTCCACACCACGGTAAGCTGTTAGGCTAGGCCGTATGAGCGTCGGCGCGTTTTTTATTATAGTGAGTATCCCCAGTAGGCCTATTCTCACTTTTTAAACCACTGCCCCAACCAACGCAGTGGCTCGTGGCAACCATTCCATAACAATTTGCTGCCTCCGATATATTTTTGTTCTGTCTTCCCCGTTAGGCTATTTACTTGGATATTATCCGTTCATATAGTCTAGAAGGTTGACAGAATTTTTTGTTTTTATATTTTTTTTGGCCCTCTGTTGGTCTGTTCATTATGTATGAGGCATTTAGCCATTTACCTGGACTGTGTCCTTTTCTTTTGGCCTAAAACCCCTCCATTTACTTAGACAAACAGAGGATTTCTTTAATTTTTATATTTTTTTTTGGTCTCTTACAAATACTAAGGTAATCCTAAAGATGGGTAGTAGGTACTAGGGGAATCATTTCACGTTTTCTAGGTGTTATCCAAACCCTTGTTCACCCTGGTCTTACAGGTTTTACGCCAGCCTGATGGTGAACATTGTACCATAAAACATTCATACTTGGAGATTTGCTCTGGAGGGAAACATTTCACGTTTTCTAGGTGTTATCCAAACCTCTTTTACTTGCCCCTGGTCTTATAGGTTTTTACACCAGCCTGTTGAGCAAGTCGCAATCCCCCACACACACACACACACACACACACACACACTGGGCTGTTCAAAGGTGTAGCCAAAAACCTCCTCGGTTCTAAGCGCCACAGTTTACTAAGCCCCCCACACACACAATCATTCCCATCTTGGATATACCAAAAATATATGTAAGAGACCTATAATACTTTTTCAGCATAAAATTGCGCCGATTTTAAGGCACAATTCTCGCTATTTAATTTATGTCGCTTAACTATACAATCTACTGTAATATCATTATCTATATAGAAACTTTCATCTATCTCTAGTACATTATCGTGAAACTGTCTTAAAAATTTTGCCTTTTCCAGACCTTTAGTGTGAATAGCCTCAAATGGCTTACACAAATTTTTAATCAATTCTTTACTGAAATGAACATCACCTTCCTCCCACTTAAGGTGGTGAAAGTGACGAGTTAGCCAGCGAGCTGTTCGCTTCATTTTACTATTTAAAATATCATAGTCAAAAGGAGGTTTGAACAAAAGTTGGGCCCTGTAAGATTTCCCCACAATAGCAAACTCTTTAACTATAAACATATTATTATTGTCTTTAAACCCATGAAATTCGACTACTGCCTCCATAGTGACAACTCGCTGTATAGACGGTCAGCAACGCTAGAAGGTAGCTGGTCTGTGCGGTGTTCGGCGTCAGCTAGTACTTGATCAATGTAAACTTTAATTATATCCTCGATATAGAACAACTCTAAGAGACCGCGGCAAATTAAGGGAACATTTTTTACTAGTTGGTCCCACTCATACCCATTGAGGGTCACAGAGTGTTCACCATCAGAAACAGTTGCATAGTAATTGCCAAATACACTGTGAACTTTAATACTCTCACCGGTGTTTGTCTTATAACAGTATGAATATTTTCCCAACAGTGCTAGAGTAATTAAATTGAAATTATCGCATGCCTGACAAAAACTGTCATATGACCAAAACACACAGCCCTTTTTACCTTTGATTAAAAATCCCAAACTATTATCACGGTTTTTAAAGACCCCAGTCACAGCGCACTTTGTTAGCTCGACATCCAAAAAGTAAACTGACTTTAACAGAACCCCGGTTAAAAGATTTATAGGCTCTTGGCCCTTTGGAATAGGTATGGGCTGGGTGCTTACCTCGGTACTTACCTCTGTCTCCGGCGATGTCATGGCTGCTACTGACCCCTTAAGCTAAAATATCCTCAGCTAGAACCACCCCCTCCCCCTCTTCCTCTGATGAGAAATATTCGTCAGAGGAGGAGGAGGATGAATAAGACGATATGCGGCCTGTGGTTTGCCATTTTACTTTAATGTTTTGAGCCCCGGGGGGAATAGAAAATTTTCCCTCAACAGGAGCTAGGTAATTACTGTCTAAGTAATGCTTCTTTACCAAACCCCCGTTGGAAGTGTAAAATTCAATTTCAATCCACCCGTGACGAGACATGATGTTACCTCTCCCAGCGCTGATCCCAGACTAATCTCTAATCCCGCATACATCTACTCCCTTATCCTCATGCTTAATGGTTGATGACTCTTTGTCAGAATAGTAATCAAAAATAGGTCTAAATTCTTCCCCATCGTCAGAGTCATTGTACCTTGAATTACGTAACTGTATGACCACACTTTCAATATCGTTTATGTTATAATTTCTTAGATTGATTGCATATTCATTTAGCCCACGTGTCATATGT
This sequence comes from Flexamia atlantica, assembly GCA_035578135.1. Lineage (NCBI taxonomy): Eukaryota > Metazoa > Arthropoda > Insecta > Hemiptera > Cicadellidae > Flexamia > Flexamia atlantica. The sequence goes on from JAQJVK010000038.1 coordinate 3,547,622, forward strand.
GTACTTTGACGCGAGTTAATATCCCAATCAAATTCATGCTTACAAGCCCAACAGTCGATTTTATTAAATTTGGAAAAATAGTTAACTTTATTAATATCTATGGGAAACCCGCTGAGTTTCATGGCTTCACAAGACATAGGTTCAAGACGGATCTGTGTAAAATTATAATTTTCTTTAATGTTCAAACGCAACGGATATCCATGATATTCAAATTTTTTAACCACCCTACCATCTCTGAATAAAGTTACAAAAACTGCAGCGATGCTGTCTTCTGATAGAGCCATGATGTTTACTCATCGAGAGCTAGCTACAGATTGATCCCTGCTTTGTGATGATTCACCTTCCATTAATTCTATCATAGCTTTGTAGTGATCATGTTTACGTAATTTTACAATAGTTTTAAGAGTACCGGATGGAGCTTCGAAAGTTTTATCGCCATAGTCTTTAAGAAAACAATCAATACATAACCTTACTGTATCAATTAAAGTGTTTTCTTTATCATAAAACTCTATAAGCACCCAATCCATGTGACTGCTGGCCTCGAACTAACCAATTTCCTCCTACCCAGTAACCTTTCTTACATCCCCAGTGATGGGTGTGTACGAATAATGAGCGTCGTGAATTATTTGGCAATAAGCAGTAGTACTGGCTGGGAAGGCATTTTTAGTTTGAATCTCAAGTCTGACATCTACCGGGCCTGTTTTAATCGAATCATCTTGCTTTGAGCAGTCAATGAGGTACAAAGGGCACTTTGTTTTGAAATCATCAAAGTTTAACACAGGTGAACCAACCCTACCATAGTATGAACTCTGACAATTTGCATACATATCATAAAACAAGCAGGTGTTCCCGCGTATGTTATCTTAAGGATAAAAATTTGAGTTTAAGTATAGTTTTACATCCAATAGATCGCACGCATCAAATTGAGACATATCTTTGGTTAAATCGTTTTTTCTATCGGTTTGGAAGGCTAACACAATATACCGAGGCTGTTCAGTCTGATTACTTGTTTTTAGTGCCCAAGAAATTGTATCAGTTGTTGGAAGAGTCGGGTACTCGATCAACTCCCACTGGCGAAACGGGATGTGTATTGCTGCATTGTTTTCAATAAGCTTAAACATTCTAAGTTTTTGGCCATCGTTAAGTGTGACATGAGGTAGCCGCCAGTACATTTTTTCAATGTCCATGGTTAAAGTACCAGTTGCTGTTGTTATAACTGCACTTTCATCTCTAGCCGAGCGCAAAAAACCAACTCTTGTTTAACATTTACCATTACCTTCTTGTAATCCTCAGCAAAACCAAGTAAAAGTCTTAGTGGTATGGAATATGTAAATTCTGTTGTTTTATCGGTCTTTTTGCCAGGACCTAGCCAGCAAGCGTTAATTAAGGAGTTTCTCTCCTCTTCTCGGATTGAAATAAGATTTTTTAAAGTTGTAGTTATACCTACATTTTTTGTTCTGTCTATTTCTTTACCGCAAATTTCGTAGCGTATTTCTTCAAACAAAAATGCTATTGCGTTGTTAATCAATGAAACATCTTGAGCTGTTCCATCAGCTTTTTTGGCACTAACTTTACCGTGAATTAGAATATAGCTTTCAAATGGAGCAGTTATTATGTCTTGTTGGAGCACTGGAATGCGGATCTCATCATTTGATTTATAAGTAGTTGAAGCATAAGGCTGATGTGTATGAAATTCCAGCCCAGTGACAGAATCATCGTACAAGGCCTCGTTGTCTATTGATAACATGGCCATTTTGAAATACTTTGAAACCAAGAGAGCGGAGAAACTTAATATTTTTACAACTTAACCCAACGGATTTCTGAACACCACTGAAGCTACCCTCCAGGGGTGTATCCCTAAATACCAGACCCATTATGGCGTCTAAGATGTAGTCTCACTGAGATTCTCTCTCCGCGAAAATTAACTAAATCTCCGTCTTGGTCTCTTAAAGACACTGTCAAGTTGTTTATCCTCTGACTGATCACAGGCAAATAGATTACATTTCGAGGTATCTCAATAATTTTATAGCCAGGTGGATCTGACGGATAGAATTCATGTATTACATGTCCCTCAATACCGTTCAAGTAAGACCCGCGTGTGACATTACACTCTACTTGTATCGAATTGACTCTGATTATATCCACGGGTAATTCAGAAACATGATGCTCATTGGCTTTATACACTTTTTTCTTAAAACCCAACATTTTCCCCAACTTTTCCCCTTTTTCAAAGTCTACAAGCTCAGAGCAAAACAGTTCAGACTGTAAAGTGTTATTATTAGGCTTTAATGTAAACTTAACATTTTTTGGAAGTTTGGAGACTAAAAATTTTTCAATATCTTCAATTTCATAGGATCCTTCAGGTATAGTTATTTTTTGATTATCGCCATAATAAAACTCATCATTAATACCTTTCCCAATGTTTGGTATAGAGTTATAAGTTGTCAACTCTAGTAAACCCATTTCCCAGTCCCCACTGCTTACATCAATTGGAAATGTCAATTCATGAGATAAAATACTAGTGGTCCCTGTTAGGCAAAACATCATTGCAAAGGAACTTCAAGCACAGGTGGCCACAAATCACTGAATCAAAACTTTGTTGTCTCTCATAATTATAGTGAATATCACACCCAGTCAGATACTTGGTTATTTCAAGTGGTGGTCTCAGGTTCCCAAAACTATCGTAGTAGTAAACTTTTTTATTGATTTTTTTGTAACATACCCAATGAGTTCCTTGGCCTAATGATCTGTCCAAATTAATAATTGCTGATTCAAATTTCCTCGGGTATTTAGGTAAGCCGTCTCGCATGTAAACCCCTCTGAAATGTGGAATTTTCAAAAGTTTTGCATACTTGATCAAGTCATAGTTGGTAAGAGGTTTTATCGGTATTGAGAAGCTTTTTTTTTCTTCTGAGGTCTCTTCTTCTTCTTGCTTTTGCCTGCACCTTCCTTTCTATATGGTCTTAAATAAAGTCCTTTGCCTCTTGATCTTTTTACACCGCGTTTCTTCCTACGGCCACCACCTAGTTTCGTCTTTGCCTTCATAGCTGTTGTCACCACCCAAGCTGCTGCTCTCTCTCCTACTGATGCGTCTGAGGCTTTAAATCTTTTCCAAGCGCGTTCCGCTAACTCCTGGTCTGCCTGTCTACGTCTCTCTGAATCTTTATATCTTGAGTACGCAATATCATGCACTTTACAGGCTTGGTCCAATTTATTGATTCCTGGGTCTCCTCTAGCTAATCTCTGCTTTAATCTAGTACCTGGTCCACAGTACTGATAGCCTGGCAGGTGTAACTCAACAGGTAGTAGGTCAATAGCTTTGTTTAAAACAGATGAAACTATACCTCCACCCCGTTTGATTCCTCCTTTGCATATGACTTGTTTTCTCTTGGTCTTAGGCATTTATGGAAGAGATTTTCAACCTGTGGACTTATCGAACTCCAAAACACCACTGCCAGTGATAAACCAAACACATACCATTTATGTGTATATGATTAAAGTCTTCTATCTCTGTAATAGTCTGTATCATCACCTTCCTCTACTGGGAGATGTACATCAAGTGGTAGTACACCACCACCACTATTTTGAGCTGGTGGTTGTGGATTGGGTAACTTAAACAATTCTTCCCAATTTAAGTAATCATTTACGCCAGCTTGCGGTAAAATAGCTGCTCTACCAGTTTGTTTTTGATTGATATAGTTGTATACATATGCTCCAAACTTTTTCAGTTGCTTATCGTGATAGTCCTTATTACTACTGATAAACCCTTCGCATTTAGCCAGTCTAGTTTTGATTTGAGTAATACCAGACACTACCTCTGCAAGGTTAGTAGTTAATGGTAAAATATTGTCACTACAGGTTTGGTCAACATATCCTTTGGTAGCCGCATCATTTGATTCAGTGGGTATCGCGGTGTTTTTTATTTGCTTGTTCTGAGCATCATAGTGCTCATTACTAAGTATCATACTTAGTTTATTCAGGCTTTGCAGGTTTACAGCATCCATAGGGTCTACTGGGTCACCGATATTGGAAACTCTCTTCTTTCTCATATTGTATTTATATTTTGTATAAGGTATACAGTTTCCATCCACATAGCTCTTTGTTGCTGCATCAGGTGGTTCCAAAGGTATAGCCAAGTTACAAAGTCTTTTAGTTTGCATACCATAGTTACCGTCGGATGTTAAATTGAAACCTTCGCCCTTGGGACCCTTAAGATCCTTGCCACGGGCTTTTAAGCTACGTCCAAACTTGTCAATAGTCATCGTAGTAATACTTTAAATCTACTGTTCCCTGATCCTTTTATGTATCCAGCTCTTAATTCTTCTTCTTCTATCACGCTCAATATATCCATGGCAGCGGCTGCGGCTGCGGCTGCGGCTGCGGCTGCGACTTCAATATAGTAAAGCTTTAAATCTACTGTTTCCCGCTCCTCTAACGTATCCAGCTTCTCTCAATTCTTCTATAATACTTAATATTTCATTAGTATGCACTCCTCGGTTACCACTCTCGGTGGACATGGCAATGTGCCTTAGTCTTTCAACCAACTCGTTTGGATCATCCCAGTGTATAATATCATGGGTCTTTATTGTTTTCCATTGCAATCCTTTTCCACTACTGCTAGAGGAGGAGGAGGAGGAGGGAAACAATGGCTTGATAATTTTTGTGTATTTTGTACTTTTGCTAGCTTTAACCCTACCATCAAACTTGTATCCTTCCCTGTGAACATTTGTATTAATCATGATACTTTTATAAGTATTTAAATCATCACCATTAAATACTGTACTATCAGGGACTCTTTTAAAAATAAGTTCATATAATCCAGGTGAACTTCCATACCTAGTACCGCCGATAATTATATTTCCATCGTCATCAAAGTCCAACTCTTTACTTCCGATCATTAGTTTGTCATTTTCATAACGTGGACCAAAGGTATAGTCGATAATTTTCTTAGGGCCAGCATCTTTTATAAACCAAGTCATATATTCCTTTGTTATAGGGTTTTGGAAATATTCATCAATAAATTGGGTAGTTGTGGCCAAGCCTTCTTCATTAGATACCAAGTCTGACAAATCCCCCTGGAGGTTGGGTGTTGAAGCTCTTGATGGTGCAAATTCCTCTCTTGCTTTTGGTGTTGATTCAAATGATTCTTCTTCTTCTTCTTCAGAGTCATCGTACTCCATTGGCTCTTCCTTTTCCTGTTTAATACTCCTTTGTTCAGTCTTAATGTCCATAGCATCTTGTGGATTGCTTTTCCTAAGTTCTTTTAATAAGGGCTTATACTGTCTTTCTAACATTATTTCATTTTCTTCCGTTCCATCCTTGAACATTTGATATTTGCGTTTAATAGTGTTAATAGTAGAAAGGTCCCCACTTAAGCAGTAACATGGGCTCTTATGGGGAATAGATTTAACATGGGCTTTTATGGAGAAAAGATTTAACATGGGCTCTTATGGAGAGTATATTTAACATTGAGTCTTATGGAGTAATAAATTACTTGAAATGTAACAGTATTGTTAGGTATATAGTGTAATAAATGTGTTTTTATCTTATAATCAATTGTAAATGTTGAGTTGTTGTGTCTAGTGAGGTACTTAACAGCAAACTACTAACTACTAACTAGGTCAAACCTAACTTAACCTGACCTATTTTAAACCTAACTCAACCTGACCTCTTTTAACCTAACTCAACCTGACCTCTTTTAACCTAACTTAACCTGACCTATTTTAACCTAACTTAACCTGACCTATTTTAACCTAACTTAACCTGGCCTATTTTATCCTAACTTAACCTATTGTATTTTATTTAAAACATTTATTTATTATAGATAAATTCTTTTATACTATACTTCTTAGAGGCAAAACTCCATTAGTAGATAGACTCATATGAGCCAGGTTCTTTAGCAAGTACTGTATGAGATTAGATACTCAAAGAGAGCACCGATTCGGTGCTCTCTACTTCCGGTCCATACGAAACACGATGACTACCGGTTGGCCGCCATGACATAACCCGAGTTAGACACGAACTTGTACGGAGATTACCGAACTTACACGAACTCGGATCCTAACGAGTCAACAAGTCGGAAAAATGCAACCCTATTGGTTCAGTTCGAGTCAGAAACGAACTCGTCTGGGGATAGATGAAAACATTAAGTGACAACACAAGTAAGGTTCATTAATAAATAAATATATTTGATAGTTTAAGGGGGAATGATATTTTTTTTCCTTACATGATCATAAACTGACAATAGACAATTTTTCATTATCTCTCAACCCCGTCTGATAAACGGGGTTTTCATAGTCAAGTTAGGTAAAAATAAACGCAAAGCATACACAAACGCATCACGCAAACTCACATGCAAACGCATATGCAAACAAACGCAAAGCATACGTAAAGCAAACGCAAAGCATACACAAACGCGTCACGCAAACGCAAACGCACTTACAAACGCAATGCAAACACAAAGCATACATAAAGCATACACAAATCATACATAAACCATACGTAAAGCAAACACAATAAAAACGTAAAGCATACACAAAGCAAACGCAATGCAAACGTAAACACACATACAAACACATATGCGAACGCAAACAAACATGCAAACGCAAACGCATATGCAAACGCTCACTGAAGAGAGCACCATTTCAGTGCTCTTTTCAGAAAAGCAATATCTAAAGTCATCCCACAATAACTTTAACTGAACTCTTCTAAGTCAACAAATTTTTAGGGCCCACGTTTCCACACCACGGTAAGCCTTTATGGCTATGCCGTAGGGGCCTCGGCGCACTCTTTTTGTTAACCCAGAGCATCCCCTGTAGGCCTAACCTCTGGGGTGAGGATAGAACCATTAGTTCTATCTCTCACGATAATGTTGAAAATTTTGAACGTCCAGTTTCCACACCACGGTAGGTCGTAACCAGGCCGTATGGACGCCGGCGCGTTTTTTATTATAGTGAGTTCCCCAGTAGGCCTAGTCTCACTTGTTTAACCCACTGCCCCATCCAACGCAGTGAGTCGTGACAGCCATTCCATAACAATTTGCTGCCTCCGAAATATATCTTTTTTGTATTTTATATTTTTATATATTTTTTTTGCCCTCTGTTGGTCCGTTCATTGTGTATGAGGTTTAAGGTAGTGACTTTGTCCTCTACCCGTATCTCTCTCCATTTACTGAGACCGACAGAGGATCTTTATATTTTTTGACTCAAACAATTGATTTTACATTCTACAAACCCAATAAAGCTTAGTAAGAGAGCTACTCATTATCTTTGAAATCTAAAAATATCCCACCGGGCATATTAATTGAATGACCCAGAATTTTTAAAGTTCTGAGCCAAACTATTAACTTTGCCCTACATTCACACACCATTCAGGTTTACGGGTTTTTACACCGCACCAGGGACCTTCATTCAGGTTTACGGGCTTTTACGCCGCGCCAGTGACCTCCATACACACCGGGCTGTTCAAAGGTGTAGCCTAGATCCGAGGAGGGATCCGAGGAGGGGGGGAAACGTTGCGTTTGCGTGACGCGTTTGTGTATGCTTTGCGTTTGCTTTACGTATGCTTTGCGTTTGTTTGCATATGCGTTTGCATGTGAGTTTGCGTGATGCGTTTGTGTATGCTTTGCGTTTATTTTTACCTAACTTGACTATGAAAACCCCGTTTATCAGACGGGGTTGAGAGATAATGAAAAATTGTCTATTGTCAGTTTATGATCATGTAAGGAAAAAAAATATCATTCCCCCTTAAACTATCAAATATATTTATTTATTAATGAACCTTACTTGTGTTGTCACTTAATGTTTTCATCTATCCCCAGACGAGTTCGTTTCTGACTCGAACTGAACCAATAGGGTTGCATTTTTCCGACTTGTTGACTCGTTAGGATCCGAGTTCGTGTAAGTTCGGTAATCTCCGTACAAGTTCGTGTCTAACTCGGGTTATGTCATGGCGGCCAACCGGTAGTCATCGTGTTTCGTATGGACCGGAAGTAGAGAGCACCGAATCGGTGCTCTCTTTGAGTATCTAATCTCATACAGTACTTGCTAAAGAACCTGGCTCATATGAGTCTATCTACTAATGGAGTTTTGCCTCTAAGAAGTATAGTATAAAAGAATTTATCTATAATAAATAAATGTTTTAAATAAAATACAATAGGTTAAGTTAGGATAAAATAGGCCAGGTTAAGTTAGGTTAAAATAGGTCAGGTTAAGTTAGGTTAAAATAGGTCAGGTTAAGTTAGGTTAAAAGAGGTCAGGTTGAGTTAGGTTAAAAGAGGTCAGGTTGAGTTAGGTTTAAAATAGGTCAGGTTAAGTTAGGTTTGACCTAGTTAGTAGTTAGTAGTTTGCTGTTAAGTACCTCACTAGACACAACAACTCAACATTTACAATTGATTATAAGATAAAAACACATTTATTACACTATATACCTAACAATACTGTTACATTTCAAGTAATTTATTACTCCATAAGACTCAATGTTAAATATACTCTCCATAAGAGCCCATGTTAAATCTTTTCTCCATAAAAGCCCATGTTAAATCTATTCCCCATAAGAGCCCATGTTACTGCTTAAGTGGGGACCTTTCTACTCGCTATTAACATAGACCAACGGTTGTGACTTATTAGATTGTTAGTAAACGGGCAAAAATTTGTTTGAGTCTTAAGGAGATCCTCTTTCTAAGACTTTTTTATATTTTTAATGGCTTTTGTGGGTTTATTCTATTTATATTTGACCAAATTAGAGGATTTATGTAAAAAATATGTTACCTAAATATATTTTGGGTGACTTTGGGGTAATTTTGAAAATTTAAGAATATTTTTTAATATTTTCAATTTTGAATAACTTTTTTGTTCATCGACATAATGTAAAATACCCCCGTTGCAGCAGACCTGCATACTCAGCGAATTTCAAGTGCAAAACAACATATTTCGATCCAACATAGCGAGATTTGACATGTTTTTGTAAGCTCCATAAGAATAACATGGGGAATGAGTATGGAGGTTTGCTGCTACAGGTATATTAAAACTGGGTGGTTTTAATTCAATATTTAGTAGATCTGAACTAGAAGAAGCCATTTACCAAGTTTTATAAAGATATGTTGAGAAATAAGCGAGATATAGAATTTTACTTATTTCCCATAAGGTTAACATTGGGACAACGTACTGTGTTTACCACTTTCAATATCTCGGCAACCAATGGACATAGAGCCATGATTCAAAATACTAAATTGTTTGTTTTTTTGGGCTGAATTCAATGGTGCCAATAAAAATTTGAAAAATTTTATTTTTCTAAGTAAAAATCTCAAAAAATCCATTTTTGGGGGGGTTTACCCCCCTTTACCCCCCCTTCCGGTGGTCCGATCGGGCTGGTTTACGAACTCGTCCGAATAATTACTACTTTACACGTCTATGCCAAATTTCATTCCGATTGGACCATTTTTGCGCAAGTTATCGTGCTTAAAGACACATATATATATATATATAGATATATATATATATATAGATATATATATATATATATTTATGAAAGTGAACGAATGGTGTTTTTGGCATCTGAGGACCTCAAAAAGAAAAGTTATGATGGTTTTAGGCTTAGGTCTTACCATGAGACCTACGGTAACAGCTTCTTCCCTATAGGGGAAATTCGCTAAAAGAAAGTATGTTTTACTTCCCAACTTAACAATGAACATTTCTGTGTACTGAAAATATGGTAACACAAAAAATGCATTGTCAGTAGCCTCTTTTACAATATGGTAAACAATTTTATGAAAAAACAGATTTTCATTGTAAAACAATGAAATTTATAAGAAAAGATAATTGCACAATGTTTTCTATACACACAAATCTTCTAAATACTATCAAAAATATCTGGTTAAAATTTCATAAGAAAATAATAAGTAGATACAAAGTTATTCAAACTTACGTAAATGCAGTCGATGAAAAACATACTTTTTAGGAAACGCAGTTTTCACTATACTCCACGCACACACTAAAATCAATTGAAATCACTGAGTGCAATGTTTTCAATATTATTGCAAAAGTACCTGAAATAATTTTCCAAATCAAATGGAACTTTGGATATAGAAATAAATTTGGAATTAGAAAATGTCACTTTTGAAAAAAGTCAAAAATTTTGAAAAAACAGCCTATAAAAGGAGGCGTATCCCCTTAATAACTCTTATATTAGAGAAAAAAACTGAACATAGGTAAGTAGTAATTTTTGTTATAAGTCTTAAGGACTTATAAGTCCTTAAGACTTGTTTTTGTCATTTAAGGACTTATAAGTCCTTAAATGGAAGTCACTTTCTCTTGGGAGAATCGCTGATCTGTATTTCTTGCACAACGAAAAAACAGGATCTACGATCTGCTCAATTATTCGAGGTTCATAAGCTTAAAAGTATTAAAATTAAAAATCGGTTTAAAACCTGTTGTTTTTCTCTAAACACATTTTCAGGAAAGATACATTGAAGAGTTTCCAAAATAGCGATAAAAACTGTGTGACTTAGCTTCCATCCTTATTTTGCATGTTTCTGAAAGAATTTTAAAGAAGTTTTTGAAGTTCCCCTCATAGATTACAGGGCCTTTTTCAACTTTCTAAATTTTAGGAAACTGTTTTGAGAAACTTTTAAACGACAATGACCTCCTGTAGTGCTTTCGTTTCCTTTCTTGACTGGTCTTTATTCCTGTTCGTGTATATATTACTCTGGGAAGTTGCCTGAAGTATGAAACCAAATAAATATTTCTAGCCGAATAGCTACCTTACTACCAGTCTAGATGGCTTTCATGATCGGCTTATCTATCTATCTACGTAATAATTTACGAGCCATTTTTCAGTAGAAAATGAATTTAATGAACAACGACATAGGAATTAAAATTGAACGATCATTTCCCCCTTTCACACAATTAAAACCCCACAACCGCGTGATTTTCCATAAAACTTGCCATCGATCTGGAGATGAAAGTCGACGCGGAAGCAGTGAGTCGGTGAGTCAGTGAGTAGTTCTGTCACGTCGGTCCACTAGCGGTCGCTGATGGTAGAAAGCCGCGACTTCGACCGACAAACATCACAACACACGGTCTAGTGTATGGATATCGAAAGAAAACATCGATATTTATATCGACGATAATATCGGACCCTTAAAATCGATATTCCGATAATATCGGATCAAAAATACTGTATCTATATTTTGGAAAAATATCGATATTTCGGAAAAATTTTGTTAAAAATTAATCGAATGTATACGTTATATCACAACAGTTTGCAGCACACCTGTGAACTACGTGTCCATTTGACGTAAAATTGTTTACAATTTATACTTGAAGTATAATTTTAGATCAATAACTGTAAAATAAATTATTTTACTGCGAAAGACTCTTGTTTCAATTAGCCTATATAGCCAGGATAATTTTTTTAAAATTCTTTTGGATAACATATCTTTACAACAAATAATAAAAAAAAATAACTAAAAACCCATTCTTGTAGCTAATAAGTTATTTTCAAATTGATTTCTTTAATATTTTCTTAAAAAATAATATTTAATTACTAATAATAAAAAAGTGCAGAAAAAGTTAAACTGTATTTTATTTATGTATTATTCTTATAAATTTGCTAATATCGATACTAACAATAATATCGAAGTAAAATATCGATATCCCGATAATATTGGAAGCCTGATATCGATATAAAAATAACGATATATCGGAACCAAAATATCGATACTTCCGATATATCGGATATCGATACCAAACACTAACACGGTCGCATCTGGCTACAGCCGCAGACATAGACATCCGCGGCTATATCAGGCATATCTGGACTCCGCGATCAGAACTCATTTGTTGACAGACTTGTGATGTTGAGGGTCTTTTGCCTCAGGTTTGAATTCACATTGTACATTCGTGTTCGGGATGTTTTTTGTAAGAGGGGTTGTTGTAATTTTTAAATTTTAATTTTTTAAATTGGTTTCCGAATTTATTTTATTTAATAAAGATAAAAATTGTGTTTTAACATTTAAATGCGGCAATAGAAATCTCATACGCTGGTTTGCACCCCCGCAGATCACAACCCAAATACGCTCTTTTGGATCAAAATAACCTGTGTTGAATTTCTTTGTTAGTGGTACTGAGTGTTTATAGTGGTTTTTTTATATATTTTTTTGCAAATTACTATTCCTTCTACCCTACAAGGTGACACCCATCTTATAAATCCTGATACTAATGAATGTTAATGACCAAATTAAATGATACAAACTTATCTGAAAAACAAATATTCTATCACATTATTCCTTCATACAGTATTATAGTGAGTTGAATTAATCAAAAAGTGTAGTAGTATTTTTTGAAAAGGGTACGGAAAACAAGAATTTACTTTTTTGACACTGTTGTGACACAAGCTAAGGCTCACTGCATGCAAGGCCGTAGCCAGAATTTTTTCGGGGGTGGGGGGGGAGGGGGGGGGGTGGTTCGAGCTCCCGATATCAGTGCAAAATTTCGATCACTAACACTGTTGACTTTTTTTAATCACTAAATTAGTCTAATTCACTCTTCACCCCTACGCGGCCCCTGCCGGCGCGCAACCCCAAATCCAGTGCTGTCCGCGGTCACAACATTACTTTATGAACTCATGTTTAAATGCTATTCCAAAATTTCGGGGGGGGGGGTTAACCCCCTAACCCCCCCCCCCACCCCTGGCTAAGGCCTTGACTGCATGTATTCGATCAGAACTTTGCCCCGCCACTGGAGGCGGTAAGCGAGTGCTCTTTCCAAACCCATCAATCACGACCGTGTCAGAGCGTGGTAATGGAGTCGCGGACTGTGGGACTGCGACTGAGACTGCGGTACGTGAGACCGCAGCGGCAGCGGCAGTGGTCTGCCAGACCGGCAGTTGACCCAACGGGACAAGGGACAATTGCAGAGACGATCTCTCACTCTTCTCCCTCAATGGACAGTTGGTTGTGCAGTGTTCTATTGTAAGGAATCCTCGGAGATGATCGAGAAAAAGAGTCAGAGCGATGGTTGAAAACGCAATGGGAAACGAGTTTATTTATATTATAGACTCCGGGCCAGAAAACGGACGAGTTTTTCTTTTCAAGTCGGTTTATTTTGTCGTGTGCCTACGATGCTTGATTGAAATTTAAAGTTTTTTAGGTAGATGCTAAGCCAACTCTGCTAAAAGTTTTGTTTTATTGTAAATGATGAATATTATTTTGTCATTGGACCCTGAATTACTATGAAAAAACTGTATTGCTCTTTTTTTGTAATAAAAGTACTACATTAGATACATTAGTTGAAATGGCAACCTACCCAGGTAGGTATATTAAGCTAAGTATGAATGACAGATGAGTGAAGGATGATTGAGGCTATGGTAGCATTATTGTAGTTTTTCATACCTTGTTTTACCCGTGCATGATTCAATGAGTAATTTGATAAAGAAATTATATAAATTATTAGTTTCAAGCGTCAAACAATCTCAGACAGGCAAGAGTGCTAAAAATCTATAAATAACACTTTGCCAAGGATATAATAACACCCACAAAAAAATCCTAAACAACGATCCATTCATCAGGTGCTGAAGTTAAACACAACAGTCAGTGATACGATCCGGTGTCGTGACCTCCGCATTGAGACGCGGGTCTCCGGCGGGCGGCTCCAGCGCTGCCGTCATGACCTCACGTGGCGGCTGGCGGCACAGTAGCTCGGTAGCGGCTGGGGTCACACGGGTCAGGCGAAACTTGTCCTCGAAAAATACGGCACATGGATTGGTTGACAACACGTTTAGGAGATTTTGATTTTGATTTTTGTGTATAGTTCATTTTATTTTCAGCTTTGGGGACCATTTATACCTGAAGCAGTTCACCTGAGTGGAGTGAATGTCATCAGAACACCACAGCTGATCTATGAAGTCGTACTAGCCTGACAATCCTGACTTGTTAGCATTTTCTGTACTCGAATTAATACAACTATGAAGCGCGAGAGGGAGGAAAATTTTATATGTCATTCGGCAGCGATAGGCCAACCCTTCGAGGGCAGACGAAAACACACGAGGAGTTCCGAAATATCCGAAAATTCCAGATTAAGTGTTACTATCTAGCAGACGATCAATAAATTTTTAGGGTAAGATATAAAACAACAAACCAAATGATTCATCCAATGGGAATCGACGTCGGCGTCGTGACAAAACACCCGAAATGCTCCAACCAATGACATTCTTAGCGGGATCTTGCGAATAATACTAGTTGGTGTTCGTTTGTTTACTGAGCGACCACGGTAACTAGCGACATGCCTGGCGCTGGCGAACGATAAGTGAAATTTCCCTACTTAACAACTGTCTACTTAACTCTTTATCACATTAATTTTTACATTGTCCATCATCCAAGATCACTGGGAATAAACTATGTTTGACAGCTCCGGCAACAGAGTAGGATATAGTTCAAGATAAAACGGACGAAGTGTACATTTGCCATCACTGTACAGTAAAAATACGTTTCACGACGTTTTGGGTTCTTAAATCCGACTCCTTTTCCACTAAAGACGGGATCAGACTCCAGAGCCCGAAAACCCCGAGTCGTGGAACTTGTTTGCTACCCCCCATCACCGGCAATGAATTTCAAACACAATATCCTCCAAATAATAAACGGCTTCATGAATGTTTACACCACCGTGTACAGACCCAAATCTGATAAAGCCTTGACAAACAGGACTACGTTTCTCTTCTGTCGTAGATGTGATCATAGAACAACAACAACAAATCTTTCAGAGCATTGACAAACACAACATTCCTAATAATAAAACTACAGTACCGTGAAATTAAGTACATAATCCAAGATTTTTAACACGCTCTGATTTAGTTTGATTATTTTTGAAAAAATAATTACATTGAAGGCAACTTGTACAAATAACAAGATTGTTTAACGCAACAACGACTTTTTTCAAATTGTGAGCGGAATTGTCTGTCAAAAATGATGAACAGGCGGTGGTGCCGGCTCCGCTTGCAGGGTTAGTCACCCCGAAGAAATAGAGTAGCACCTACGTTACGTTACGTTGAAGGTCAGAGATAAGTTTATCAAGCGACTAGCGCCAAGAATGTGTCGCATGCCACTGACAGCAACGCTTTATCACTCACTCCCCCGCACCTTGCTGTGATACGCTGCCGAAACTGTTTCTACCTGCAATTTGTCGTTACTTCAGTTTATGAAGCTTATATGGTAAACTGGAGGGAGAAAGTGTAAAATAAAGGAATTGTGTGAAATAAAATAAAGTATTGTCAATTTTTGTAACCGTACGAAGGATGCACATGTATCTGTTAAAATGGCGTAGATTGACACTGAAGGCCTATTTCATCGGAGGTCCTACTGCTCAATCACTGACTTTATTTGAGAGGACACCTTCCAACACATGAAATTCATGTAGAAGATTGGAGGGAGAAACTTGACAATTCCCGTTTCTATAAGGATACTGATAAAGACGCCGATATAAGTTGTCCGGGAAGTTTAAACATAGGATCATAGTTTGAGATGAGCAGCCATACATAAAACACGATTACTACATGAACAACGTTTTGTATAGTTTTGACAAGGATAGAGCACCATTATACGTCAAATAGAATGATCAGACTATAACTGGGTGTGTAATTTAAAATAGTTTAAATACACGAAAATAATTCCATTAGGTGTTATAGCGTTAATAGATAGACATTCATAATTTCAAAAATTGAAATCCAAGCAATAGAGTGAAATAACAGACCCAATTTCCACTTGGTACCGTATCAATACAAAATCAGCCCGAATCAACGACCATTCTGGGAAACTAATAACAGTAGACTGTCTAGTCACCAACTAAACACTCAAGTTTCCTGAGCTTCAGTTTAAGCCAAAACTGTAAAATTATTGAATTTTGTTATACGCATTTAACTCTCTACTGCCTATAAAGTTACCTATTTATGAATCAACATAAGAAATATCAGTCATATCCACCCTTTGGTTATATAGCTAATCAAAGCATAAAAATAAACTCCATTTATTCTATAATTATTAAACAGCTTATACATATGTCCAAGCAACTTATACAGAACTAATACATAAACACTTCATCGATGAGTGATGTTATATTTCATATCAAGAGTGTAAAATGGGTCATTCCATATTCGAGACCTTATATGTTTGAAGTGCAAGGTTTATCGAGTTCTTCATATGGTCGAGAATATGCAGACCACTTTTACTCGTATTTTGAACGATACTTTTCGTAACACCGCTACCATTAAAACTATTTGTTTGTTTATATCGAAAAATCCAATAAAGACACTAAACATTACTTTTGCTTAGTAAAAATCGTTTTTGCGCGGTAAACAGTGTAATGATGGTAATTGCAAAGTAATAAAGAACGTAAATAGGAGATTTCATAGTACTTAGCGAGACATTTTTAAAGATTTGAAAAACTGTGTTTCGAAATTCAATGCAGTGCAGACGAAAGATGAAAGAAACACGTGTTTAGCAAGTGACATTCGGGGACAACAATGCATATAAATAAACACTTCCGAGTGGCAAAGGTCCAATGCGGCCAGTCGCTGTGTCGCGACATTGTCTCCGAGTACCGGCTACAACGACACCCGACCAAACCAAAACTAGGGACGTTCCGATACTTTCGATTCTAGTACGTATCGATACTTTTCTTTCGATATTTACGGTATCGGTATCGCATCGAATCATTTGACACTATCGTGGTATCGAAAGAAAGTTTGGAGCATCGGATCAAAAGTATCGAATCAAATATAAAATATTAAACGCGCCAGGGGAGGAAGAATTATTAACAAGATAATCAGCAAAATAACTATAGAAATGTCGGTTATCTTCCACGTTGTGTTTTTTGTCGCATAAGGTTGTGTTCTGCCTCCCAGAAGGCAGCGATGGCGGCAAGGATTGAGTTGAAAGCGTCACCGCCGCTATAGCAGCTACACCCGATCGCCACCTTTATACAGCGCGCTGCGGCTGTTATGTTAGGTTAGGTTATCATAAATATGTTAGTAGGACTTTCCTCGTTCGTTACGAATCAAACAATACTGATAAGTCATTCTTTTGCCCGCCAAATCCTATAGGCGAGAGATGCACACACTCCGGTCAACAACCTGACCGGAGGCGATTTGGCAAACGAAAATATGACTTATCTGATATCGTTAGATTCGTAACGAAACAAGGAAAGTCCTATTAACATATTTATGATAACCTAACCCAACATAACCACCGCAGCGCGCTGTATTAGGGTAGCCTCCGTATAATACCAAAGTACCAAAAGGGTAACTCTTAATTTAAGGTAGGGTCCAATCTCTCGCGGAAAAGTATACCATAAACTGCAGTTCCACATTAACTGAAGCGAAACATGTAAACCCACGTTTGTGACAATGAAACAAAAACTAAGTATCCTAGAGACACTAGATAGAGGCAAATCGTTCCAAAGTATTTTTAGTAGGTTATGATTCAAGTAATAGATTTTCGTATCGCTTCAATTAACGTGAAACTCTAAGACAAACTACCTAAGTCTCAGTAACGTGCTATAACTACGATACTTTAAGAATATAAAGACAACAAAATACTGTACTTCTCTCGATGACGGAATGTGTGTGGTTTTAGCCACCAGATTTTTGTTTGAACTACCTACTGACCCTCCTAAGGTAGCAGTCCCTGAATTTGTGTCGTAATACGGCATCCTTTAGAGGTGTAGTTTTGGTCGGGTGACATCGTTTTCGGACACCTGTCTCTCCACAGTGGCTTTCAGTAAAGAGAGACATGTTCAGGATATTCAGGACGCGTTCATGACATTTAGGATATTCAGGACACGGTCTCTCTACCACTGTTCGCATTCATGTGGAGACCAGGGACATAGTCGTTCCTCCTCTACCCTCGGTAGTTATTTAGCACACCTATGCAGCTCTAGAAATAGTACGAGATCACAGAGAGCTTAACACGCGTGACACGTTTGTCTTGCGTTTGATGGTAGAGAAAGGCTCAGAGTGAAATGTGAAGCAGCGAAAGCAGCAGAAAAGAGGAGGGAAAATACAAGGCAGTAGTTGTTTGTGTGGAATTACTGTACATCAAACTCAAATTACAATTGCAAATGCTTCATTTGCTCTTCATTGTGGATAAAGAAAAACACACATTCCGAAGCTTATAGCCTATAGGCCTACTGCATTAAATGAAGCACTCAATGTTCAAGACTGTTTAAGCAGAAAAAAAACGAATATATTTGTTTATGTGTTGTGTAAGTCTAATAGATGTAAGCCCAACAATGCATCATAACATTAAGAATGTCATGTTACAAAGGCTTCGAAAGCTTTTAATTGAACAAATACTTATCTTATGATGTTTTACAATTCTACAATGATGTTCTACATACTTCCTGGTCCAATCCTCACTACAGGTAGGCTAATCTAGTGGTTTTTGTAGTTCATTCTAGACCTTGCATGATCACCTGCGATAGGCTGTGTTTTTGTATATGAAGAATTTAAATAAAATTTAAAGTACGGTTCTTATGAGAATTTTTTGTCTAAGTTAGATTGAATAAGCGTCTGGTAATCAGGGAAAGTTTCAATAAAATCGAAAGCATTTCAGTTTCCAGTTACGTGTAATATGGGATGACGTAACAGTTCGGGAGCGCAATTCAATTATTTTTTTCATCACGTACTTAAATGATTCCTTGATGATAGGCTTTATGAAGGCATTTATTTAAATCTAATTCTAAGCTGAGCTGAGACTGATTGGGTCAGTCTCAGCTCAGCTCTGATTGGGTGTGGACGTGCTCTCTCCTGTCTGGTGATTCTTGATACTTGTGATTCCTGTGTTATTGTTTTTCTTTTCAGCTTAGTGTTTGCGTGACTGCTTTTACAGTTTTCTGTTTTAGCTGTGTTTTTGTCCAGGTTTTCCTGGCTATGTGTTACTAATCTTGTTATGTTCTAGGTTTTCTTCCACCTGAAGACGGGATCAGATTCCAGATCCCGAAACGTCGTGAAACTTGTTTTTTACTAATCAGTGATGGCAAATGTCCGCAAAAATCATAATCAAAATATAAAATCACCATCACCAACAATGAATTTTCAAACAAAGAAAAAGTCGGATGTCGGAGAAGTTTTGGTGAAGCAAAGAAATGTACTGAGCCTTTCATATTATGCGACAACGACTTTTTGTCGGTCCGACGCCCGGCGGCAGTCGGATGGTACCAGTGGTTTGTCCGACGCCGGATTGAATTCATCCGACACATTTGGTAGTAGTGGAACATATGATCAAAAGGCCGCTTTCACACTGTCCGATAGATCTACTTCCGGCCACTATTGTTGTCATTTTGCACATGCTTTAGTAGATCTACGTTTCGCAACATCTGATTGATTAGTAATTGTTTTATATCTTTGAGTTGTTTGTATTTTTATAGTTTTTAAGCGTTGTTTTGTTGGTTTACCAAACTATAATCGCAAATAATTAAGCCCAAAAATAACAACGCTGGCAGAAATTTTCAATCATTTTTTAATCACATTTATTGAATGTACATCCTTATTGTGGGATAAACATATCGTCTACATATATAAAAGCCAAAACCCATTGACTGACTGACTGACGGACTGACTGATCACAGTTTCTCAAAAACTATAAGGCTTAGAGCCATCAAACTCGGCACAAATATTCCTTACAGGCTCTAGATGCGTACTAGGAAAGGATTTTGCAATATTTTGTCTCTAAAGGACGAAATATGGTATATTATAAAATACAATATGGCGGCCACTTTTAGCTTTCAAAGCTTAATTTCTCAAAAACCACAAGACTTTGGGCCATGAAACTTGGCACAATTATTCTTTATAGGCTTTAGATGCGAAAAAAGAAAGGTTTTAAAAATAGGCTTTCTCAGGCGGCTAAAAATGATTATTTGAAAAAAATAAAAATGGCGGCCATTTTAGTTTTTCCTATGGATGGGAGTCCTGTAGAATATTTTCAGGAAACAGAAAAGGAACAAGAACTAATCTACTGAAAGAATAAAATTTAAAATTTTTATTAGAAACTTTTTGGGGAAATAGGTTATTGGCCAAGATATTTACCTCCTACTTTTTCTTATAGTTTTCGGTTTATTTTCAAAAACGTGTTAAATTCAGATTGATGTCAAGTTGCAAATCCATCCTTAGTGTCTTCTTTGTTTTATATTCCGGGTTATCCTCATTCTCTGTACAGTAGGCGCCCTCTAGTTCGGCTTCGGTTGGATCGGCCGCCGGATGGTCCGGCCGGTCCTAGGATGGTGAATCATATCCGTTATATCACCACGCCGCACCGCGAGGGAATGACCTTCGACAGTATTTATCCTGAATCTTTAGTTTCCGGCCGTAGAAGTAAACTATTTATGTCAGTTTAGATTACGGACAAGCTTGTAATTGATGGATACACTTGACCTCAACTAACACAATATGTTATTCTTTCAATATGAGGACTTTACAGTGAGATTTGATCTTGGATTTCACTTGTATACAACAAAAGAAAATAACATGTTTCTTAACATTTTTATAGGTTATGAATAAAGTAATGTTATACGTGTAACTTAATTCGGCAAATAAATTTCTAGTGTGTGTTTACAGTAAATAAAGAGTTTTTCTGCTCACTTTATATCCTCAGTACGGTATCGGTAAAACCAATGACGCAATATGACAGTTCAACATAAGAGACGTCAAAATATTTTCTTTGGCAATTAAACACTGTAAATATGTTTAAATAGCGTGTTTTGTTGATTTTTAAACATAGGGTTTGGGATTTAATAGGGTTATTTTACATTTTGATAGTACATCCGGGTGGTCCGGCCATTTTGTAGTCCGGCCAGGGGTCCGGTCCCGAGGTGGCCGACCTAGAGGGCGCCTACTATTGCGAAATTGGAGGGAGTTAATTTATAACATTTGCTAATCATGAGAGGAACATGTTTAGAGGAAGCGTTACACTTTCTCATTTTCATCTAGAGTGGAATAATCAGCTGCATCTTAAGGGTTTAATTGCACGCACATGACCCAAATAAATCAGTCCATTTGTTAATTTTTCCTAAAAATTGCACAAGGCATAATATAATTAAATTAAAATGAGCTATTCTTTTAGCGGGCGAAGCTGCGGGTATATCTGCTAGTAATTTATGAAGATAATAAGATTATAAAGGCTTGGAAGGAAGTTAAAGAATTCGATAGGCTAAGTGGTAAAAAACCACCTTCGGCAAGTAATAAATTTAAGGTGCAATGAGTAAATACGATGTGATTTTGATCGCACATACCTATATTACAATTTAACATTATTTTTTATTCTATCCAACGTTATTTTATTATATTTTACATTGACGGCGATTCAACAAACATAATGCCATAATATATAAGCTATACGCGGTCCGTTGCGGTTCTAATGATGGAACACGTAGCCTACGACTGATCAAGTAAATAAAAATTTATTCGGACCCGGTGTTCCGACTTTTTGCCAGATAGTGTGAAAGAGTGCTAAGTTTTGTGTATGGTTATTCCTACATCCGACTTTTTGTCGGACCGACAAAAGTCGGATATTGTGAAACTGGCCGAACAGGCGAGTTAACGTCCGCCAGCGAGGTGAGGCCGCGTCGCTTAGCATATGTTTATCTGTAGGTGTGATTAACATGACAAGTTAAGTCCTAACACCTAACACCAACTGGCACTGGCACACTAATGAGCTATTGTGGAACTTGTCGCTAGCGCTTGGCTAAAGACGAGTCACGGGGTTTCGCAATGTTCGCGGGTCGTTCTAAAATTTCGGTTAAATTATTGCTTGGATTTGACTTTTTTGGATTGATTGAGTAGCCTAGGATTTGTGTGATTAGGGAATTTTACGTGAGTTGAATATGTATGATTTTAAAACGTGTGATTGATAAATGCGTAAGTGTATATTAAAATAATGTATCTTGGAAGATTCGAATTGGCGTTTCTTATGAATATGACTAAAGCTATTTAATTGAGGATCAATGCATCAATACATGCATTAGGAATGCTTTTTTAGTATTTGTAAAGCTTTTTTTAACGTCTTAATCTTTTTTTAGTATACAGTAGTTGATACTTTGGCTCACAGTACGTTTTTCCTACAAAAAAATAAATAAAGTATTGATATTAACTACCTAAGCTTTTTTGGTTTGTTGAGTTGATATGAAAAGAATAAATGAATCGATTTTAACTTTCAGTTTTAACTTAAGCTAATAACGGTGAGAATTTTTCTTTCAGGAAATATTACCTCTAAAATGAAGAAGTCGCCTCGAATTAGTAAATTCTAAACTAGGCCTACTGTACTGGCATAAAAATTATATAACTGCTAGAAAGTAATGGACTCATCCATTACCTCTACATCGCTTCAGTCTACATGAAAAGGTTAATGGGGCGCACACTTAAAAATGCCTGATCACTACATTAAGTTACGCTCATTACTTAAGGATCTTTAATGGTTGTAATTAAGAAAGGAAGAATACTAATAGACCGTGTGTCATTAAAGTCACAATATTCAGATATGATATATTAAATTAATTGATTTAATTTCAACGATAGACTCGGATCTATAGAAAAGCGTGTATGTAATCAATTGGTAAATTTCCCCTTCATTATTGGTTTCCAACATTAGATATACAGTAACTCTATGCAACGGTTCCTCTTGGGCTACCAGAAATAATTAATATCTTTCTGGATTATACTTAAGTTAGTTTAGAACTTGCGACACTCAAATTTTAAAACATAAGCCGGTACATATAAGACTTGGTTCTAAAGAAATGTTTGTACGCAATAACGCAATCATGTCATGTGTCGCAATCTACGCAATGTTTATGTGGGGATAAAAAAATCTTGAGAAAAAACTTCTTGATGACACATTTATGTCTGTAAAAGAGCATAAATAATGTTAACTTTATTTATTTCTAGAAATTATGGCAGAATTGAGTAGTTGTTCTAACAGCCTTAACAAATTTTCAATTAGTACAAACTGTGCAGTGTTAATTTAGTGCCTTGGTTTTTATTCTTGTGTGCTGGTTGCAGTCCATGAGTTTTTAACGTCACAAAAAATATTCCTTGATCCTAATTGCCCTAAAGGTCAATTAATGAGCCGTAGGCCTTTATTAATAAACGTGAGCAAATCCTTTTACCCGCCAGTTTTGAAGAAAATTCAGCTTGTTAAACCTAATGTAAAAAGAAAAGGATTGATTTCTCGCCTAAAACATGTTAAAAGAGTCGAAGTTCTTGGTGTTTTCCGCTTTAAATCTGCCCCAGCTGTTTGAATTGGGATTTAAAAAAAACACTTGGTTTGTCTCATCATTTATGAAGAAGCATAAGAATTCATTAGCATATACGTGTAAATTACTATTAGTAAGTAGAACTATACGGTACAAGCGGTTTTAGTAGTGATATTATTTGGAGTCGTAAAGGAACAAACATTAAGAACAACAACAACAACAAAAGCGAGGAAGAAACAGCGAGCACAGAACAATATTATTTTGTGCTCGCTGGGAAAAGAAACCGACCGATCAGAATCAGTTATCGATTTCAATCTGAAACAGAAGTTAGCGGTGATTCGATACCCCAAAATTTAGGTGGTCGTATTGCGTCATTTCTCTTATTAGGAGGGTATTTTCAAATATTTCACAAGCTGTGTTTATTTACGGGTTTCTGGTAAATGGTTAGTTGAAATTTTTCAAGAACCCTTATTTTTGAAATTGGGTGTGCTATTTAAATTTTATTTTTGTACACAATATACGCTTATTTACTCTTGTTATAAATAAATCCATAGTCAAAATGCCGTCTAAAACTTAAATATGCCCATATGCATACATGTATATTAAAAATTGTAAGTGATTTAATTACCACCAAAAAGAAAGCTCATGGAAGAATATAGAAAATATTTAGCCTTGCAGGAAAAAATTATTTTTACCTCGCACAGGATTTTAACAACCACAAAACTTGTCATCATTCAAATTGTACTAGACCAATACTGCCGGCATGTAAATTATTATAGATTGATCATAATATTAGACCTATTGTAGCCTACAGCTTCAAACGTTTATAAAATGTGTATTTTCATTTCATTTACTTTAAACGGTTAAAAGAAAATCTGGATTTTATCGATCATGACGAGGTTTTTAAAGAAATTAAGATAATGTGGTATCGAGTGCCTGAAGATTTCCCAAAAAAGAATGATGACGGCATTACGACTAGATACGACATGAACACAAGGTCTCGTGATAGACCTAGATAGAACAAATACTTGTCTTTGGTTCGTATGATGTGCCTCGATAAAGTCTACATTTATCAACCATTATACTTGGTTTAGTAAAAACAGACGGTTGATTAACAACTGTCCCCACCTCCCTTCCCCTACTTTCCTGCCTATTTCACTTCGTGGCTATAACAGTCGGTTTGCATTAAACGAATCATAAATGTTACTCAACAAAGCTATAATGTAGCCTATTAAAACATGCACTAATCGTCAGTTTGCTTTAATCTGCTGATAGTTTTGATTGTTTACTTCCTTTATTTCCTTTTCCTTGTGCACGGTAAATTTACCGTGTAAAGAAATTATTTACATCGAATTTTAATGTTTTGAGAAAAAATTTTCTGAAAAACAGTATTGTACTGGAAAATGCTGGATAATAAAGGCATTTTTATTTCTTTATTTATTTATTAGAATGAGCTGATCCGCTGCGAGATGTTGGTGACCACACTTCATTTTCGACCGTTAAATTAAGTTTTTATTAAACAAGAATAGCAATTTTCGAAGTTTGATTTTCTACCGCGTTCGAAAAATAATTTAAAACGTGAAGAAGGTGATGGAAATTTGATGTCACGGGCTATATTCCTTCCTGATGCTTGCAAGCTTCGCGTTTACGTGGTCTGTTAACGATACGTAGAACTTACAAACGACTGGTTGCGGTGGCGGTTTTTCAGACGTTATTTTTACTTAACCGCGCAGGGTTTGAGTCATACAAATTATATTTTGTATTTCATAATGCGCTGTACAACTTAGGCCCACTAAATGACCATCCGTTTCAGAAAATCCTCGATTTATTATGTTACGATCAGTAACTACCGTCATCGAGTTTGCGGTTGTACCCTTCCAGGAAACTCCATGTTTACATTTTTTTCATGAATCTCTGCTTAATCCCGTACCCTTTTTACACCGGGGCTCACACTTGTGATTCTTTCATATTTACCTTTATCTCTTTTAAATGTATATTTCTCTCTGTTCCTTATCACCTTTTTTTACTTTTCAATTAATTCCATTAACTCCTATATATTCTACTCTCTAATTTATATTCCATTACCTTTCTTTAGTAGCTTACTATTTTCCCTATAATTGCTCACTTCGCTCTCTGTGCTTATCTTCTACATCCTATTTTCCTATTCTCTCCTCATTTTTGTTTGTTTTTACTTTCAACCCAGGACTCTATGTTTACAACCCAAGACGAACCTGCCATCTAAACAGTCCGGGACAGTAGAGGCGACCAGACGCGTGTGGGAGGCAGGAGTTCCGTCGTAACCGCCGACTATTTGGCTATTATCACAGTCCTCTCTGACCGCCATTATCGTGTTTATTTGAATAAATCACGGCCCTACCTTCTTTCTTCCCTCGACTGCTCTCTGCTCTACCTCTAGACGGCTCTAGACGACTTTTAACGGCTTTTGACGGCTCTTTACGGCTTTAGACGCCTCTTGACGGCACTTTCCCTGCCCTTGGCCGTCAAACGGTCCCGCCCACTCACATTGTTGTCCTACCTACTTCCTGGAACTCCTAAACTCTGACAATGGTTTTGATTTTACGCCGGGAGCCTTGAAACATTTGGCTATCTGTGGAGAACGGTCCAATCCCTAGCCATGTTCCGAGACAATATAGATAACGTTGACTTTTGAGAGTGTCAGCTCAATCCTTGACAATGTAGAAGAAAGTATCATATATTTTTGTATTATTTAGGATCGATTTTGGGGTCTGTATATTATAAAGATACAGTGTTGAATACAATTAATAGACTTTCATATCTCATGAAATCTCTAATATATCATTAACTATAAAGAAAAAATATATATCCCAAACCATGGTAAATTTTGAAGCCAACAAAATTGACCATAATATGATAATAATTCTCTACCAGAATGTACTAATTTTTGTATCATATTATGTTACAAAAATTAGCACATCCTGGTAGAGAACCTTTGTACTGAATAAATTACAAATACCCTTTTTATCGTATCTTTTGCACTCGTAGTTTTGGCCTTTAAAAATAAAATCCCTTTTATAGCCCTTTACCATATTTTAGCCCGGTAGAAGCAAACATTCTCTATTTGAGGGATAAAAATCTTTAGCGTAAAATCACACTCCTGGCGCAATCTTTACGAACGACTACTAAAGTAATTTCGCGAGTGTCCAATTTTTGGCTTCAAAACATCTGTAAGCATGAGCAGTCTCCTTTTAATTAATTACAAATTCAATGTTAATATTGATGTCAACCGAATTTTATTTCCACAAGGCACTAAGGGTAATTTTGAAATTACAAAAGCGCATCATAGATCGAATTTTGAGAATAGTTTTGCTACTTTGAGCTATAGCTTTTGTATAAACTTGGTAAAATTTGCAGACTTGATTAAAAATTAATCCGATAACAGTTACTACAACAGAGTGACAAACTTATTAATTGTAGTAATATAAATTATTTACCAAACAATATTTTATTAGTCATTTTTTTGTAATTTTTCCCTCCCTCAATACTACTAAACAAGAAACCGCAAAAAACTGTTATTTCCTGATCTCCTTTATTCGCTGTAATGTTAATTCCTTTTTGTAAGATAGAATTTCATGCTCTTAATTTTTCAATAGTAAATTAAAATTTCTTTACTCCATAAATTATACATGGTTTGAAACATATATATATAATTTTTTTGCAAATAATAATTTCAAAATAAATTTACCGAATCCTCTTTTCATTGCTGAGGGAGGGTGGTAGCTGCCGCGTGTTTCGTGGTTTCGCAGCTTTGTGGTTTCCGGATTTCTAATCGACTTGTGAGATGAAACAATCAGGTTTACGGTTATTTGAAGCTATTTCCCAGAGAAAGCAATGGTATTTCATGGTTGTAGACTTTCTTCCTTACAAAAACATCTTGGACTCCGTCTTTCGAGAAAATACGCTTAGTTTATTTATTTGTTTATTCATACAATTTTTACAATGCTATAATACAGCCTTAGCAAATTACACTATAGCATTAATATAAATTTACATTAAAAAAATATAGAAAATCATGCAACATTATCAATGTGTAAATTACACATAACAACTGTGTTCATTTTTATGTCCATATCTTGCTTTTCCTGCTAACTATGACAACTTAAAACTAGTTCATCGTTTTTAAGTATCGGTCTTAATTGGAATCGTAACTTTGACGAAACCTCTTCATTATGATGACATCGTTCATCTCGAAGACAATAAATGATCTAAAACATTTCACTAATAGTATTGTCAAATATCATGAATAAGATGGAGGAATTCATTATCCTCTAATGCAAATAAATATGTTTTAATTTATTTAGTAGGACTTTTGGATGGAGTAATATAAAATTACAAAGAAATATATTGCTTTATTACGAAGTGTACAAACATAAAACATATATTTTTATCGGTTCAGTCTTCCCATTGTAACTTTTATGTTTGCTTTCAGTAGCCAAACGACCTCGCCGAATCCCACGCGTGCGGACACATAAATGATAGTCGCAGAACCAACATTACTGCTCAAATTTACATTGGTTTTGTAACTAAATTATATAATCTACATATATCCTTAGTTAATATTCTGTGGATACGATGGATAATTTAATTGTTTTATTTTTATTTTTTTATTATTCTTTTTTTAATAATTATTTTTGAGACAGGTATCTCATGGAGGACGTTACCCTGAATATGAGTGAAATATAAGTGTGATGATCGTGGCACGATCTTGTATTTAGGTTACCTAAGTATACGAGAGTTGTCAACAAATTCATGATACAGTAGAATCTCGATAAAAAGACACTCGATGACGCAAAAGATTTATAAGTCATCGGTCATTTAATAGAAATAATTCATTTAATAATAAATCCTCTTGATTGATTTCACAAACCTCAATTGGTTTTGTTCCTTGATAACAAAACTGTGTTCCGAATCCCCTGAGTCTAAGAAAAAACTACTTAGTATATATACACTTAGAAAACTCAGATTTGTCTCTTTTATGGTGTCACCTCACTTTAATCATTCACAAATTCGTAACTTAAAGAAGAGTTGTTAATGTATATTATTAATCTTAAACGTTATTTATATCTATTACAAGTTTTAAATTTAGGACTGTTAAACATAATAATTAATTATAACAATAAATATGATGCATCGCTTACCGTTAGCTTAATATTAAAACATAAACAAGAGTCACATCACCTAAATTATATTTATTTATTTTTGAAAGACGTTCTGATAACACGATGATAAGATCACGCACATCACGCCGCGCACATCGTACCCGGGCGCGCTTGTGGCGGCGTCTACCGGCGCGGCGCGGCCTCCCAGCGGCGCAGTGCTGCCACCATCCGCTGCGAAAATCCCTCTTGCGCTGTGACACCCTGCGAAGAATAGGGATGTGCGACTAGTGATTTTTGAAGTCGAAACGAGGAGTGTTTTAAAAGATACTCGCGATTTTCGAGTATTTTTCGAATTTAGTATATTGAATAGTAGGAGATAACAGTTATCATACTTATTATTGACTACATGAAATGTGATATTTTTAAGTTAATAAACTGGGAAGTTTTCTTATGAGTTAAAAGCAAGCATGTTTTTTAAAATTAAATTATACGATAATTCAGGGCATCTTTAAACTAACTTTATATCAATACTAAACATGTTATTAACTTTCAGCCTTAGGTAAAACCCAACCTAAATCCTTCACCTTCGCCTTTCACCAACCTCAAAACATCTGCATTTGTTTGCTTTAAAAAATTGTAAAACACATTTTACTCGTTAAAAATTAAAGTTAAATTAGTCTCATTGAGCATAAGTAAGAAAATACCTCAAATTATATAAAGGAAATAAAGACGAAATTGATATTAATAACCCAAATCCAACTTTAATTCTAATAAAATTGCAGAATAAGTTTCATAGTGGCTGTTCATGACTGGTGTTGACCGTGTGAAAAACGGCCGTAAAATGCGATCGCGCGTACCAATCCCGGGTAAACGGCGGGAGTAACCGCTCGACTCGAATTTATCCAACGAGGTAGCATAATTTGGAAGAAGAATGGCCCATTGTTGCATCGAGTCATGCGCTGACATAGGTCATTCACGCTGCCTCAGATAAATTTGACCATAACCCAGCTACTTATTAACCGATTTTCATAATTCAGGTGTCATTAGCCTGGAAATTAAATTTGCTAAAAATTTCAATCCCTCATATTTTTTTGTACTAACGTAACGTTTTTCCGGTATTTCAAATTAAACGTTTTAAACAGCCGCCATTTTGAAATTTACCATTCGATCATGCTGATTATTTTTTCATAAACTAAGTTAACCGTGACTAGTTATAGGTACATACCAAGTTTAAAAAAATCGATTCAAAAACTTCGGAGATAAAAAATATTTTGTGAAAAAAACAAAATGGCGGATATCTGGGTAGGTAAATATACATTTTAGGGCTTAACTTCACAGAAACTTTTTTGCTTATTTTGACCCAATAAACAAAGTTATGGAGTTTGGTGGCGGACTTTACAACACCCTGTATATTATAATATCCAGCACAGATTTTATATTTTAAAATTTTTTAACCAGTTTAAGAGGTAAAGGGAAAATTGGTAGGAATTTCAAGCATGATCGGTGCCAGGGGTACAATACCCAAACTTACTCAAGAACTCTGGACACAATTTAAGTTAGAAAATCATATACTTAATTTAATTTGGCTTACAGCAGTTAAGTGTTCTGTTAGTATTATCAGAAGTCATCTATACAAAAATAACTAGTTTCAATTAATCAAAATTTATGTACTTTAGTATTCTTTGTTAATAAGCAAATCATGTTGATGATAAGACGATAAATAAAATATCTTTATATATAGTATTTTGAGAGATGCTATGTGATATGAGGTGATTATCGACTCTCTAAGATATTTTTACTAAGGGCTTCCTACGGCGATTATATTATAATTAATTATTCTAGCTGCTTGGGAAGTTGGTAGTCCTGGCACTAAACAGATGTTTGCTGTGATGTAGTGTTTATTTGCGTCTTGTCACAATCAGCTGGGCTAGTGATTTGGTTTGTTTTTAGGTTAGATATTAATGTAAATTAGTGAAGTGAAGTTGTCAGTTAAGGAATATGATCCAAGCAAGAGTAAACTGCAATATTAAGTAAGAATAGATCAATGAAGATTTCACCTGTTAATTTGTTTAGCTGACAGTTCATGAAGTCTCTTCCAGATGGATTTTAGGTAAGCCTAGGGTAGCAGTTACATTAGAGTAAATACATTTTAGCACTGTTGTCCTACATTTATACCTTAGTATTGTAATTTTTTGCTTCCATCTCAATGTCTTGTGTCCTTCACCTGAAGCCATTTTCATTAATTTTTCACTTTTACTCCTACGCAGCAGCTGGGGCACGTTGAACAGCCGTGTGACTCACTGCCATCTCAGTTTAGTATGTGGATCGTATGAAATCATTGTACAGCACGCTGCAGCGTTGCATGATAGCTCTCATAAGGACACATAAGACCAGCAAATTGCAAGGCTCAGCAGCCACAGAAAAACCACTTCATGTGAAAGAACAGCCTTTAGATGCTCACCTTAATTTCGATTTAGTTAAATCTTTATGTTTATCATAGTTGTCTTTGATTCAAGTTTATAATTTTGTTTTCTGTTTCAGATTGCTCAGACACATTAGAAGTGGCCTTCAGTCACTCAGGGTGTCTAACAGAGGGATACATAAAACAGTTCCTTTAAGTATAAACCCAAATAATGTGAAAGAAGTCAAGATACCTGTTCCTTGGGGACATGTTGCAGGTAGGTTAAAATTTTCATATAAATTTACTGTTGTTTTGTTATTTAGCTTCAATTGTTAGAGGTTTTAAGAGATTTTTAAAAATTCTTGTAACTTATACTTTGTTTGATTCTGTAAAAAGCTTCACATTTATTTTCTATCCTGAACTATTCTCTACAGTGGGAATGAAGTCAATTTAGTTTCCAGTTTGATGATTGTTTGCTGATCCCATTAAACTGGAAGGTATTTAAGTAAATCTAGACTGTGCTAAGTCTTAGTTCTTTTTGGGTTCCAAAGAATTAACTTAGGGGATTGCTGTTACAAACCTAGTTATAAATATATATTTGGATCAGATTTTATAGGATGTTAAAAGAAACTTGTGCAGTGATATATAGAGAATGCAATAAACTGACGTTTAATGCATGTTTATACAGAGGAATGTAGTGGCAGCACTGGTGGCAGTAGCAAATGTTTATTTGTTATAGGCTATATTTGAAGGATTGAGAAACTTAATAGTTACCCTAATGCAAGGAATACGTTATGATTAAAAAATATGTTTTTTTTTCTGAATAGTATGATGTAAAGTATTGTACGTCACATGTCCGGTAAGTTTAAGCAAACTCACATTGGAATCCCACAATTGCCGAGCAGCTCGTGCGGGAACTATCATGCTCGCACGTTAAAACAGTTTACTTATCAGGCTGGTATAGTGATATACTATCATCGCATGATTTTAATGTGATTAACACGTTAACTGCCATCCCAGTCTGTTCGGATCGGCATAGGTAGGTCTGGCGGAGTAACCTGCCGACCTGATCGGGTCGTCAACAGGTATAATGCAATGTTTGACCAGTTCGTTGATAGATGTCTCTTGTATGCATCTTGCGGCTCTCTGGCGAACTTTTATGACGTAGTACATCCCAAGCCTCCTAGATAGATAGCATTGCGGCAGTTTTCTAAATTCACTGGAAGTGTCTCAAGCATTTGCGTCAATTTTCCTGACCCAATCGGGTCAATATTATAAATTTCTCATTATTATAAATTATTGAATATTTTCAATAGGCCTACCGTAAACCTAATACATAATTGTTCTTGAGTTTAGCATGTCTTTTGTATGGTTTACAAAGTAATTTTCTGGTAAGCCTATACAGCATTGTTTTCAGAGGTTTTAATTTTTCTTTGTTGGCTCGATCAGGTTGGCAGGTCAAAATATCATCGAATATTCCTTAAATATTTGTACAGTAGGGGCCTAATGCTGACCCAATCAGTCACTAATTTTTTTATGTAATTTTATTAATTTCGTTAAATGTCATCATAACTAACCTCAAAGAGCACGAAAACATAACATAAGTTAACTGAAATATCGACTAAAAATGTGCTTGGCAATACGGTAATCAGAACATAACAATTTTTGTGGCAGCTAACAAAGTTAATGAACCAAATTCAAAGTTATGAGGTAATTCTATCTTAAGTTATGGGGTGATTTTATGGGGAAATTCAGACACAGGGCAAAAAGTATTCAAATTTCAAAAGACAATCCTTCGCATCATATATTCTCGTAAAGCAGAAATTCATGTAAGCCTATTTTTAAAAATAATAAAATTTTGACTTTTCCCAGCATTTACATCTATAATCTTAACATATTTATTAGACAAAACATGTCAAGTTTTCCAATCCATTCTCACAACCACAATTTATAATACAAGACAAAGAGCTGATTATATATACCCTCAACATGGGGGTAGACAAAATTTGTCAGGAGTCATAAGAGAAATGCTGTCATAAGATTGAGGACTTTTACCCTAGAATTATTGTCTCATTAACACACCATTGCTTGTTTTACTAGGTTATAGTTATGACACTATTTATGTAAGTAATGTACTATAGAAATAAAGAATATCTTGAATTTAATTTAATTGAATTCGAGTGTGCACACGTGTCGGCAGGCCGGTGGTGGGGGGACGAGGGCCGACAGCCGATCCTGGCGCTGCACGGTTGGCAGGACAACGCGGCCACGTTCGACCCGCTGCTGGAGCTGCTACCCGAGTCCTGCTCCGTCCTCGCCGTCGACTCCCCGGGCCACGGCCTCTCCTCCCACTTCCCCCCGGTAAGTTACCTGATACCTGTGATAACAGTTACTTCTACATTAGTTATAAGGAAATATAAGTTGAAAAAGCCTAAACCCCCTGCTGGAGCTGCTGCCCGGGTCCTGCTCTGTACTGGCTGTTGACTCCACGAGCCACGGCCTCTCCTCCCACTTCCCCCCCGGTACCTGATACTTTGTGATATTAGTTACTTCTATGTTAGTTGCAGAGAAATATTAGTCGAAAAAACCTTAACCCTGGAGCTGCTCCCCGAGTCCTGCTTCGTGCCCGCTGTCGACTCCTAGGGCCACAGCCTCTCCTCCCACTTCCCCCCGGTACCTGATACTTTGTGATAAAAGTAGGACTCCCGGATTATCCGGACCATTCTATCCAACAAATTAAAAAATTAAAATCACGGCTAAACCATGATTTAGCGAGTTTATGGGTGAAATGCGCCTTCTAAAAGGAAAATCCAAATGTAATACATAACTGTACGCATTTGGAATCACAATAAGTAATTAATTGAAGGCTAATCAGTATATTAAAGTATTTTCGTGAACGTAGTTTTCTGGATTGCTACTTGGAGCGCTGTCAGTAGTCAACAAAAGCGTAGCCTTCCATAATTTTGTTAGTGGGTGTCATTTAATGTGTTAAGTTATTTCTCAAGAAGACTTACTATAATAAGTTTCGAGTTACTTTAACACTTTGAACCCTGGGCGCTAAAATCTCTTTTTACGTGCGTTACTGGCCAATTTTGGGGTTCAAATTATAATTTGTAGCTTAATACATATATTTCTTACCCATATAAATTATTTATCAAAATAAAGAGAAAAATATAACCTTTCAAATGATATAAATTTTATTACAGTTACAACAAACGACAATTTTAGGATTCCACATAAAACGGACATAAAAAAATGAAGAAAACAAAATTGCGACGGTAGTCACGTACATCACTCATATCAAATATATCTCTCATATTTTACACTAACATGACAAAAACATTACGTAATAAAGTAATAACAAATCTTATAACCAACTAAGACTCAAAACACTTGTAAATACAGTAGAACCTCGATTAACCGTCACTCTCGGGACCGGGAGTGTAACGGTTAATAGAATAGACGGATAACAGAAATTTAGTTATAAACCTGTTCGATACGTAGATTTAAAATATTTTGGAAGAAATTAAACCCTGTATAAGTGGATAATACATATTTATATTTAAATGTCATTTATGCAATGGTAATTACAGACCTTCTAAACTGTATGTTGTGCTCATTCAGTGTTCATAAGTGAATTGCATAACCTAAAATTAAAAGATAGTCCGTCATCTTTTAAATGAGTCGCTAACACCATACATCAGCGTGATATACTCATAGCTGTTTCGCCCTTCCTCAAATGTTTAATAATTTTGATCTTTTGGTCAAGCCCTTGTACGACTCGTTTTCGTTTTTCGACCATAGTTAACAATCAACAGTTACTGTTCTGCAGTTGATTAACAGTACCTATCTAGCTACACACTGTGTAACAGCAAACACTATGTAACTCTGAACTGCGAGGCGTACCGTATAACCAAAAAAAATCAACTTACCAATGAATGAGTAATAAATAACTCGCTCACCCCCATACCACTCCTTGCGTGGGAGTGGCGATTTTCGGCGGAAACTCATGGTCATTAGCCGCGGACGGTCGCGTTCGATCACAATGGCGCTTGCACTTTCTTCTTGTGCTTTACACGACACCAATTTACAACATATTGCGAGCACGGAGGCAGTGACGGATAACAGAGAGTGACGGATAAAAGAGTGACGGTTAATCGAGGTTCTACTGTATAAGTAAAATCACACTTTATTGGACACCGACACAAATGTAAACAAAGTGAGCCATTACTGCAGACAACAAAGCGTCGTCAGCCGGTGACGCAAAGGATCAGCTGCACACATTTGGATTTATTTTTCTGCTGCTAAATAGATGGCTTTTTCGAGACCTTTGGATACTACAATCAATTCCAGATGATCAAGGAAGAGTTCCCTAGCAACGATTAGCGAAAATACGTCGAATATATGTTGCTATGGAATTTAATTTCGCAGCCCGACCTATACTCGGGCTTCGTACACGGCGACATACGCCATGCCCCGAGCTATACTCGGGCTTAGGGTTCAAAGTGTTAAGTTTTGTCATTATTATTTAAATTTTCGGTTTTTTTGAGTTATGATTATCTAATCTTAACAAATGAAATATTTTAATCTGACATTTTATTCCAAATGTAAACAGTAAATATGGTAAAATTTAACATCATATTCGTAAGATTAGTAATGAAGTTTGGTTCTTAAATTTGTTTCAAAATTAAACCCCTGTAAAATTTGAAAGACTAATATGTTGTACAGTCTTGATACACCGTTTTCAGCATCAATTTAGCAGGGGCTGAGGTACACGATCGCTATTTAGGCGATATTGTAACTACCTCCGATTATCCGGATTGGTGTTCCGATTAATCCGGATAATCCGAGGTCTGCTGTACTTCTATATTAGTTGCAAAGAAATATTAGTTGAAAAAACCTAAACCCCCTTCTGAAGCTGCTCCCCGGAGTCCTGCTCCGTCCTGGCTGTTGACACCCTGGGCCACGGCCTCTCCTCCCACTTCCCCCTGGTACCTGATACTTTGTGATAACAGTTACTTCTATATTAGTTACAAAGAAGTATTAGTGGAAAAAACCTTATGTATGTGACAGGTTTAGGAGTAAGTGAGTACTCGATAATCGATTTTTTTTTCAGCCGAATTTACACTATTTGACTCAACTCAAAGTTTCTAAACATATTCAAAATTCAAGTTATAAAGTTACTCCATTTACTCAAATTGGTACGCACAATACCAGTTTTGCGAGCCGCGGTAGTTTTCACATTCACCTTTAACAGCCATCAGTAAAAAATCTTTTCTAGGCCTACTCTAATTTTAGTTGTTTTTTTAAGTTATTGATACTAACACTGTCCTATGTTAACAAAGTAAATACTATCACTTTATTTCTTTCAAGAATTTAAGATTGCTTCTTGTTTCCTTCTGTTTGTCTACCAGCTGAGAAACTTTTAGGCTGATATTTTGATTAGATATTGAGTTAGGCTTGATGAAAGCATACATTTAAGATAGCCTGAGTTTCAGTAATTTTATGTGAAAATAATACTTGCTCTTAACACAAGAAAAACACCAAGATAAATAACACCAATATTAATTTTTTTTAAATTATAATAATTAATAATTATTTTTGACATGATTGTAAGGTAGAAGTAGGAGAACAATTATCTTGTTAATGTAAAGACTTGAATCAAAAAAAGCTCGAAACTCAAATGAGTATTTGAAAACTCGACTCGCTTCAAAAATCAGTTCTCGCACACCCCGTTTTAGGTTTCATATTAGACTTTAACACACTCACTTCCAACAAGCATCACTTGGTGAATCACAGTGAGTGTGACGGTCGGTAGTCAACCTGTTAAGTTTAAGTATTGAGAAGCCTTGGCTAAAAATTGAACCTTAAACTGATAAAAATTCATAGCAAATTATTTTTATTTCATAACATAACAATATATGTTGTTATAATAATATATAAAATATTTATAATACCTTACATCAGCTAGAAATTTTATTAACCCTTGAGCGGGCGCTTCACCGGCAAAACGCGAGCGGGCGCATGTGGAGTTTTACTCCGCAACACTAGATTGCACAAATTTAACCCATTTTTCTTGTTTTATTACAAAATATTGTATTTAAATGTTGACAAACTTCATTAGGAATCACTTTTCATCGTCGATTCAATTAATTGTTCAACTTATTAGGTGTTACATTTCAATTTAAAATAGTATGTAATTTTCTAGTATAAAAAATGTATTAATTATTATTTACATTTTTGGACTTTTTCCTTTCGCTTCCTTTTTTTGAAAGCAAAAGGAAAAGTCCAAAAAATTAATAATAATTACAAATCCATTGCTATTATGAATTTTTAAAATAGGTATCAGTGTCTGTGTAAAGGGAGAGGGCGCTCCGCAAACTGAGACGGCATCTCTGAATTGCATTATAACGAGGTACCAAGGGGGGGGTGGGGGGTATAAATAGCTTTAGGAAATTCCTGGGATGAGGGGCATAAAGTACGGAACCGGACACGACCGCCGACACCCATTATGTCTGTTTATTTTAACATAAAAAACACGTGCGGAGGAAAACTCCGCGTGCGCCCCGCTCGAGGGTTAAGAGAGAAACCACTTGCATGAGGATTAAATCACATTTGGAAAATTTGTACATTTATTTTGATAATGCAAGTGAGGAAGGAAACAGAAAGTCACAATAATTATAGCAGTGTAGAGTGTGGATTAAGGCAAATAGGTGTTAGTATTGGCCAGAATCACATATTATTTACTTTGGAAATACTTTTACATATCGATGACTCGCCATATATATCAAAACACCATATCTCTTTTAACACCATATATCACAACATTTTGCAGTTTTGAGATAAGTATACCAGTCAATAGTAGTCTTTGGGAACAAAACGATGACAGTCTATTTCTCAAAACTTTTTTGGAAAGTTGGTAAAAATGGGGAAATTTTTCAATGTAACTCCACATACTTGCATGTGGTAAAATTATTGTTCTAACTCCACATATCTCAAAATCTTTTTAATGAATAAATTTATCAATAAAGGAAACATTTTACCATGTTTCGCACATTTGGCAGAACTGTCTTTTAATCTTCTAATGACAGGTATCTAAAAAATCTCCCATCTTGAATTCTGAATAAAAATAAAGTAAAAAAAGAGACACATGTTATTAGAATTAAGTGAAATTTGCGGATTAAATTGAGATACATGATGTTAGAACTGTTTTTTTTTTCACTCTCCTGAAAAGTAGCTCATTTTGAGATAGTAAAAAATAATGCAGTTAGATGGGGCTAACGGTGTTAGAACAGCCATCGATATCTAATACGAAAAACCTAATACTAATATGTGAACCTTTTTGGATAAATGAATCAAATTGGATGGAATCACCTAAAGTACCTTAAGTAATGAGAATTATTTATTTTACAATTACATTGTAAATTGCAGTGTGGTATCACTTTTTGAGGAGGTTGCTACCTATCAAACATCAATTCATTGCTTGTAGCACAGAAGAAAGTTATAAGAATAATGGTAGGAATTCAGAGAAATGAGAACACTTTTTTACATTTTAAAAACTTAGATATTCTGCCGTTAAGATATTTATATATTCTTAGAGTTTTGGATTTTTTTTGATTAGATGTGGTCATACATATATGGTAATATTAATATCTACTCACAAAGACCAAGATTGCAAAATCGAGTTGTATTATTAAAAGCTAACAATGAAGCTTATTGTAGGTTTTTTACTTTCTGTCTCTTAAAATTTACAATAAATTGCCATTTAAAGTTACTTTATCTAAAAGTTTAAATAAATTGTTAATAAATTTAAAATTATGGCTCTTTTCACACGAGGATGTTGAGTTCTTGTTTTAGCGAATTTCCCCTATAGGGAAGAAGCTATTACCGTAGGTCTCATGGTAAGACCTAAGCTCGGGACCACTATAACTTTTCGTTTTGGGGCCCCCAGAAGCAAAAAACACTATTCGTTCGAATTTTTATATATATATATATATATATATCTATATATATTAAAAATATAAAGATAAACTGAGTACCCTTTTTAAAATATTTTTTATTGAGCAACATGTTTCGCCTTTGTTGCTCAATAAAAAATATTTTAAAAAGGGTACTCAGTTTATCTTTATATTTTTAATAATAAAAGTAGCCCTTCATTGTGAAAATTATAATATATCTATATATATATATATATATATATATATATATCTATGTGTCTGTTAGCACGATAGCGGCCGCAAAAATGGTCCGATCTTTATGAAATTTGGTACGGACATGTAAAGTGGTAATCAATTGGACGAGTTCGTGAACCAGCCCGATCGGACCACCGGAAGGGGGGGTAAAGGGGGATAAACCCCCCCAAAAATGGGTTTTTTGAGTTTTTTACATAGAAAAATAAAATTTATCAAATTTTTGTGGGCACCATTAAATTCAGCTCAAAAAAACAAATAATTTAGTATTTTGAATCACTGCTCTATGCCCATTGGTTACCGAGATATTGAAAGTGGTAAACACAGTACGTTGTCCCAATGTTAACCTTATGGGAAATAAGTAAAATTCTATATCTCGCTTATTTCTCAACATATCTTGATAAAACTTGGTAAATGGCTTCTTGTAGTTCAGGTCTACTAAAGAATGAATTAAAACCATCAAGTTTTAATATACCTGTAGCAGCAAACCTGCATACTCATTTCCCATGTTATTCTTATGGAGCTTAACAAAACATGTCAAATCTTGCTATGTTCGCTTGAAATACGTTGTTTTGCATTTGAAATTCGCTGAGTATGCAGGTCTGCTGCAACGGGGGTATTTGTAATTTAAAGTAAATTTTTGTCTTTTGTTATCAGTAACTACTCCTGTCTTTTTTTTATTTTTAATATTTAGTCAATGTTTTATAGCACTCCATTATGTTTCTTTACTTTTTTATTACATTACATTTAATTTATATGAATGTTTTTTGTTAATAGGGGAGTCGCAGCACTGTTGTAAACTTTTGTATTGAAAAATATGTTTAATAAAAACAAAACAAAAAACAACAAAACAATGAAATAATACATTTGGCCATCTCTCCCTCAGGGCATGCTGTACAACTCGTCCAACCTTGTCATCATGTGCCGGAGAATCCAAAACCACTACAAGTGGTCGCAGCCGCTCACTGTGCTCGGCCACTCGCAGGGCGCGATCGTCGGCCTCGTGTTCTCCGCGGTTTTCCCCGAGAGTGTCCGCGCACTCGTCATGATAGACGTGGTCAAGGTATGACCAATGAAAGATATTTTTCATCATAATAACACTGAAACATCTGTTTTCAGTTCCTTTTTGTTGACTTGAAAGTTACCCATTGCCGACCTAGGCTGGATAAAACAGAAGTAAACAATCAGCTGATTTGCAGCAAACTGACATTTAATGCTTGTTTATTGGTTTCCTTTTAGAGGAATGTAGTGGCAGCATTGCATCCTTAGGAAATGTTTGTTCTGTTTGTTATAGGTTAGGTTTGAAGGTTTGAGAAACGTATGTTTATGAAAGGACTACGTTATGATTGAAAGTATGTTTTTTCTGCGTAGAATGATGAAAAATATTGTACATTACACGGCCGGGAAGTTTTGCCGCACTCGCATGAAAATCCCGCACTCGCTTTCGCCTGCGCGGGAACTATCATGCTCGTCCGGCAAAACAGTACTTCCCGGCCTAGTAACATAATATACTATGCAACATTAATACCCTTAAAACGATTTATTTCTCAATAATAAGCTCACATATGCCTTATGGTATAGCTATGTAGCTACAACCAAACAAAACATAGATCGAATTCTTCTACAACAAAAAAAGCATTGAGAATAATCTTTAATATTAAGAAAAGGGAATCAGTCAAACCATATTTTTCTCAACAGGGGATTATGACAGTTTATGATTTGTATATTTTTGAAACAATATTAAATAGGGTATATAAAAAATGAATTTTTCAACTCATAATTCTAATAATCACAACTATGACCTAAAAAATAATAGGTACTAAGTGGAACACCATACATTACAATTTTTCTTGAAGAAAACCAGTTTTATTGGCACTGAGTTTCTTTTTAAACTACCAGAAAATATTTAAAATCAACAAAATTTTCAGCCTTTTAAAAAGTAATTGAAAAACTACCTCTTAACCTTAGCTCTATATTCCTTTGATGGTTTTTGGGAACAGGACAATGCCGAATGAATATTCGCTTTCTACTGTGGCTCAAAACAGTGAGAATTTCATTAATG
Source organism: Flexamia atlantica (assembly GCA_035578135.1). Taxonomy (NCBI): domain Eukaryota; kingdom Metazoa; phylum Arthropoda; class Insecta; order Hemiptera; family Cicadellidae; genus Flexamia; species Flexamia atlantica. The sequence continues at coordinate 3,588,643 of JAQJVK010000038.1, forward strand.
CAAGGCTTGTAACAGGTTATTTTTTTTATTTTTTTGTTATTTTTTTTGCTCTTGGTTATTTTTTGTTATTTTTTTTGGAATTCGGTTATTTTTGTTATTTTTTTGGAATTTTGGTTATTTTTTTTATTTTTTTCAACCTCAAGAACTGCTACAAGCCTTGTTACAGTATTCATCTGTCAGACGATCTTGTAGCAGCATCGCGGCAGACGAATCTCATCATCCTAAAATGCATGAAAACTAAGTCTCGTTGCCTGAAAATTAAGTCTCGCCGTCAAATCTAGGCAGATTTGTGATTAATCTATCGAGATTTTCCTTTTTACCAAGGTTAAGAATGTATTATCCCCAATATAACACCGGTTTTCTAATTTTTAGCAGCATTTTTTGTGTACAAAAGGTTATTTTTTGGTTATTTTTTTTCTTATTTGAGTTATTTTTTTTATTTTTTTCAACCTCAAGAACTGTTACAAGCCCTGTTAATGTTAAATTAATTAATTTTCTGTATTCAGCCGATAGGACAGTTTTATTTTTATTTTGACAATTTTATTTATGGTTTTTGTTACCATAACAGTAAAGCTTTTATTTAGAAATTAATAAAATTTTTATTCATGGATTGTAACTGTTTTGATGGATTAATTGCTTTCAATTCTTTCCTATCATAAGCTTATGATAAAAAAAATCTGTACAATCTGTATAGCTTATGTACAATCTGAAAAAGTTCATTGCTCCTTTCATGTGTTTAGTTAGTAAGAATTTATTTTTTTGACGCTGTTCTTGTATTATTGCAAAGATGAATATAGTTTTGATTTGATTTTAAGGTGGTCGTCGCGCCGGATGACAAGTTCCTACGAAGGCTCGGAGACAACGTGGACAAGACCATATTGAGAATGACCCGGTCCGCCGGAGAGAATAAGAAGTACACTCTGGAAGAGGTGGAGAAGCGGTGGATCGCGGGGACGAAAGGTTCGTTGACGAGCGACGCTGTGAAGGTGCTCATGAGACGAGCGGTGCAGTTGGACGAAGAGTCGGGGAAATATATCCTCACTCGGGACCCGAGACTGAAGATTCACAGTTTGTCGTATTTCGACGAAAATCAACAGTTGGCCTTAGCTTCGAACCTCAAGTGTCATTTGTTAGTGGTTAAATTTAGTGATGGGAAGTTTCTCGATTATTCTTTGAAGAACGCTCCGGATTATTTGAGCACTCTTGAAAAATCGGCGAAGTCATTTAAGATGGTCACTATGGAAGGGACGCACCATAATCACTTAAACAAGCCAGAAATGGTTGCTCCAGTAGTTACGGAATTCCTGGAACGTCATAAATTATGACTTAAAGATACTTCAGGGTAACTGACATAAAGTGGAATTAGGGCTTAGGTTTATACTTTATCCATTTTATTAACTCCGATTGTCAAACACAAGTATTCTGAAAGTCAGCCCTGTTATTACTATTTTTTAATGTTTTAAATGGCAGAAAAATGGAAAGGGGTCATAAGAATCTCTTCTATCAGCTGGCTGATAAAAGAACCCAACCAATGGAAAAGCAATGTGAGGGGAGACAGGTTTCAGAAAAAAATACATGTCATAGTGTTACCACAACAGGCACAACATGAATTTGAAGATCAAGTTTACACCAAATACTTTGTGTTACTATCACAGTAGACTCTGGATAGTTTGTCACTAGATACTTTGACATTGTGTAGTTAAACCTTATACCTTTTAGACAAAATATTTCAAATGCAGTTAACAATTTAAGTTAAGAGAAGGGTTTTTTGTATCAATGTATACATGTATAGCATATATATGATTTATTTTCTGATGACATTATTTTTAAGTGAAAATATTCAGAACCGGTGCATTGCAGATATTTTAGTCGATTCAAGAGATACCAAATGTAAATTTATAAGAAGTAATAGGGTAGGTTTACAATTATTATAAAGCAATATTTTCCATAAAATGTTGTTTTTTGCACATACCAATAATGGATATCAAAACTTCTTGATACTTGCAAATGTAATCTGTTTATCTCTCATTGGTGGGATGAAAACTGTGCAACCCCCAAATCACCCCGTAACAATTGCAAAGGCCGCTGCCTAGCACCTTCAAATCTCAGTCCCACTCTCTTGAGCTCACTATATCAAGGAATGTTGAAACCAAAGATTACTTTATATTTTCTTTGTAACTAAGGTAATTTTTAGTGAGAACGTCTTGATTTTCAAACTGGGTTTGTTGCTTTTTAAGTTTTTTGTTTTGTTTTTAAATGAGAGCCAGGCTTAGTAGTCTCCATTGTCAGGCATATGTATATTCAGCTCATCATGTACCCTCAAGTTTGTGGCATTTTCACACATCAAATTGCTATATTGGTGAATGGTGGGGTTTGAACCCTGGACCCAAAGTCGCATGCTGTACCAGGCTGCTCCTCAATTTGAAAGGGTCATTTACTAAGAAACAATTATTCTTAGAGCCAGCACATTTCAATTAACCAGCTGTCAATGGATTTCAAACTGTCGCCAATTAACAAACTCTAACTATAAATGGCTGTGAATTACTTTGTATTTCTCCTTTGTTGTATATAAAAAAGATCAATTACATAAAACACATTATCTGTAGCCAGTCTACTTACATATTTATGAGATTAAAAATATTTTTACATATTTTACAAATCCCAGTGTCATTTATTTCTCAACCCTTTTACTAACTAGATTGTATACAGAATTATTAAACCTTCGTTGCTTTATTAAGTTTCCAACTGTTCTAACGACTAGGGCATTTAAAGTTATAACAGAGTGCAACTGTAGATGAGCAAATTGAAAAATTACCCATCCTAGAAACTTAATCACAAGCTGTTTGATTGATTGCATCAGTACCTTTGATGCCTTAATCTGCCTTGGTACTAGTGCATGTCATTTTTAATTACATAAAACCTTTCTATGCTGGGCTGATTGGTGAATTAGGTTAAAGTTAAAACCACTTGATAGCCAGTAAAAACATGTATAAATATATTGAAAACATTTATAAATGAATATTTTTATTTACATCGATAATGATATTAAAATAAAAAGTCTACAAATATATGATAAATACTATTACAGCTAAACAATGGTTAGTTAACTTTTCATCTGGTGACTAATAATGTTCTTACATTATCAGAAGTCATACAATATCTTTAAAAACTTCAATAAAATTTTAAATTCATGTACTTTGAGCTGAGGTGTAGATGAAAGCATTTAAACATATCGTGAAGTAAGTGAGTTTTACATGATGAAAACATCTTCCCCTGATGAAGCCTTGGGCATAGGTAGGGGTGTGTACCATGCCTGCAGTAATTTGACTTGGTAGACCAGTTAAATGGAAAAAGAAAAAATATTATAGTTCTGAAAATTGGTCTAAAACGTTCATCCGAGGTGTTTGTTTCAGCAAGTCGAAAAGCTCTAATGGTGGGTTTGTGGCAAGTGGTCGCCATCTTGGATTTTAGATATCATTTTAGAATATAAATAACTGTCAACTTTCTGTGTACTGTTAAATTTAAAAAATGACGGGAAATTCAATTTCCTATATAAATTAACATTAATCATTTACATTGGTTCAAAAATTTCTGAACTAACCAGAGTTTGATTTTATATAATTATTAAACTTTAAATATCCTGTAAATATTTGTTACCTATAAATACATTATCAAAAAAGTAAACGGTAACAACATAAAAGTAAACGGTGATTGTCTTGCAAATAGTTAGATCCATGTACACACTCACTATGCACGTTATATATATTTTTTGTAGACATTTGATTTTCTTTCACTTTCCAACTCAATCATTGACTTGAAAAATAATAAGGTTAATAGTGTTTAGAAGGAAACTAAGGTTCATAGTTTTTGAGATATTTGGGAAATCTTAAAAACCCAAGCACCTAGAGTCCAAGATGGGGGCCGATTGCCGACCCTTCACTACCGGTGCTTTTTAGACATTTAAGAGGACATTTCACAGCGATATCCCGAACTATATATTTTGTTCTTTATCAAGACATCGGATGACTGACTCCGGACCTGTTGGGCTCAGCCAGTGACCTGAGTGCTGAAGGTGGAGCGGTCCTTGCGGAACGACGTTCCTCGGGAGACGGAGAACTGGCGATGCATGCTGCCACCGCAACACCGAGTCAGGGCCTTCTGAAAACTCTCCCGGAAGTTCTTGGACATGAAGCCGTAAACTATGGGGTTGACGCAGCTGAAAGTAGATAGTAATGTTAGTGTGAAGACTGAGAAATTTTATGTGCTTGTCTGAAGTTATTAAAAACATCATTAACATACTAGGCGTCATGAAAATGTGAATAACTTCAAAACAGCTGGCGTTTTCCAATATAATTATATGGAAAAATTACCAGCTGTTCAAGTTTTGAGAGTCACAACTTTGTGATGCCTAGAGTACAATGTAAAAGCTTAAGCTTACAGGAAATTTACCTTAAGCTTACAGTGTTTGGATACAGCAGTTAAGTTTACCTTGAAATCTGAGTGCACTGAAGACGGTGAAAAATCACATTTCAATGTTTCTATTGATGCAAACGTTTGCACTCAGCCTTACTTGGCGCATTATATCTTGACCCTTGGCCTAGTCCATTGCTGGAGCTGTCAGATATTGTTTACTATCAATTATTTTAAACAATGAAAAAACTAATTTCTACAAACATCAACTGTATTTTGTTTACAAATGACAATTAAGATATACACTGACAGCTGTTGGAAAATGCTAAAACGTCAGGCTAGTACAACTTTACGTATCAGCTGTGGTCTCCTAATGAATTTCACTCAACTCCAATTGCTTTAGGTGTAAAGGGTTCCCAAGGGTCAAGATATAATGCACCAAGTGTAATACATTTATTATGGAATCAAATGTTACATATATATTCCACTCATGTAAAAAAATAGTTCTGGAAGACAGCTTCCAATTTTTATTGGAAAGGCATGTCCAGGAAGACAGGTCCAGTATTATTGTATTTAGCATAAAAAAATTGAAAGGATGGGAAATTTGATTACAAAAATAAATTGTTCAGAGAGTTATTTTAGTTAATAGTTTACCATGACGTGCTTTGGTTGAAAACAAAATATTTCACTTTGTATGAATTTTTAATAATTTTTTACAATCAAAATAAAAACATCAACCATGCTTACTATCGAAATTCAATGTAAAAACTAATGTCTTAAACTCTAAGTTGTTCACATGAAGCTAAAACTACGATTGATGGCTGGAACTGAAATTATTTGGCAGAGGAAGATCTATTTTAAACTTTGTGTAGACAAGTCAAATTGATTATTCCACTGAGGTTATTCTGACCACCTCCTCTCTTACTTTGTTGGTTAGTTGTTTAACCCAGAACAGATGTAATTTTATCAAGTTTTACCATATCTCAAACAACGTTTAATTTTTTTCTGATCAAGAAATTTTGTTTATTATATTACTATTGCGGCTTCACTTGCAATGACATTCACAATTTCAGTAGTAAATCATGGTTTGGAGGTAACTGTGTTTCCTTGAATCAATTGTTTTACTTCCTAAACTCATTCATCACTTATATGTGAGATATGAAATATCCCTATGTTATATCCATCGATGTAAATAAGTACACTGGATTGTTAACTCAGGCCCAGCAACGCGAGCCGCCGGCAGTGGTTGTGTTTAAGATTTTGCAGGGGCTATGGGGGAACGCATATTTGCCGGCCAACTTGTACTGACTGTCTAGTTAAATATTAATAGTAATTACTCAATAGTTATAGCAATACATCTATTATAGCAAGCTTTACCCGTAAAAAAAACTCCCAAATCCGTGCGGTTTCAATACGGTTAACAATACAATTTCACACTTTTTCCCCAACGCCCCTTCAATTCGGCCAGGCTGCAACCCTAACGCACAGCTGTATTGGCTCGGAAATCACTTCATGAGCCTTATGGGGAGCGCGCTATCCAGTTGTATTTATTTACATCGATGGTTATATCCTAAGGAAAAATAATATGCTTTAACGGCATCTAGGGCTCTTCTCCCAAGTTTGACATTTATAAATTCTGCTTTCTGCAAAACTTTGTGTAGCTTTTACCAGCGAAACTTTAATTACTTTAAAGACTGTAGGATTCAATCACTAAAACACCCCTGGCATAATACATATGTAAATAGATACCATTAAACATCAATTTAGTGAGTATTTCTAAGTGGAATAGCTGATGTATGTATACCTGTTAGCGTAAGACATGAGGTGAAACGTTGTCTTGATGTGCTTGAAGGTGCCTGTGGGATACTCGGGAATCACATAAAAGGCCGTCAACACATCAAATATCAATATCGGGGCCCAGCAGATAACGAATATCACAACTATCAACACCAACATTTTGATCACCTAGGAAAATTACACTTCAGTTTATTTCAAAATTGTGGCTGATGAAAAGCTGCAAAAGGTGAAAAGTGGATGTGGTAACAAATCTTAACGAGTTTATACATAAAATTAAGTACAAAAATTGAGGAATCGAATCTTCAGTTTCTATAGTTTTCCGTCGATTAATTTTATGCATACAGAAAATTTCCCTTGTAAATTTTTTCTAACTAAGAAAATTCAAATAAAGAATTCAAAAATATAAATTTTGTTGAGTACGATTAAAAATTATAAATCTGTGTTCAGTGGAATGATTTACTCGCAAATAATACACATATGAATTGTTCTCAGTGCCAACTAATAGCATGCTCTATTATCGTTGTTCTCTATAAACGCATGACTGAAACTTGAAGTTTTGTTTAATATTCAGTATGTTAAAGCAATTCTCATGCCTTTCAAGTAAAAAGCTATCACATCTGCCTCAGAGTAAGTGTATGTGTTAGGCAGTTTTTCTTCTATATTTTGGCATTGTGTCTAAGCCAAACCAAACTCTTGATCCAAAACTTGTAAGAATTCTAAGGGCAGTTCTGTAAGCTTCTGGTCATAATTGCATTATATGTTTTCCAAAATTATCAACTATAATTTGTTTTCATAGTTATGTTTCCCTTCACATTGACCTGTTTTTTAGGGGAACTGTTTGTCCCTAAATATTAAAGTCCCACAAAATTGTCAGTCGTTAACTTTGGAAAACTTGACATGAAGAATGTGTAATAGGGATAATGTGCATGAAAATTGAAGCAAACCTCAAGGGAATGTTGGCTTTGTTATCCTAGTTTGCTTTCAATTTCTCTAGGGACTGAGTTTTAATCCAACCAAGATAAAAAAGTAACTAACATTTTGATTGAAGAAACATTAAAAGCATTGTTTTAAGTTCAAAATAAAAAGAGGTAATTAGTAAAGTATAGTAAGCTGATAATAAATTTAGCACTTATTTGACGGACTTCACCTAATCCATGCGCTCACCTGTTTCACATTCCCCTTATCATTGCTGGAAGGAGGCAAGCTCGATGTTGCTGCTCCATTTTGATTCCCATTCTGATGTTTATTTGTTAGTGGGATGTTTTCAGGTTTCAAGACACTATAAAAAGCTTAGGTTATTAACTGTACAGAAATATTTACAGTGGTGTTTATTCTAAAATCTAGAAAAAATGTGCACATAACTTTTGCATACTTCAGTTAAAGATTCCACTTTTCATATAGTAAAAAAACCAAAGAATGTATAAAAAGTTATCTAATAACATTTTAAAGTCACTAGCCGTTTGGTATTTTTTTTTATTTGAAAGGTCCTTAACATCATTCACAATGAGCTTTGTGACAACTAACTATGTGTACACAATATTGTCATGTACATAAAACACCTAAGGCAATAAACGAATATTCATCCACCACATCTACCTCAAGACATGGTGCTATCTTACGTTATACTCACGCTCTGCCACTAACCATGTTGTGCCTCTGCTTCATGACTCGCCAGACCTCCCAGCAGATGGTGCTGTAGGTGACCACCATGACGGTGGAGGGCGCGAGGAGGACCAGAACCACCATGTAAGTGACATAGAGCTGAAGGCGGGGGCGGTGGTCGTAGTCCAGGGAGCAGTAGTAGGCCCGGTACCTCTCCCCCACTTCCAGGTGGACCTGAACAGTATTTATTTTTCAATGAATGCCTGAGAAGAAATATGAAAATTGAAATTTAACTGTCTTATAGGACTAGATTTGAATTCACAATGGAAATACGAGGTATGTTCGGAAAGTAAGTTCCGTTAGAAAGTAAAAAAGTTCTCAATGCATTTACATTATTATTATTACATAAATCTTAAAGAGCGTAACTTAAACTACTTTTCTACATAGTTCCCACAATATTTAGGCACTTTTCATATCTAGGGAGAAGCTTTTCAATTTGTGCTGAAAAGAGTTCTGCCGTCTGTGCATGCAGCCACCCGCTGACGCCATCTTTAAGTTCATCGTCATTCACAAACCAACAAAGGTTGCAATGGTGTATAGAATAGTTCGTGAAGTTTGTGGGAAACACTTAGAGAGACTAGTAATTTTCAATTTCCTTTTTCCCGAACTGTAAAGATGATCGCTCTAATGTCCACGATGAAGAGAGGAGTGGCCAACCATCTGTCGTTACTGACGATCTCGTTGTCAAAATTAACGATACAGTTTGGGAAAAAAGGAAATTCAAAATTACCGATCCCTCTGAGTGCTTCCCACAAATTTCACTAACTCTTCTGTACACCACTGTAACCTTTGTCGGTTTGTGAATGACCATGAACTTAAAAGATGGCGCCAGCGGGTGGCTGCATGCACAGGCGGCAGAATTCTATTCAGCACAAATTGAAAAGCTTCTCCCTAGATATGACAAGTGCCTAAATATTGTGGGAACTATGTAGAAAAGTAGTTTAAGATGTATATAATAAAAATGTAAGTGCATTGAGAACTTTTTTACTTCAAAACGGAACTTACTTTCCGAACGTACCTCGTATCATGGTTGAAGCTGCTCCAGTTGAAATTTATTTCATAGGTTCAAGTTTGGAAATCGGTGTGATTGGTCCTAGGATGGCAGCTGGTAAAAAGTGTATGTGGTAGGTCCACGAATGCCAACTGGTAACCAATGTATGTGACAGGCGATCCTGGGAAATGGTGCTGTTGCACAGTGGAAGACGCATTGAGTCCGCACTGGACTTATCTTCTCCCTAGAGGGTGCGTTGAGTCTGAACCAAAGTTTTACTCCTCCTCCTCTCCTATTGTTTAACCAGTTACATTAATGGGGTTAGTGTTTCAGCTAAGGCAGTCACAGGCGGGCAGTAGTAAGGGCAGGTTGTCCACCACATCGTTAACCACGAAGAGATCAGTAAGGTCAACCGGGACATCATCTGGGAACTCCACCACAGGGACATCCGTAGAAGCAATGCCGTTTGCCGAGGTGTGTTACCCTAGATGTCCCCAGTCACCAAGACGTTGACTATGTGTACCTGGAAGACTTGTATAAAGTGTACATGGTTTCAATAAACTTCATTATTGCTACATATGAAGTTGTCACTGAACCCAGGCCTGACTCATTGAGAAACTGATTATGAATAGTGTAAAGGTAATTTAAAAAGGGAAAAAAGGAAAACTACGTTACAGTGTAATGTAATTTTACCAAGGATGGCAGTTGGTAACCAGTTTGTGAATGGCACTGTGCTGGTTCTGAGAAATATTTTTTCAATCATCGGCTCATATTCTTTGACAAGGCTCTCGTGATACGTTTTAGAATTGGGCACAGAGAAGAAATAAGCAGAGGTCGCATTTATATAGTGCGACTATTTTATTTTGTAGTGTTTCGGGTAACTGCCTAACACCAGGAAGTAAAACAATTGGGAGACAATAGACTATCGGGCGCCCCCCTACCCCCGCGCCCACTCTATGGCACTGCTCGACACATATTTTGCGCAACATTAGACGCGACCTCTGTCTTATTTCTTCTCTGTGGTTTGGGACAGTAAAGAAACATATTTCAGAAATCTTCGTAAGAATTAAATTTTTTCTGGTTTCCTACACCACTATTACCTCTGAAAGTAATGAATAAGTCCCTCTGAAGGGGTGTGTTTTTTTTGTTTTTAAAGAGGGCCTTGGCTTCACTTGGCCAAGGTGTTGCAACGCAGCAGAATTAGCTTATTGTGCACCCTCAGTCAACAGGCCTTCACTCTCCGTCAAATCCCAAGGTCCTTAACGAACCTTGAGGTCTTCTTGACGAAGATACCTGTTTGTCACATCGCTTCCATATGAAAATTGCTTAGAGCCGCGGCGGGGAGTTGAACCCGGGCTGGCTGAGTGAGAACTACCAACTAAGCTACGGCGCCGTCTCTGATGGGGTGAAAAAATAATTGTTAATGACAGATAAACCAATGTACAGTTTGCGTAGTATATCTCCGGCTATGGCTGCTGAGCTACTCATCATCTCTTTTTATATTTTTAACATTATATTGGTAAATACAACATTTGACTGGCAGCAGTGTTTTAGAACAATGTTTCCAGAAAAGTACTGCCCCCCCCCCCCCCCCCGCACCTTACAACCAACTAAGTCAGCCATAGCCAGAGATATAATGTGTGAACTGTAAAACATAAGGACTGTAAGGCCATTTAAAATGAAGAGTAACTAAGTCCTTGAAAATATCAAATAATAGTAAATTTCTAAGGAATCTTTCACAAGTTAAATGTAAAATCAAAAACTTCTAGTGGTGATTAGCATTCTGAAGGTGTACTAACCTGGACAGCCAAATTGGGTAAAGCTAGTATGAATGACATCACCCATATTGTTATAATGATTTTCTTTGCTTGGCTGATTGTGCAAATATATTTGGCTTTCATTGGATGACAAATAGCATAATACCTGAAAATATTTATACATTTTAAACAAATATTCTCCTCTTAATGTTACTAGGGTGAACAGTGCTATGCACACTTAAAATTATCATTGCCAAAAAAACCTGACTTTGTAAAGTTCAGTCTAACATCAATTTCAATACAATTTCATTTTATCGATTTCAATCAAATATAACTTCAACACAACTTAAAATATTACCACATTGTCATTTTTTTATATGAGATTGCAAAAAGAAGCAAAATGTAGTAAAAACTGATTGTTAAGACCTTTTCTATTAACAACTAAAAAGCTTTTCATTGTCACTCTTACAATAGCGCGATTCTCTTATTACAAATTATAGATATCAATGAATCACTACTCACAAATTTCATGGCACCACATTCAGGCCTCACATTAATGCAAAATATGAATGTAAATATATTAACTGTGAAAGAAATATATTTGTTATTATGTCACTAAAAAAGGGACATGTAAAAAATTTGTTTATAAAATAAAAAAACAAACTTTTCAAACAACGTTTAAAATTTTTTTTTAACTTGCCATGTAAAAAAAGTTAGTATTTTCAAGCCTTGGGCCTTGAGTCGTGGGCACCGACCGAGTGTATCGTCATTGTACTCGCCTAAATAAAAAATTAAAAATGAATGTAGATTTATATATGTTTATATTTTCAATATTTAAGAAACACACCTTTCAATACTGATAGCCATAAGAGTTAAAACGGAGCACATAGCAACTACTGTTTGTAGGAAGTGGACCAGCTTGCACAGGAAAAAGCCCATTGTCCAAGTGTAGGAAAAAAGCTTGGCCACCTGCAACCACCAGTTTATTCAGTATAAAAAACATATATATTTGTTTAATCTAGTTTTTATTAATATCTTGTTTAATCGTTTGATTGTTTTTTCAGGCTCATAATCTCATAAAAGTTAGATTTTAATGTTTTTTGTGTTGTTTGTCTATATATATAAAAGCCAAAACCAATTGACTGACTGACTGACTGACTGATCTCAGTTTCTCAAAAACTATAAGGCTTAGAGCTATGAAACTCGGCACGAATATTCCTTACAAGCTCTAGATGCGTACTAAGAAAGGATTTTGCAATATTTTGTCTCTAAGGCCTAAATATGGTATTATAAAATACAATATGGCGGCCACTTTTAGCTTTCAAAGCTTAATTTCTCAAAAACCACAAGTCTTTGGCCATGAAACTTGGCATAATTATTCTTTATAGGCTTTAGATGCGAAAAAAGAAAGGGTTTAAAAATATTCTTTCTCAGGCGGCTACAAAAGATCATTTGGAAAAATTCAAAATGGCGGCCATTTTAGTTTTTTCTTTCTATGGATGGGAGTCCTGTAGAATATTTTTAGGGAACAGAAAAGGTACGAGAACTAATCTACTGAAAGAATGAAATTTAAAAATTTATTGAGAAACTTTTTGGGGAAATAGGTTTTTGGCCAAGATATTTACCTCCTACTTTTTCTTATAGTTTTCGGTTTATTTAAAAAAACGTGCTAAATTCAGATTGATGTCAAGTCGAAAATCTATCCTTAGTGTCTTCTTTGATTTATATTCAAGGTTATCCTCATTCTCTGTATTTTGGGAAATTGGAGGAAGTTAATTTATACCATTTGCTAATAGTGAGGGGAACATGTTTAGAGGAAGCGACACTTTCTCATTTTCATCTAGAGTAGAATTATCAGCTGCATCTGAAGGGTTTAATTGCACGCACATGACCCAAATAAATCAGTCCATTTGTTAATTATTCCTAAAAATTGCACAATGCATAATATAATTGAATTAAAATGAGCTATCCTTTCAGCGGGCGAAGCTGCGGATATATCTGCTAGTACATCAATAACTGTACAGTTGCACAATGAGAGATATGGTCACATTTTTTGTTTGGTCTCAGGATCAAAAATGTGCCATATGCTGGGATCGTCGCCGTTGCCCTCAGTTGGATCTACATAGATGACAGCTAGTTAATTGAAGGATAAGAAAAGTTGCTAAAAACCTCTTTTGCAGACCCAAATACAAAATTTGATAATGATACAGTTCAATAATTGCTTGCATTGTTAGCGTTCATGAGCAATACTCTTCAGTTTGAACCGAGCCTTTATTATTAGGCCTAATATTTTTTTACCATTCAAGGAGATTTACATAAACGATGTAATATAATTGGTTGATTGCCAGTACCTTAACAGGAATACAAATACTGATGAGCAGGAGATCAGCACATGCCAGGCTGGCCAGGAACACGTTGGTTGTGCTCTTCATCCGCCGGTAGCGACACGTCGTGAACACGATGAGCATGTTGCCCGTCACTCCCAGCAGTAACGTGAGGCCGTAGACCACGAGGGGAGGGAGCAGTTCGTCCCAGTAGTAACAGCTCCACGACCTGGCATACGGATCAACTTACCAAACAATGAAAATTGTAGAGATGATTTAGTATTATCACTCAATAGTCCAGGCAATGAATACTCAAAAAAAGGTATAGAGGGAATTGAATGAAGCACAGTTTTTGACTTTGAAGCTTTGTTTGGACTAGTCAGGAGGTGAACATAACCCCTATCAAATTTGAAAATTAAAGAAAATTTAATTTCTTGTAAGAAATGTATGTAATATGTCTTTTTTGGTCAAACAATTTACAAGGTAAGCACTAATTTTATTGATATTTAAACAAATATCCCTTCCATAAGAAATACATGTAAATTTGTGTGTAACATACATGCCCACAATGCGGCAACACATTCTCACCTAAAAGAAAATGAACAACAAATAGAAAATATTCACAGAATTTCAATTAATTTGACACCTCAATCATAAAAATTGGTTCAATTAAAGGTCTTGGTAAGCTCATAAAAAACTTTATTTTTCGTAAAAAACGTCAATTCTGTCATTAAAATGGAATTATTACAAATATGCAATAATTCCTTGGAAAATAAAGTTTTTTGTACCAACACCTTTATATTAGACCAATTTTTATGATTGAGGTGCAAAATTACTGGAAATTTTGTCAATATTTCCTGAATGCTGTTCATTTTCCTTTAGGTGAAAAAGCGTTGCCCCATCGGGCATGTATGTCATCCACAAATTTACATGTATTTCTTATGGAAGGGATATTTTTTTAAATAGTAATAACATTAGTGGTAAATTGTTGGACCAAAATAGACATATTGTATACTTTCCTTACAGAAAATTTAATTTTCTTTGATTTTCAAATTTAATAGGGGATACTAAAAGCTCTGGGGCTATGGACAGGGACTTTTGATATGTTCACCTCCTGACTAGTCCAAACAAAGCTGCAAAGTCAAAAATTGTGTTCCAAAAAATTCCCTCTATACCTTTTCGTTGCCTGGACTAGAAATGTTGTAATGAAATAATTGCAAGATCAATATTTTAAAACAGGCACAAAAAGGGTCCAAAAATATCTCCAATTTTCCCAAGCTTGATGTGGAACAACTAAAAAAGGTTCTGATAATTTTTTTATGACTTGATCGTGGATAATCTATTATCTAAATATAAAGGGGAATTCATAATGTGATTGTAAGAAGATACCATGGCTTTTGTTTTCTTAGGAACTATATTTTCGCATGATAAACTAGATGATTTTTCTTTTAGAATTTTGGCTGCTGGAGTTGCTCTAAATTATTAACTACCTCCAGGATGATTGGAAACGATGAAAAGTTAAGAAACATAAGCATTCGTTGTGGGATTAAAAAAAATACTCTACCTGACTGGTCCTGATTCATCGTAGTCTGTGAAATTGAAGTTGTAATAGCAATCGTCGTCTACTCCAGTGTAGTCATAACTCTCTGTGGCAACCTCTGTTGCACTCATGGTGGCTCATCAGGGGCACATCTGAACAATAACGGATTGGTAAATAATCATTTCATTGAAAAGCTGTGTGAGAAAAAGAAAAAAATATTTGAATTGTAACTTGGCTTTGGCTGCATATTATTTTCAGAAAGTTTGTGAATAATGATTCGCAGTGCCGGCCTCAGTGAGTGCGAGGCCCTGGGAAAGAAAACGTTTGCGAGGCCCCCAACGCCAATTTTATTCAATACATTCTTAATTTTTAGACACATCATATTTGATCACATGTAAATTACGTGTAAGAGTAGTCCAGTGATGGAAAACATCGTGGTCCTTGATATTTTCTGCCATAAGGCCAATGCACAAATTCTCAAAGGACACAAAGCAATGTTAAAGCCTAACAGTTACGGAGTTTCTAGTCCCAAGAGTGAACATCACTATATATTTTTACATTGTGTGCTTTAGTGCATCCATGTCTTAGTTTGGAGAAAAAATCCCAACTTTTTAGACCGAAAATCTTTAACAGATTTTTTTTATAAATCTATCAAACTATGTTGAACACTATTAAATTGTGGCACTTATTGATTGGACAATTTAATTAGGAGAGTAGGGGAATTCACCATCATAAGCTGACAATTTTAGGTGGTCTCCTGGCACCACAGTTCCATGATTGTGTCTGCAGCGACAACGCTACTACTGTGAAACATTTTGTAATTCGTCGGCAATAACCTTTCCGCATAGTACGGATGAAACTGAAGGAACATTATTTCACTGCTCCTTTCCCTCGGTACTTAGTGATTACTGTATTTACTTTGAATGCTTCCAGTTGTTCACAGATTATTTTCTATAGGTCTCGCACAAACTAAACACCAATCAAACAATTATCACCTCTCGCACCCTTATCAAACCAACACATCAACCACTCGCACCCTTATCAAATAACCTAAAAGGTGAACATCGTATTTGGTTTACCGTTTTGCCGCCTTTTTTAATTGTAGTTACGTGGTTATTTCATGCCAAATTCTTTGTTTTAAATCCATTATTGGTGGTGATTTTATATTTTGATTTTGATTCTTTGGGGCAGTAGTCTTCACTGATGTTGTTTTTAACTAATCAGAGATGACAAATGTCCGCAAAAATCAAAATCAAAATTGCCAAATTAATGAAATCGTTCTTCTTAAGCTCTCAGCAGATGGGCGTCTTTGCCATGCAGCAACTGTGCAGCTTTTGATTGGACACAAGGAATGCGTAGTTTTTTACAGCCAATCAGAAGTCAAGGCCTGATAGTACCGCACTGGAAAACTTCGCAACAAAGAAGCATCTGCGAAGGGATGCTTAAGGGACTCTTAATAAAAAGCCAGTACGTCCCTGCAACAAAGGAAGTAAATCAAGTGGACTTATATCGGCGACCACGTAGTAGAGACTGAGAACAAGAGGCGCAACGTGAAACCATAAATTTGCTTCCAGTTGGTATACATTAAAAAAAGCTTCATAAAAATACCACAGTACCAAATGACTACAGAATTACTACAATACCAAATATAAATTGTTTCAGGCAGTCTACTCATTGTTAATACTGAAAACCTAGAAGCTTGTCCTGAATTTTTTTAGAGAAGCGTACCGTTCCTCCCGTGAACCGTGTCTTAACAATTTATAATTGGAACCAAAGTAATTGTGATTATCAGACCTTTTAGCGAATTTCCCCTATAGGGAAAAAGCTATTACCGTAGGTCTCATGGTAAGACCTAAGCCCGAGACCATGATAACTTTTCGTTTTGGAGCCCCCAGAAGCAAAAAACACCATTCGTTCAAATTTCTAGATATATATATATATATTTATATATATATATTTATATATATATATGTGTGTGTCTGTAAGCACGATAGCGCTCGCAAAAATGGTCCGATCGGAATGAAATTTGGCACAGGCGTGTAAAGTAGTAATTATTCGGACGAGTTCGTGAACCAGCCCGATCGGACCACCAGAAGGGGGGGGGGTAAAGGGAGATAAACTCCCAAAAATGGGTTTTATTGAGTTTTTTACATAGAAAAATAAAATTTATCGAATTTTTGTCGGCACCATTGAATTCAGCTAAAAAAAAACAAACAATTTGGTATCTTGAATCACTGCTCTATGTCCATTGGTTACCGAAATATTGAAAGTGTTAAACAGCTATAACCGGTTTTGAAATAATGTCTTGGCGTAAACGTGCCCCATGCGTAAATGTGCCCTGGTCTACCCTAAAGTTAGCCTATTTCGATTTTTCTAAGCCATATAAACTTGGAGGCTGGTCACTTGTTTACTTTTATGATATCGAAAAGAATAAAACGTGGTGAAAACTATACTCGTTTATATTCGAAATACTATATAGATTTTTTACTTAAGTTCAAAATCACGATAGGATGCGTCCTCGCCGCTTCGAGCATCGCGAAGATCGCGGTAGGGACTTTTTCGCGGGAACACGTTCCAGGTCAATTTTTTTGCATTCCACGTTCCTATTTTGGTCAGTTTTATATTGTGTAAGCTCACGTTTTTAATTGCCTATTGAAAGGGAGTGATTTAAATATTTGAAAACATTATAATACATGAATGGACTAAGCTATTACTACGAGGCATGCACTACTTTCGGCGCTCGCCTGCGTGGGTAGGCTACAACGATAAGTCGTACCGTACCTTGATCGAGTGTAGAATGTATACATTGGAGTCTTAACTGGCTTTAAATCCTCTTTAAGTAGTTTTTTAAAAAATGTTATTCATTTGATCTTCACTTAAATTTTATGAAAAACAACAAGATTTGCTTTACTAGTTCCGTGATAGTTTTTCACGATAAGAATCGAACTTTACACTGGGGCTCTGGGGAGTCGGGCCCCTCTTCTTTCAATATTGGGGGGGCTGGGCCCCCCTTCCCTTAACATTGGGGGGCTCGAGCCCCTTGGGCCCCATGGAGTCGGCGCCGGTGGCGTCACTCTATTTTTGTTTCTCGCGTTAAAGTAGTTAGTTACCTTTGTGTTTGAGCCCAACCACTAAGGTAAATAAATACTAACTATCCACTAAGGCGTGGTTGAGGGCCGGAAGTTATTGGTGGTGGGAGTGGACGCTCGCTATCATGCCGTGCAGACAGCAGTTCTCGCGATGTTCTAACTTCTAACTTCAGCTCAGTCTGTAAATAACCACACAAAAAATAATCGCGATTAAAAAATTAATAGTGTGACCTTCGCCGTCATGGGGCCTGATAGGGCCTAAGTTGTTTTAATTTTTTTTAATAAAGTATTTTGTATTGTTAATATATTGTATTTTCAACTGGGTATTTGTTATTTTATTTTTTGCTAGCGGTCTCATAACACCGTATCTTTCACTATTTTTAGAAAAACTAAAGACTACTATCTATTATAGCTTAAATGTTTTTTATATTTTCATAAAAAATCCATCATATTTTTGTTTACAGTACTGATTAACAAATGTTCATGTATGGTGGAGTTTTTTCAGATTTATAGTAACTAACTTTGATGATAACTTGTCATTAACAAATGAGAAGCGATTTCGCGTCTCTGAACACCACAGGAATGCTGCTCGTATACCCCACTTTGCATATTGTGTTGGCAGATGTATATAAGAAAGACTAGATATTGGGTTTCATTAATTATTTATTTTGTGCTATAACTTAAAATTTTACACATTAACACTAAACACAAGAAAATACAACTTTCAAAAAATTTTACCAATAAACAATTCAAGAGTGAAGGATAAAGATGGTGGCCCCTATATAATTTCTCCTACATGTTTTTCTGCCTACAACATGCAGGCCAATGCGCATTACATAGTGCTGCGAGCCATTTAAAATTCCATTTCTCGGCAGACAAACCCACGCAACCACCACGAGGAAGAGCATCTGTGGCCAGATAACTGAAATGCTGAGGTGTATCGCGAGTTACAAAACTAAACTCACGATTATTGATTATACCCCCGATGAAACAGCCCCACGGACCGATGTTTCCCCACGGTTTCATGTATGGTTTTTCTGGAACTTGACGCAGCAGCCTTACAAGTTCATCCTGTTCCTCTTGGTTATGGATCGTAGCATATTCCATGCCGAGAGCGTGGCATCTCCTTAGCCCTTCGTACCAAGTTATCATTTCGGTGATAACATAAAACTTATCCGTCGTTGGTGGTACTTTCAACTTGCAGCCTCCTTTAAATTTAGAGTTACAGTTACAAGTTGCCTTATGATTTTTAACGACACAATGAGAATTGGGAACGCCACAGTCAAAATTTGCACAAGAGTCGATGCACATCCCATTTAGGCATGTTTCTGTAGAGCTGCAATCTTCGGCTACCTTACATGTTTTCCCTACCTTCTTGGGTTCACATCCATTTACACCTCTTTCAAATCCAGGTTGGCAATCACACTGCGGCTTGTGATCCACGGCGACACATACTGCATTCGCACCGCAGTCGCTGGTTCCGCAAGAGTCGATACAGACCCCGTTGTGACATTCCTCTATCGAACTGCAATCCGCATCCTTCGAACATTTCTTGCCTTTAGATTCGTCCTTTATGGGTTTACATCCATACACATCTCTTTCAAACCCAGGTTTGCAATTACACTCGGGCTTATGATCCTTGACGACACATATTGCATTTGCACCGCAGTCACTGGTCCCGCAAGAATCGATGCACTCACCTTTGTAGCACTCTTCAGTCGTACTGCAATCCGAATCCATTGAACATTTTTTCCCTTGCGACTCATTCTTTATGGGCCTACAACCGGTCTCGTCTCCGTCGAATCCGGGTTTGCACGTACATTTTGGCTTATGATTTAAGACGACACACATTGCGTTTGGATCATTTCCACAATAACTGTTTCGGCAAGGATCCATACAAACACCTTTGAAACACTCCTCCGTTGGTCCGCAGTCCGCGTCCTGAGAACAGCGAGCACCAGTTCCAGTTAGTGATTCACTACTGCATGACAAGAATGTAGTTAATAACACTGTCACTGAAAAAGCATAAATAAACGAATTTCTAGATTTTAAATTAGTTGAACTCATGTCGAAGTACATTTTAAAACCAAATATCATTCTTTGTATAGTTTATTTATTTATCTATATTACCATTAACATGTTTAGCAGCTGTTTTTAACTTGTAAAAACATATGACTGGATGTAAAAATGTGAAAAGCTATAGAATGTTCAAAGCTCTCAGGGATATTTGAAATGGAATGGCTTTTGTTGCAGGGTATGTAATTTTAGGCATATATATGTTACCAACTGTTTGATTATTAAATAGCAAAAATTCCTCAGAAAAACTGAATACCGCTCAGCTGAAGAATAAATCCATAGGCCCTTTTCACACTATGCGGTTTTAACGAATTTCCCCTATAGGGAAGTAGCTATCGCCTTAGGCAGCATTATAAGACTTAAGCACGGGACCACGGATATGAATGACCAACTTTTCATTTTGATATCCCAGACCACAAAAACACCGTTCGTTCATTTTCATATCTAACTATATAAAGAAGGGCTTTTCTATCGGACGGCGAATCTCCAAAACTATAAGACCTATAGAGCTGAAATTTGGCCTCGGGTACTAGATGCGTACTAAGAATCCGTTTTACAAAATTCCCTTAGGTTTACGTTCAATCAAGAACGCCGCAAAGTATACTTTGAAGTATACTTTGAGTATACTTCAAAGTTTCAATGTTTAACTGCTACGTAATTTTAATACTTGGCTTAGACCAGCCAATATGGCCAGAACAGGCCAGTATTATGCCATAACTGGCCATTACTGGGCCGTGACCGACAAACAAACAAAGAAAAAAGAGGGTAAAATAGAAATTAATCCTGTATGGCTGTATAGGTCTCATCCTGGTTGTGGCGAGCAAGCCCGTTTTAAAAAGAACTGACTACCTCATGCCTAGAAGATTTGGCAGCGATGCTGGCCGCCACAATGAAGGCAATCGGCGAGACTTATTCTATACGGCTGTCATTTTGAAAGTGAAAACATATTCATACACCAGCTGCTGTAATGGTATAAAAATGTACTGCTGCCACAATGGTAGTACATCTGTACAATGGAAGGTAACATTTTATAATTGATGTAGGCCTATTTCAAAATTACATCCCCAGACCCATACGTAAATTTGAAAAAATAATTTTGGGTTTTTTGGGGATTTCCAGGTTGCAAAAAAATCAAAGAACACATCCAATTTTTTCGAAATTTTTTTATTGATCTAACTTTGAAAAAAAAAACTATGTATCAAATTTGACACATTGGGTCCTAAGGTGTTAAAAAGCATTAAAATAAAAAAATAAATTTAAATGACATCGAAACACACTAAAATTTTATGGAACAACAAGTAACAGTTCCTGGAACCAGAAAAAACAAAGATGGACTTTCGGACTTAGCACAAATACAGGAAAATCGAGCATTTGTGGTTGCGCACCCTGCGGGAACCTACATAGGTGCCTGTTTCGGGCTCATAGGGCGTGTCGTTTGTCCTTGGAAAAGGTAAAATAAATGGTTAGGCGGATTCTTCATAGTCTAAGAGGTCTTCGATGTTAGTAACTTCAGAAAATTTCTTTCAGTCACTAAACTTTTGCAGAACAACAGAAAAAAGGAAATAACTTTAGCCTTTAGAACCCCTAAAACTTGAACAAGCATCTTAACGTAAATTCAAAACTAAAAAGTTTTATGTTGGAATCGAAAAGATTAACTTTCATAGGTAATATAATAACTTTTAACGATATTCAGGGGGAAAATAAGAAAATTAGCAAACCCCTTACAGTCCAGGCAACGAAAGGGTATAGAGGGAATTGCATGGATCACAATTTTTGACTTTGTAACTTTGTTTGGACTAGTTAGGAGTAAAACATATCAAAAGTCCCCGCCCTTAGCCCTTGAGTCGGCTGGGCTGGAAGGGCCTAAAGGTACAATTTTTTGGTTTTTCCTAAATATCTTGAAAACTATCAACTTTTAGTGTTCCCTATTAAATTTGAAAATTAAATTTCCTGTAAGAAAAATACATAATATGTCTACTTTGGTCCAACCATTTACAAGGTAAGCACTAATTTTATTAATATTTTTTTTAATATCCCTTCCATAAGAAATACATGTAAATTTGAGGGTAACTTTGCCCGATTGGGCAACGCTTTTTCACGTAAAGAAAATGAACAGCAATCAGGAAATATTGACAAAATTTCCAGTAATTTGACACCTCAATCATAAAAATTGGTCTAAAATTAAGGTGTTGGCGAGCTCACAAAAAACGTTATTTTTCAAGGAATTATTACAATTCGTTATATACATTATACAAGCGGGTTGCCTCCGCTGAAACAATGTGTACAGAACCCTGTATACATTGGGTGCGTTCAGCCGTAGTCACCGGTGGCTAACCGGTTACCATAGTCACTAATAGGCAAATCCACCGCATCTTGACAATCAACAATGTCCGATTACTTACCGAATCCACCGTAAACACAACATCGGTGGATGCACAACAATGGTCGGTAGGTGGTACGTCCACCGCTACCGTTTACTTAATATAGGTTAGTATATTACCCACCGGTGACTGCGGCTGAACGCGCCCATTGGCTGGAAGAAGTAAGTCCCCCAATGTCCGCCAGGTCGCGTTACTAATCAATCCGTCAATCAATTCATATTTTTCAATCTGTAATTACTTACAGATCTATTCAGCCATCAGGAAGTCTTGTAGGGGTGGAAGTGCGAGAGAGATGGAGAATACCCCCACCACAGTTTTTCCTTCATCGGATGTGTACAGTCAACTTAAAATCCCACATGGCCTATGACAACATTACAAATATTGTTGCAAACAAAGAATCATATGTTTTGACAGATGAGTTATTTCGAAATCTGACTGTACTGAGACTCGCGGTAGGGAAATCTTCACTGCGCATGCGCATCCCACAGAACTTCTGGGCTGGACAGATCTGTATCATATATCGAGATAAAGTTATAATTATATCTTTTATAGTTTATTCTTGATGACAGTTTTTCTATTTTCACTTTGTAATATTCTTCTGTTGACTGTAGATAATTATATTTTATGAAAAGTCGCTAGTCATTTCTCTCATTTTCCTTACACCATGATTTCTCTGACTTGACTTTGATGAGCAGCTTATATGTTAAACTAAAAATCTATATGTAAAGTCCAAACTACCCGTAACTTCTGAGAAAACTATAAGGCTGACACCTATAAAACCTATTCTTGAATTAAAGGTCCCAGTGAGAAAATCCCAGAAAACATTAGTTTTTTTTATAAAATTTTCCCTAAGGGCACAAATTAAGAAAACGCCTGACCAGTTTTTATTTACAATTATTTGTTTGCATTTTCGCCGTCAAGTGGGACACCATCAGCTAGTATAGTTGGTGCCAAATCTTAAGGCCCAGTCCGTCCGTAAGACTAATGTTAGTTTTACCATTGGGATTATGGACGGCGTGGGCCTTAATTCCAATAGTAATTATTATAGTTGGTGCCTTAATTAAGATTTGGCACCAACTATAATAATTACTAAACATCTGGTCACTCATCTCTGTATGGGAACTGCTACTTAAGCAATTTTCGAAGCCCGCAGAAATATCACGCCAAGTATAGGAACTTAATCACACCCGCGAAAACGTACTCAAATCAAACAAAGAGTAGGTAGTTTTCATAAGTTTGGAAACCGTGGTAGCTTATCTTCATTGCCTCGCAAGCTGTATAAAACCTAGCAGAACTAATAGCTGATAGAGATACAGATAGAGCGAGTGAAGTTATTTGTTCCAAATCTTGTTTTTCAATTCCTTTTATGAAACTGCCGCGAGACGCAAGACAAAGATTACTTATGAGAGTCATTTCATCCGAAACTTCGATGACATTGACAAGTTGCGAGGCTTGCATGTTCATAGATACCGACAGATGATAACACAGCGCTAGACGTAAGAAAATCTTGTTCAGTCCCACTGAGCGTGATTGAAGGACATGAGTTCTTCAATGAAATCGTCTCATTTAAATGCAGTGAAACCTGAAATCCTGAAAAAAAATCCTGTGGATTCAAGATTAAATAAAACGTTTTTGAAAATAATCCGTCGAGGATATGAAAATATTCATCCACGTAGCAAACAACTATTTAAAAGGAAGGAAACACTTGGAGATGGACCAATAATATTGTCTTTAACGATGCCTAAGGTCAAGATCCAAGCCTTGTTGGTGTACATCAGGTCTTCAACCGAACCGGTCTAAAAACTTGAATTTTAACGTAGAGTCCTGCAGGTATATACCTGTGTTTGACATTGAAGATTGCAAGAAAATATTTTCTCATCGATGGAGCACAAAACCAAACGTAGTAAGGCGCACTGGTTAAAGCAATTATGGGTTGTTTTGGAATTTTTAATTACTACTTTAATGCTCAAGAAGGTTAGAAAAATGATATGTATGTGTTTTATGTTAATGTTAATTTATGTCAATTTTACGAATTCCTTCAGACCAGTTTGAGCTACTAATAAGAACTCCTGACCATTTGATATCGAATCATTAGTTCAATATTTGGTATGGAAATAAAATATTTACGATTTTTATTTCGTTTCTAACTTATGAACCGCTATATAAGAGTAAATGAAAACTCGTGGATTAATAAAATAAATTGGTATCACAGTGCTTTGGGCTACTATGAATTTTTAAGAAATAACAAATGCAATCGTGTTTGCGTCTAAATACAATTAACGGCAAACAACAATAGCAAATACGAATATAAAAATACACTGTAACACAATACACGAAGAAAAACACAATTGGCATAAACAGAAATTTTAAAAACGGTATTATTAATTTTTTATGTTGGTTCTTTTTGCGAACTTAAAATCGTAACGGAAAATTGGATTTTCTATGCAAGGAACTTGTTTTATACATAGAATAAATCGAGACAACCTAATCGATTGGTGAAATTTATTTCGTTTCATCTCCAATCCTAGTGTTCAATGTAAGAGAATTTTAATAATCACATCCCAACCGAGCATCAAAGACGCAAAAGGCCTCGATCGCCGGGAGAGGAGCGACCCTGAATACCACTCTAGGCCCGAAACTTGATTTAACACCTAAATTAACAGGTTGATTGCAAGCAGCAACCTGGTCATTAAATTACAGAACCGTCATTTAGAGGATGGGCAATGTGGTATTGTGACGATCAGACCTTGGATGGGCTTATTTAAATATTAATAGCCCCGTCTGCGTCCGAAAACTTACAATGATGGCAACAAGCTGATATTGAATTGAATTTGGTATTTATCAAAAGCTTAAATGCAGACAATCTATTAACTTAGCCTTTATTTGCAGCCATTCCAGAATAGATAAGCCTCAGAGCAGGACGATTCAAATCAAGTTTTTACTGTTTATTTTAGTGAAAACTCCTTCGAAAATAGTAATACTATCTCAGTCCAAGTAAGAAAGCTGTTATAACATTTCTCTTTCAATGACTTTTTAGTCCTCAAACTTAAACTCGACCATTAAATTTTATTTTTTTTTGTTTTCCTTCATCTGTCCCTAGTTTTTGAGCCTAAATCAAGATACTTTTAAGAATAAAAGTTTTGTGTGTAAAAGTGCGCGTATTGCATAAACTGTAACACAAAAACTTACGAATTCCTAATTCGGTATGTATTAATCGGTATGTGTACCGAAAAATTTCTAATTCGGTATGTACTAATGAAATAACAATACCCGTATGTTATGGCATAAAAATCACTTGATTTAAAACCTCCATTCACACGAGTTCCGTATGAACCTTTACATGTCCTATACCGAACCGGAAACCTATAATATAATTCTGAAGTAACCATTGATAAACAATAACAATTAGCGTTAAGTGCTTAAGATATATGTCTTTCATTACTCTGTATATTTTAAGAACCTCTTTTACATATAGAATAAAAGATTCTCTAAAAAATATGATGACCTGTAATTTTGTGGTGTCCCGTACGAAATTAGCCTGCTGTTAATTTTTCCAAGAAAAATGAAGTGTTTGCAAAGTTTTCAAAACATAGGCCTATAACATATTAATTTAAAAATCGACACACAAGCAAAAGTATATTTTATCCTGTGAAACCAGTTTCAATATTTTTAAAGTCCATAAACTAGTTGTGAACATTGTCTAACTGTCCCGTATGGAACTTTGAATGGCTGTTTTTAATCTCTTTACAACTTTTATCCCGAGGCCTAGAGTTGGACGGATCATGTCATTTAATTTGATAATCGTTTTACATAAATTATAAATCGTCTTATATTTTTTTATATTTCATCAGGCGGTGAAATATAACCCCTTAAGGGGGCTTGGGGGCGGCGCCTCTATCTTATCTGCTTTTAACTGCACAGCTGCAAAGATATAGTTTGTTACAGTACTTCATAAACAAAATCTGAAATAATTTTTGCTGGATTAAAAAACTGAGATATTTGTATCTGTAATGTGTTTCGAACCTCATTAAAATCAAAAAGAGAAATATATTACACCAAATATATCACCATAACTCATTATAAACAGAATTCATACTGAAAGGAATTCATACCCGAGTGAAATTTGCTTCCCTCTTTTTTTACAAAACATGCTTTTTTATTACTCAACCTTTGCATGTTTCCCATTGTTTACCAGATAGAAGGATATGTTAAAAATGAATGGAGAATCATAAGTACTAGAGATCGCCAGTGGTCGAAAATTCGACCAATTTTCAAAGTGTCAAAGGGATAGCTAATTTTGTATATGATCCCCGCATATACCAATGCGTTTCTTCATATGGTACATTTTCTATGTAAACACATAATAACCAAACTGGGGGCCAAAACCAAAAGAGAAATTCTTAATCCTTGACTAATTATTTACTTCACTTCTGGCTTATGGCATGGTTTTTAGTAATTAGTATTTTACTAAGATAATGACTATTTTATGAAGATTCCATGTTTATTTTTTAAGAATGATTATTGAATCAGAGGAAAGTAAAACTTCAGTCATCAAGTCAGTTTATCCTGTACACCCCTTACCACAGTTCTCTCCCTCCCTCCATTAATTCCTTCCTTCACTCTCTATTTCCCTTCCTTCCGACCTTCTTTCCACTTTTCCCTCCTTTTCTCCTTTATTCTCTTCTTACGATCTCTCCTCCCTTATTTCCTACCATTTGGAACTTTTTCCCTCCTTCCCTCTCTTCCTATCATTATCACTAAAATGTAATTTATATTTTACCCATTATTCATCAATAAAAACAAAATTTGAAAATAATGTATCCATTTGTACTCCGATTGCCAGGCCCGGTGACAGGATTTTCGGGCCCCTGTGCAATTGAGAAACCTGCCTTTTTTACTTATCTCGATTCTGGGCCCCATTTTTACTAATCTCGCGTGGATCCGTGCCATCCGCAAGTCCCAGGCCCCTGTGCACTTGCCCCCCCCCCGTCGCTGGCCCTGACGGTTGCATGTCAATCAGTTAGTACATTGGATGGTGGGAACTTAACTTAATGTACTTTTTTTCTTCCCTTTTTATCAGAAAATTTGTATCTCTTAATCTTATTTAAGCAAGTAAACTTTATTTTTTCCATTTATATGTAAAATGGAACACATTTGAGTATGATATCCTTAATATTCTCTAAGTAATCCTGATTTCAATCAAATCTATTTTTTTACTCCATGCCCCAATAAACTGTGGCATAATGTTTCTACATCAAATCTTTACTCTACGAAAAATAGCATGTGATAACAGCTACATATGATGCTAACTTTGTTTACATTTGGTTGTTATAATATCACCAAAACAGCAACTCATAAGGCTAATGTTAATTTTTTTGAAATTTTTAATTTAATTTTCTACACGTCTAAAAGACTAATAAAAATTAAAATGAGATTCTGCACATCTACAGGAAAATACAATTCTATCAGTGTGCTTAGATTTTCGCTACGTTGCACACAGGCTGAGAAAAAAGGAGTATAAAAACCTTATGGAAAAATGCTTGTCTATTAATATAAAGATAAAGATTATTATATTAAGATGGCCATAACCCAGCTTTTTTCATCTATATCGGTATATTCGAAATATTTTTTATTTATAAATAAACCTATCCATGGGATTAGTTAATAATATATCATTATTATTACTCAGTACTACTAAATATATTATATATTGAGTTTCAAATACAATAGCTTCAATAACAACTCGAAACAGATTAAACATTATGCTTTGTACATTTACTATCGATAAGGAATTTTATCATTAAGTTTAGGAAACTTAATATTTTCTTCAAATCAACATCCTTCAAGAAAGCCAATAATAAGCTCGTTCATTTATTATTATTTTTATATCATATAATGAACTGTGACTTACGTAACATGATTTTTGCTGCTTTATTAATACTGCATTAATATTGATTATACGTTGATTATTTATGTCATGAATTCACTTAATTTATTTAAATATATTAAACTACAATATACCTTGTTTTCTAAATTGACTGGAGTTCAATCTAATAAGAGTGAAACTTTCACAAGATAACATTCAAGGTTACAAGGTGTTTAAGTCACTGCGGGATGAGTTATGAAGGGCAAGCACCTGTCAGTGTGCCTGGGTAACATATATTCACTGTCATTAGTTTTAGTACGACATTGACAGGCGAGCGTAGGCCTGCTCTCGTCACGCACTCGTGTCACGGTCTTTAACTAGAGAAATTAACGGTGAAACATTTTAGGTTAGATAGTCGGAAAAGTTAAACTTAGCTTGAGCTTGATTGTATTAAGAGTCTGCCTTTAAAATTATGACCATGCAGTAAACGTTCTATCGAAAAACAGGGTGTTTTTTTTTTAAAAGCAACCCATTTTTAAGATTGAATAATGCACATATGAATATGAAATGAGTATTGTTTTATTGATCTTTACATTTTATAGAACCTATTATTTAAGTCTGATCACATTTAGTTTACATTATTTGCTCAAACAGTCCGCCACTTATGATCATTCAATCAAATTCCCGAACACGTGTTGCAAGGTGCCTCGTTGAATTTCTTGCATTGAATTTGTTATGTTTGTTTCAAGGTGCTGAATATCCTGTAAACTGTTTTCGTAGGCCTTACTTTTTATGTTTCTCCAAATAAAATAATATAGTGGGGTCAAATCCGGGGATCTTGGGAGGAAATAATCCTTCACCGATAAAATCAAGTTTTGGGTTGCGTTTTTAATGTGTGTGTCTTTAAGCACGATAACTCGCGTAAAAATGGTCAGATCCGAATGAAATTTGCCACAGACATGTAAAGTAGTAATTATCCTATGAAAACAATACACAAGATATTCAGCACCTCAAAAAAACATAACAAATTTAATGAAGAAATTTAAAACCTAGGAACACATGTTCGGAAATTTGATGGAGAGAGCAAAACTTAATACAAACGCCTCTGGCGGAATTTTTGAGCACATAAGGTAAATTAAATGTGATCAAACTTAAATAATAGATTATATTAAACGTAAAGATCCATAACACAATACTTATTTCATATCTATATATGCATTATTCAATCTAAAAAATGGGTTGCGTTTAAAAAAAACACCCTGTATAATATATGAAATCGTTTGGATTTTCATATTTAAAAATGTTGACATATTTATACTTAAGTATTATCTAGTTAAATGTCTTACATTCTTTAGATAAATCGCTCGATGGTGCTTGTGTTTAACTATGTTTATCCACATTATTTTGGTAATTTTAATACTAAAAAATACAAGTTCGAAATTTCTTAATTTTTTACTCGTTTTTTCCCCTAACTTGCGTATTTTACTAGCATTCAAATCGTTGATAGATTATCTCTACTCTCCCACTAATCTTGGAGCCTTCTCTCAACAAATTATACGTTACGCATTTTTAATCCTTTTGTTCAATATAAAGTTGATTTATTTAATAATTCGACAAAATTGTTTCATATTAATCGTTGATATATTTTTGTTAGTATTTAGATTTAAGAATTTGTTTACTTTGCACTTTCTTGTAACCTCTGTTTGTTCAGTGAATGAAGTTTGTATGTTATGTTATGTAATGCTTTTTGGTGATGAATAAAGAATTACTGTATTTTCATTTTTTTTTCATATGCATGTTTTGAGTAATTAAATTTAGAACTTTATTAAATTTTATGGTATGTCACTCTATCATTCTTATTTTGGATTTAAACTATGCATGATAATATGTAGGTATTAAATGTTTGGTTTTAATGTTATATTGTCAATAAAGTAAAGGATTACTGCAGTAGCTTGTAAATCACTGTAGAGTTCTGCAGTTTTAATTTTTGTCAGATTTAAAATTACTGCGTTTTATTGTTGCGAGCACTAAGATATTCTGGTGAGAAGGCTTCCATGGACTTTCCTGTTATTTAGATAAATTAACTATAATAGGCTACAGCATGGTAATTGAGCTTCAGCCTGTTATGTAATATTTATCTGGCTGCAGTTCGTAAGCGGTCCACATTTTGACGATGAACATATTAAACTGAAACACGGGTTTTACACCAATAACCGAAATCAAAATTATTCGATTCCATCAAGAACAAAACACAACACAACATCAATATCTTATTAAACCTTAATTATGATACATTTGATACAACATGATTTACAACACCACTTTTTTCGAAAACCAAACATTTTATTCTGGAATCAAATTATTCAACTCCCTCCCATCCCACCTAAGATCTGTTACTGATCCGGTCACCTTTAAAAGGTTTCTGAGGACCTTTTTGATTAGGAAGGAGTTTTACAGTGTATCTGATTATTTAAATGATACAAGTTAGTTTTAGTTACCGCATTTATCTTTTCTTTTCTTTATATTCTATTGTACTAATTCTTTGTATTTAATGTTCTGTGATCATTTATTTTGTGACGTTTGTCAATGCTGTTTACAGTCGGATGACAATAAATGATTGATTGATAAAACTATTTTACAGTATACTGAATATAAACAAAAATCTAAAAACTCGTATTAACATAACACCACATATTTTATGTCACATCGTTCACCATTTTGTATTGGTTTTGTATGTCGTTTGCACGGACATGACACTGATAGAAAATGGCGAACTCTATAATGTAATGTTTGGTTACGGTTCAGTTATATTATTATTGTATTAACTTATTAGTAGATCAGTTTTCAGTTATGTTAAGTTATACCATACATTATAATGACTCACTTAAACCAAACCAAACATTACACAGTATAACGTAGAATTCTCTCGGATATCATTATTCGATCTAAACGTGAACCCAAGTATACACGCTTGTACATTATTACATATCGAATTGATTTGGATTTGACGATAGTGAACTGTAGCCACTGTACTGTGAAAGACATTGGCAATACTGAAAATTTAACATACCGGATCGATAATTCCTAGAGAAGTATATAGCATCATTCCGTGTAAAGATAGAACTCAAATATGATGTTTGATTGATAATCACTTAGTAAAGGTTACAAATTTCAATAATTATCGATATTATATCAAAACAGAGAAGTTCGATATTCATAATCGAATTCTTCGATCGTTAGTCCGATGTTTTCAATCGATAAGATGTGGACCGCTTACGAAACTGCGACATTTATTCTAAATAAATTAATAATTCAATGTCTTCCAGACTGTTTAATGTATTTTGATATGAAATAATCACTATTGTCGTTACCTTGTTTTCTTGTATTTTTTTCTACTGAATACCGAATTATTTGAAAGTTATTGGGCTCCTACCCACCTTGAGATATGTGGTGTTTGTCCAATTTTTGCGAAGATTTGGAACAGCCTAAATCCTCTTGTTTTAGAGTTTAGACTTAAAAAACACACGAGTGCACGAATAACACACAGTATATTAACACCACTGTGTATTTACACCCGACGTTTCGGAAAACGTTATTTTTTGTTTCCCGAAACGTCGGGTGTAAATACATTGTGGTATTAATGTACTTTGTGTTATTCGTGTGTTCGTGTGCTTTTTTATGTGTAAACAAGAGGATTTAGGCTGTTTCAAATCTTCGCAAAAATTGGACAAACACCTCATACCTCGAGGTGGGTAGGCGCCCAATAATTTCCAAACAATAATAACCCCACCTAAAAGATATATTTTAAAGAAAGAATACTGAATTGTTGGACTGAACTGTGGATTTAAGATTCAAAGAGACCTTTCAGCATTTCAGTCCTCAGCCCGAGTGCATCCTTGGCCTCCGCAGCCAATGACATGCAAAATACCCAACCACGTCGTCATCGTCATCATTACCATTACCATCAGCATAACAACTACTTAGAACCCATCTACGTATAATGTATCGACTAGGGGGCCCATGCGCAAATTGCGCATTTTAATATTATTTCTGTTTGTGAGAAACTCACAAACACGAAAAATAACTAAGGTATTAAAAGGTAGTAAATGTCCAGTGCGGATGTTTTACTCGATGATCCTAGCCTTGAGCAGGCGAGAGGGCTGTAAAACTTTACGGTCTCACAGACGAATGTGAAGCTGTCGAAAACAAATTAGGTAAATATGACCGCCGCGGCCAACTCAAACGTTTGTTCAGACTTTGTATTGTAACTTTTACGGTTTATTCGGATCAGAACTCATATAGCACAAAGTTTCAATTCGGTGTAAAAAAGTTATAAACGATATCAAATTGATGTAAAATCAAAATGTTTTATATCAAATTTATGTCGAAATGAAGGAATAGTTTACATGAAAACTTAGATTACAAAAGGTTTTGGTTAAAAATTATAAACAATAAATTTGCATATTAAAATGATAGAAAATATATGTAAAATAGCGCATAGTAGCCTCATGAGCGCATATAGGTCATAATATTTGGGGGTGCCAGCTCACCTGACGTTTGAAATTTATTGCATGCTCAAATTCAAACATCAAACTCTTATTTAAATGGTCCGTTTTAAGGCCTAATCCAAGTAGGAACTTATTTTATTTAACAACAACATTTGTAATCTATGCAAATACGTCGATCAAAGTCATGTTGAAAACATTTTCCCCCTTCACTGCCAACAAATCCACGAAATATCAGCGGGTGCCAGGCACCCCCTGGCACCCCCAGAAATCCGTCCATGAGTAACTTATGTGTTAAAACTATCGTTTGACAAATTTATGTTTAACTGATACATACTTTACATACTTTTCTTTTAAGATGAGTAATATTGTTTGAAAGAAGTAAATTGTAAAAGGTTTAGTATAATTGTTTTATCAAATGTGGTGAAGTTTACATAAAATTGGTGTATAACATTAACATTTAAATTTAAAGAGAAAGTGTAGGCCTACAAAATACTAATATTTGCATTTACAGAATTTTTTTATAACTGTACAAACTCTATTAGTAATTTACACATAGTCTAAAAAAGTAGTTTATGGCGTTATGATGTAAAAGTTTAATCAGACTTATTATAAATGTTACGTTTTTTTATTCAACATTCTGAAACAGAGCATCAAAATTCAGATATTAAAAAAATTGACAGTTGTAAATTATTGTAATTTGAAAGTAACATGCGATGTGGATAGAAATCGTTGATAGAATATTAAATTTAGGAAATCGCACTAATGATATACACTAATAACCAATAATATGCAATAATAACTAACTTAATAAACTAATAACTAACTAATATGCACTTAACACTAACTTTCAATAATAGGCCTATGCACTTTTACCTTGATCGACATGAGGGGAAACTAGGCGTGTGCGAGTAGTGATTTTTGAACTCGAGTCGAGTTTTGAAAAATACCCGCGAGTTTCGAGCTTTTTTCGAGTCGATTTCTTTTTAAGTTTATAATATAATAGTAATAGTCATCATGTTTCTACATAATGGTAAAAAATTGTTATCATTACTCAAATACAAATTACAATTTTGAGGTAATTAAACTTAAAAGAGTTACTGAACTGAGAGCAGATATACAAATAAATAATATCAAAAAAAGAAAGAAAACCTTTTACTTAAACTCACAATAATTCTTGATTTGATGTAATTTTTAAGCCTAACTTGTGTTTAAGGCTTTCCTGGGTTTTGAAATGAAATGAAAACACTGACTATAAGCCATGACCAATTACCTGACTCAATACCTGACTCAATTCATGATTAAACTATTTCCTGTCAACAAAAAATGGCCGTAATATTCTTTCACACGTACCAATTTTGGGTAAACGGCGGGACTACCTACTCGACTCGAGTCGAGTAGTGTATACTCGGCTCGAAAAAAGCTCGATTCTCGAGTACTCGCACACCCCTAGGTGAAACGGTTAAGAGGTCTAAAGCGTCAGGAGATTCTGTGTCAGGGTTCGGATTCAACCCCACATGGTACACTTACGTTTCTATTCCGGAATTCCGTTATATACTCATTGATTTAGCCCAAATAAATGTATACTTGTTATAATCCACACTTTTCAGTTTAAAATAAGTTTATTTTAAAAATGGAAGCACGACATTGACATCAATGTGTTCTTTTAACTTATTATTTACGTAATATTGAGTATGCCCTTTTTACCTATCGTTGATGTCAAAATGACGTAATTTTGATCAATCTGATGTCAATGTGACGTCAACAACATAACAATTACTTTATAAAACTTGAAATTACATATTGAAATGTACTTTGTAAATTTATGAAATTGATGAACTCGTGCTGTATGGGAGTATCGGCTATATAAAATATTCTTAATCTAAAAATTGAGGTTTTCATTTTCAATAAGAAGTTGACAGATAACAAAATTTCGAATCAGTGTCAATCTGGGTCTTATTGGCTTCCTTTTGGCTAAAAATAACTTTAAATCAAAGCTGTTTCTGCTGAAGGAAGAGGCGAGAAAAACTTCCAGCTACTAGTGCAGGAGCCAGGTGTCGTTGAGTGGGCATGAAAAGAGGTATAGAATTTGACTTCTGATTTTAGTAATAGGTACCTTAGTGACTATGAAAATCCATGTCGTCGCCCCCGGCGGTGGTCGACAACATAGGGAGGGGGTGCAAATTTACGAAAACGATGCATTAAGTCATCAAAAACATCCCTTCCGAAAATTGCTCACAGCACCTCTACCGTTTGATGGATTGTTAACATTTTTTATTTGTTTTATAGGTAATAAAATTTTCTACAAGAAACTTAATACGATAAAATGTCGCATCTTTGCTAATTCAATGATTAAAGACGAAAATCTATATATTTTTGGAATTTTTACATGTATTTACCTCTTAAATTGAAATAATTCCACAATATTTACTGTAAAACAGTAAATAAATACATATTTTTTAAATACTCGTGATTTACATACTGGATATCACTGGAATGTCTCTACTGACATTAAAAAAACCGCATCGGTAACAATTTTCTCACATTAAATTTATAAAAATGTAGAAAACATTTCGTAATAACTTGTGTAAAAGCGTCGCGGTGCGGCGCGGCGATGGCGTCGCGTCGCGGCGCGGCGCGGTGCGGGCGCGCAGAGCGGGCGCGGGGTACTGATGGAATGTTGGTGTCCCTAGTCCAGTACATTTAATGTGATATTCAAATTTATAAAAATGAAAATATATATTACGATTTTAGTTAAAATGAATCTCAATTAGTCGCCTATTGCAGTAGATATTGTGGAATTATTTCAATTTAACAAGTAAAAACATGTAAAAACTCCAAAAATATATAGATTTTCGTCTTTAATCATTGAATTAGCAAAGATGCGACATTTTATCGTATCAATTTTCTTGTAGAAAATTTTATTACATATAAAACAAATAAAAAATTGTAACAATCCATCAAACGGTAGAGGTGTTGTGAGCAATTTTCGGAAGGGGTGTTTTTGATGACTTAGTGCATCGTTTTCGTAAATTTGCACCCCCTCCCTATGTTGTCGACCACCGCCGGGGGCGACGACATGGATTTTCATAGTCACTAAGGTACCTATTACTAAAATCAGAAATCAAATTCTATACCTCTTTTCATGCCCACTCAACGACACCTGGCTCCTGAACTATACGGTAATTAATGCTGTTTTCGTCGTCTGAGGCCGTAAAAGCAAAAGTTAAGATTGTTGCTGGCTTAGAATAGATAATACCATGCCACTTATGCATTCTACGTTATACTTTATACATTATACATTACTTGAAATGGCAACCTACCGAGGTAGGTATTTTAAGCCAAGTATATATGAATGACAGATGAGTGAAGAATGATTGTGGCGCGATCTTGCAGTCTTGTTAACAAAACCTTAGACAGGACTGTAAATTAATAGCCCAACAGCCAATGGAAACTATAAAATAACTTTGGAAAATCAGACTCATATTATTCATTTAAAATTTACTATTCTTGGTATTTTATATGATATTGGTATTTATTTCTGATTGGACGTTGAAGTTGTTTTTGTGATATAAAGACGTCCATGTAAATTTAAATCAGTTTCCAGGCACGAGTTTCATAGTATAATTCTTTGTAAATGCATTATAACAATACAAAGTAAAGCATGAAAAGCAATTGTCATAACACTTAAGTTGAAAAACTGAACAAAGCAAGCATTTCGACTTTAAGTAATCATACCGTAGCAAACAAAACAACAATAGTTAAAAATAACCTCAACTGGTGCCAGCTATCTGAAATGTCAACTGCCAATATGAAAATAACTACCTTTGTTGTGACAGTGTTCCTGATGTTATTTGGAGCGATTTTAAATGGCTTATCTTCTTCGTTCCAGATGGATTTAGGGATCGTATAAGATATTT
This sequence comes from Flexamia atlantica, assembly GCA_035578135.1. Classification (NCBI taxonomy): domain Eukaryota; kingdom Metazoa; phylum Arthropoda; class Insecta; order Hemiptera; family Cicadellidae; genus Flexamia; species Flexamia atlantica. The sequence goes on from JAQJVK010000038.1 coordinate 3,624,961, forward strand.
CGGATTTCGTTGTGTATGCCGTTCACTAATATTTATCGCAAAACTGGTTTGATTGTTTATAAATATTTTAAATGATGGAATTAGGATCGTAATTTTATCATAGTTCGCGCATGAAAATCCCGACCAATTTAAAGAACCTGAGCGATAAAGTTGAAAGAATGTTTACAGAGAGAGAGAGAGAGAGAGAGAGAGAGAGAGAGAGAGAGAAACCTGCCCTGGTTTAGACTAAAAGTCCACTCTTCCACCAGGACAGGCCCAAAAATCAACACAAAACATAATTTTACAAAGAGTTGTGGCACACATTACAACAAATATTTTAGCATATTATTCTACATAAAATAAAAATGTTTTTTTTATTTATTTTTTTTTTTAATACTACAATGCACGTCTAAACATCTATCTATATTCCAATTGAGAACAAATTTATTGACAATTACAAATCATTTTTGTATTGAATGTGTTAGTAGGGGTTCCATTTCAAATCAAGTAGAAAATGGTACTTTTTAAATAATTCTTTAAAAAGCCATAAATTTTATAACAAATTATGGTGATACGATTAAAATTCTGGTATTACATTAAAAATTAAAATGACCTAAACTAAACAACTTATTCATATCTTTTTAACAATTTTCCTTTTAGCCTTCTTTTAAATAACTTCTCGCTTGTTGATTCCTTTATTTCCTTGTCTAATGTATTAATTAATCTAATTGAAAAAACATGAAAAGATTTCCCATACACAACAGTCCTATGAATAGGTATTTGAAACATTTGATTACTAAATCGAGTAGCTCTCTGGTGAACATCAAACAAAGTAATAAATTTATCATACAAATACTCTGGTTGTTTTGAAATGATGACTTTATTTAACACAGTTAAGACGTTATACTCAATCCTTTCCTTGATTTTTAGCCATCCTAACCGCTGGTAGTATGGAGTAACATGTTCATATAATGGTATATTAAAAATATATCTGATACACGCGTTCTGTGCTCTTTGCAATTTCTCTACTAGGTAATTATTTAAATCACAGAAAGCGACAATACAATAATCATATTATTCTACATAAAATAAAAATGTTTTTTTTATTTATTTATTTATTTTTTATTTATTACAAGAGGGAAAATTAATGTATTAACTAATAATATTTTTGTTTGAACATTTGGTCTGAAACACATTTTCCTAAATTGATAAAGACAACTAAAAACTCTCTTATGAATATAATTCACCTGTTCTTGCCAAGACAATCTATCATCAATTCTTAAACCTAAATTTAGTAACATTTTTTCATATTTAACTACGTTTCCATTAATTGTAACAACTGGCATAGTTTCCGTATTTAAACTATTTAAATAATACCCTGAACCTAAAATCATTGCTTTGCACTTAGAAGCGTTTAATTGTAGAGCGTGATTTTTGCACCATTGAAATAGGGATTCTACATCAGCATTTATGGCATTTACTGCATCATTAAGACTATTTACATCACAACTTATATATAACTGCATATCATCAGCGTACATCATATTATTACAAAAAATTACAGATTCATTTATTCTATTGACATAAAGTGAAAAAAGTAAAGCAGATAAGGTCGATCCTTGTGGAACGCCGACTTGATTAAGCTTCCAATCAGAGTCTTTATTACTAGATGTTTTTATCTTTTGAAATCTACCACTTAAATAACACCTAAACCATTTAACAGAATTGATACTAAAATTATACGATTCTAAAATAGATAATAACAACTCATGATTAACGCAGTCGAAAGCTCGACTAAAATCTAACAACAATAAAACAGTTAACTTCCTGTTATCAATATTGCACCTTATATCGTCTGTAATCTTTATCAAAGCAGTTTGTGTACTAAAGAACTTCCTATACCCTGATTGATATATATACAGTATATTATTATCGTTAATATAACCTAAGATTTGTCTGTACACTAGTTTATCTAAAATCTTTCCTAGAACACATAAAATATTTATAGCTCGGTAATGTTTACATTCATTCGGACTATTTATCTTAGGTAATGGAAGAATCAAAGATTTTTTCCATTGAGATGGATAACAGCTATTTTTCAGACAAAAATTCAAAATATGACTTAATACTTCCTTTATTTGCTCAAAAACAATTTTTATAAACTTAATATGCAACCCATCATTTCCTACAGCATTCGATGAAATTTCCATCAACACCTTGAAAATATGCTCACTAGTAACTTCCTTAAAATGAAATTGCCTATTTACATCTATATTAATGTTTCTTCTTTGCTTATAACTATTAATCAATGTACAATCAATCTCATTTTCGATACCACAAAAAAATTCATTAAGTGTATTCAAGTCTACTGCCGGGTCCAACACCTGTTTTGGCGCTCTACCGGTACCTTGATCTCTAAGCAGCCTCCACATATTTTTACTAGAGCTGTTTGATTCAAGTGAATTTTTAAAATAATTATTCCTTGCATCCCTTATGATAGTTTTAATTCGATTGCGTAATATTCTATAATCTTCCCATATTAGTCTATTTTTAGTCTTAACATATTTATTATACAAAACATCCCTTCTTCTCATCATTTGTTTTATTTCTTGATTAATCCAAGGACAAGGGTTTCTTCTATTAGAAATAGATCGTTCTGGTACATACTTTTGCAATAACCTATTTATCTTATTCTCTAATACATTAACCTTAAAATCAATAGAATTATTTAAATACACATCATCCCAGCTCAATAAACTACACTCCTGCGTAAGCTTATCCTTCTCAATATTTTTAAAATCTCTAATACGCACTTTACTTTTCTTAGAAAATAATTTAGCCTTTAAATTTAACTCCACATAGATTAAATCATGATATGATATAGCAGACAACGTTACTTGACCGAAGTTCGTAACTCTATTTTTATCATTTACTATAATTACGTCAAGCCACGTATCAGAGTTTGGTCTATGATAAGTAGGCTCAAGTGACAAAATATTTAAATTTAAACTATCAACGAAATTAAGCAAAACAGTTTTATCTGGAAAATCTGTGTAATTTGAAAGGTCTATATTAAGATCTCCCATAAGTACAAAAGAATCATAACTAGGTAATAAGTTAATTAATAGATCGAAACACTCGTTCAAGAAACCTAACTTAGGCGGACGGTAAATAGCACATAAAAGTAACTTCCAATGAAGAGAAATCTCTAAAATAATAAACTCAGGTTTTCTACAATATTTAGCTTCCGATAGAGCGATTATTTTATAATGAAGACCTTTTTTAATATATACAACCAAACCTCCGCCCTCTTTTATCTCCCTATCGTGTCTAATCATATTATAACCATCCATCATAAAAGGTATTGAAGAAATAACTGGTTTCAAAAAAGTCTCTCTGAGAGAGAGAGAGAGAGAGAGAGAGACGATTCCTATGTCATTGGCTGCAGCAATGCTTGTACCTATTTGGTTTCCTATTAGACGATCAATATGTTTTTTTATTGTTCTTGAAGTGTTTTTACTATCGATGGTGACTCTAAACCAGAACCGAGTTAACAGCTGAAATCAATAAAAGAAAATAAACAGACATGATTTGTTTGTTCTGGGGAAATAAGTTATTAATTAAAAATTAAGAAAATAAAACTATTATGAGTTTAAAATCTTATTTAATAATAAATTAAAACGTACAATACAATGCATAGTTCAAATTTTATAGCTGAAATTACAAACATAAAACTTTCTTAAACAAAAAATCAAACCATAACCTTGAATACATTTTGACAAATTAATTTCACTTTTGATTTGAAAATTAATTCACGTATTTACATCTATGAATTAGCAGTTAAGGGGCGGGGCTTAAGTAGGGGAGTAGACTCCCCCTCCTCCCCCACACCTAGATGCGTCAAAATTCTCGCGCTAGTCGGGATATTCGTGCGCGAGCTATAGTTTATAATAATTAGTTCTAAAACATAACAGTGTATAGAAACGAGCATCGCCCTGTATAAGCAATGTTTTTTGCTTGTTTGATTTATTGGACAATTATCTTGAAAACAGATCCGAGGATTTCATTCAAATTTTGTAAATAAGTAATTTATGACTCAAAAACGTGTTCTATGCAGGTTAATTGGCCAGATAAAAACTAATTATGTGGATATATTTAGTTTTTTTAGATAATTTTACTATCTATTTAAATGTATTTAGTTATTTCTTTGATTATCAGCCAACAGAACTGGGTAGAGTTGGCGAAGATTTTTTGCAAACAATGGATGTGAATTTGTTGTATTTTATGTATTTTGGAAAATAGACATTATTTCATTTCATTCAATTTCATTATTTCATGTTCTGGTTTTAACATTGGCCTTACGAGCTGCCATGACAACAACGAAATGAACAACGAAAATATAAACAAATTAAGTCATAACAGCTATTTGCAAAGTACAGCTATCCAGGAAAAATACAGCGTAGCTTAAGGGTAAAATATTGCAAGGAGTAATAAAAAAGTGTATACTTATAAAAATATTACAGAATTGTTATATAGTAATTGGATGAAGTGGTAAATATGAAATACTAGCAAGGCTCGGTCCATCAGTAGGCCTACTTGTTTTTAATAAAAGCTATAGTATAATTTAAGACTTGTTATATGACTTGTACTGGTTGATGTGGTCAATAACAAAATCAAATCAGAAGATAAGGCTCCTTAATATATTACAATATAATTTATGAACAAAGCTATTTCAAAAGGTTTATTTTAATGCCGGCGGGAAGCACGGTGTGTTGGCTCCGCCACTAAACACTGAACAAAGTATCGCATTTCTTTGTTCAATGACTCATTTAAACTCTTTCAAAATAGTTTTAACTAGACCATGCTATTTAGGTTCCTTACAGAAATGAACTAATATTTCGAACGTGTGATATAATTAAATTAATTCAGTTTATTTTGAGTGCGTTACCACTGTCTACTTATTTTTATGTTCATAAGTAGTTACTAAATCTCCAAAATGTAAATAAAAACACTATTCATTGTAGCCCTGGATTGGAATATACAAATAAAAAATACTAGAGCCTTGAAGGGGGTAATAGCCCCTGAGCATAATCCTTCTTTACTATATAGTACAAAATACCTTCTCAGAAAATAGGCTTTTGGATCCACAAAATTTAGATTATATCTAGCATTTGGTTTTAAGTAAACAAAGCAGACCTTTGGTTTTTAAATGACAGGTACTTTACGTTATTTCTCATTTATGCAATTTCAGTATTTCAATTTCAGCCCCCTCCTATCATCCTGCGACCTTCCAAATGCCCTCAATTTCGGCGCAGAAATGTCCCTTACGTTATTATATATATATATATATATATATATATATATATATATATATATATATAGATAGATAGATCATTTGGTATTAAATCTGCATCGTTATAAGATAAACTAAACAAACGTACTTAACTTTTTATAATTTTAAATTATAAAAAAAATCAAACTCTTAATTGTTATAAAATCAGAAATCTTAAATTTAACATTTGTTTGTTATAGTACATAAAACGTGCATAGTTAGCTGCATTTTGAAAAAAATCCCACATGTCAACATCTACCATATGGCTTTGAATCAAGCATTAGCACCACATGTTTAATGTAAACAAAGCAGACGTTTTTCAATCCCAATGCATTTTAAATGGAAGATACTTTTAGTTATTTCTCATTTTCTGGTAGATTTGGACATAATCTGATATTTTTCCCGACCCCCTTGGACCAAGACCTTTTATTTGAGCCCTCTCCCATCATCCTGCGAGCTGTCAAACTCTCACAATTTTGATTGAAAAAAATCGCTTACAGAATTAATAATATAGAAGAAGATAGGAGATAGATAGATTAGCCCTACCTTGCCTAATCACTGATTTTTCTAAGATACACGTTTCGTTCCTTAGACCTGGAAAACAACAGTCTACGATAGTGCACGATAATTATTGCTGGCCAGCGTAATTACAGTTTTAACTATAACTGTGGCATTTTATTGAATCAATTGACTTGTCACAATGTAATGATACATTGATTAATCTGGCTGTTTAATTAGTCATGTTGTCTTAGGGAAAACAGTAATCGGAAAAGTTGATTTTATTTTTATTGAAATTAAAATGTTCTTTAAACACAAATTTTGTGTAGAATAATTAATGATTTACATAACTTGCCCTAAAATATTCAAGGATAAACGTTTAGACGCCTGATAAATCATGTGTCAATTTGTTATAGCTATCTATACATAATAGCCCAAGTTTAATATTCCATGCACTACGTAATAAGAGTAAAGTTAAATTTTAAAATTGAGCGAAATTCATTTTTTTATTTAACTCAATAGTTTTATTGGGTTTTGAAAATGTTCATAGGAAGCTAGCGATATAGATAAAATCTACTATGCTAAAATTGCATGTTCAATGATATACGGAAACTAAAATTGATTATTGCCGTTTTATACATTTAAACAAAATTTGTATATTTATTAGCATCTCAACTTTCACAACATTGCCTGAATAGCCGAGTGGATAAAGTGTTCACCTCATAACCTGAAAAGTGCCCTTTCGAATTATTGACCAGAATCGAAACCGGGTCCAGTTGCCATTTGTCATTGGCCTATTAATTAATGATGTTGTCTATCATACGAAAGGTCGCCATTAGATCGTTAGCAAGATCTGAGTTTGGACCGTTCCCGATCAAAAAGATAAAAATGCCAGTGGCGTAAAAAACACACATGATAAAAAATATAACTATTTCATGTGTACTGATACGATCATGATACTCAAAATAAAAGTACTCATGAGTAATAAATAGTTAACGTGTTTAAACTTTTGAAGCTTTGCTATATAATTGATTTTTTTGAACTCTTGTATTTAATACCTTATTTGCCCACAAATAATACTTTAGATTAACGGAAATTATGGCAGTAATTGTTCTTCGTGTGTATTTAGCAAATATTTGGAAACAATATTTTGACCTAATATTACATGTGACCAAATTATAATCATAATTTGGTGTAAAATAACAAAGCTGTTATTTAATAGTTTCTGCGTACACTCCCGGTCAACAATGTTGTAAAGAAGGGGCGTAGACTTCCCGTGAGAGATTGTTCCGCGTGGACGCAAAACGGCAGAACCAAGCTTAAATTTCGCAGGAATGTAAACCATATTGTTTTTGTGGTGTAACATTGACGAAACAGTTATTTTAGTGGCAGCAAACCTGCATACGAATTCCCCATGTTATCTTTATGGTAATAAAAATTCTTTATCTTCCTAATTCTTTAACATATCTTGATAAAACTTGGTATATGGCTTCTTCTAGTTCAGATCTACCAAATATTAAATTAGAGCCACCCAGTTTTAACAAACCTGTTGCAGCAAACCTGAATACTCATTCCCCATGTTCGGTTATTCTTATGGAACTTACAAAAACATGTCAAATCTCGCTATGTTGGTTTGAAATATGTTCTTTTGCATTTGAAATTCGCTGAGTATATGCAGGTCTGCTGCAACGGGGACATTTAAAATCATATATTCAATTAGTAAACTGTGCATTAAAATATATGATATATGGCTGTAAGTTGATTAATTGCCAATAGTAAAATAGATCTTTAACTAAGAATTAATGATGATAAGGATTTATGATCTTACATACATACATACATACATTCATACATTGCTTGAAATGGCGACGTACCCAGCGAATACTTAGGGATTTTAAACAGTATTATTCATTATTTATACCAGAAACGGGTCAAACCGTTCCCAAATTAATATAAATGTTGTTAGACATATTTGGGACTTCACAGTTTTATTGTTTTTACTTTTGTCAGTTTTGTCGTTGTAGACTTAGTGGCTTATGAAATATCTATCTCAACTAGAAGTCCCTTCTTACAAAACCTTTTTATGCATTTAAAAAAAGGAAATCTTGTATATGAACAATATATACACATCAAAAATTTAATGTTTCAAAAATCATAATTTTAATGGACGCTTTAATTCTAATTTTGTTTAGTAGTATTTCAATAGATTGTCGTCAGAGTTCCCAGTATTCGTTATGGCCACCTCAGGGAAGTCCAGATTTTTGTTTCAAAGTATAAAAAATCGGGCGGCACTCTACAAATAAATTTTTGGTTTGTTTGCGACAGCAAACGAAATAATGAGGATTTCTATTTTTTATCCAACGGTGAGTCATTTTTTACTATCCAGTGGAAGTTATGTTTCTGAGTAAAGCATTTTAATTAGTTTCTACCAGCAGAACGACAATGGTTCTTATATTTATGACTATTTTATATGTGCCATTAATTCCACTTTCATAAAATTTATCAAATAAACAATCGAAGACTAAAACTGCTTGTCAGTGACATTCAACGACATAGCGCCTATAGTACGGTAGTTACAAACATGATGAAAATGTCTGGTAAAAATAAACATTTTATGTTCAGATCTCTTGGGCAATTCAAAACAAATTTGTGTTTTTCGAAATTTTGAGCGGCGTAAAAAAATCAAGGTTTTGCAAATTGCAGGACTTCCAACCAGTCCACATGTGCAGCCAAAGACCGATGCTTTTTGTAATTGCAATAGTCAGCTTTAACCTGCTTTCTTTTAAAATGCCATTTAGTTTTTTAACTTGCTTCACCAAAGCCTTAACGCAAAAAAAGTTTACCCCATTGCTTAAATAACAAAATGGCTTTTTGTTTAACTTTTACAAAGTTTAATCATCGGGAATAAATACTGCTTGGGGATGATAAATGGTCTGAGAAACAATAGTTCGTAAAATTAACTGTTAAGGCAGGAGGAGTGTTGAAAAACCGGTTCCATCAATTAACTCTATTTTTAGAAAATCCCTTTTTGTGAAACGAGGCAGCTTGAAATCGATATTACATCTACACCTCGATATAAATAACTTCAGAACAACAAATCTCTTAATGTGACACTTAAAAAAATCCTCGAAAGACCTAATATATATATATAACGCATAAACAGACCACGATACATTCCTTGTAATATTTTTATTTAGTCCCTTCACACACCGTTCGTTTTATTATCGCACTTAATGAAACAATTAATTAATAGGCTATCCTTTCTTATTATAAGACCAAGGCCTACAAGTCTAAAATTGAAGAATAAACTGAAGAAAAACATTTTGTATTCCACAAGGTTCCAAAAAAGTTAAATAACTAAGAAAATCCTCATAAGATTCGGGGAGGGGGGTATAACCCTATATCCTCCTAGAAGAAACTAAAAAAAATGAAAACAACTAAATCCAAAAACTAACTAAACTAAATTCAAGGAACTGAGATACAGTATAGCCCCTCATATCCGGCCTCGGTTTTACCGGTCCTCGGTTTATCCGGCCGCTTCTCAGAAGCCTACATCAAAACATATTTCTCACGCTTACTGACGCATATTCCTTCTGATTATATCTTGGATATCACTCTGTTCACGTTTTATCTCTATATTTTTGTTTATGGCTCCAGTTTACTACCAAAAAACAGAATAATCTAGGCTAATGCAAACGTTAACTGGTACGTTCAGCAAGATTCGTCCACATCACTCTTTCCACATGCAGCAAAGTGCTTGCCGAATGTTTTGGCAAGTAGGATCTACTCTAATTCGGCGATAGTGAACTTGAGCCAATAATTTGTACTGCTACGAGTACTTAGTTGAACAAGTAACTTCTAAACTGTAGTTTAATATGTATCCGATTATTAATTGTTTTGTTTGGTCAAGTTTTATTGTAGGCCTATGGCAGGCATTCAGATGAAAGCTATCACGGTAACAAATACTACCAGAATAGGAAAATGATTTAATTAATTCATAACCATGGGTGAAACGAGATCAATTAGTCTTCCAAGTGATGTGGTGATGGTTTTACTATCATGTGTATTTTTAAAATCATCCAAAAAGGCGACTTAAAGCTCTACTTTGGACTTAATTCACTAGCTATATTACTAGTTAGGTATAAATGATCGTTTTCATATTAGGTTGGATTATCCGGCCAAATCGTTATCCGGCCTGGGCTCGGTCCCGTGGAGGCCGGATATGAGGGGTTCTACTGTACTTGATAGTCTCTCTCCGTTCTTCATTACGATTGGATAATTCCCATTTAGAGACTATGAAACACAAATCATGTTAAAGATTATTGTGCTATTAACATGGATTAATTAATAAAATGTAGGCCTATCACATTATTGCAATGAACAAATTAATTAAAGAATGATATTTAGTACTGTTGCCAGTTTTGAAATATGGCTGTATAAATTACCGAACAATATATCTTATTTCCTTCCCAAAACTTCTTTCTTTCATGATTTTATAGCTTTCACTCACCAAACACACTGATCGTCGTGTCCGCAACAGATCCAGCCAGACGCTCTCGGAAAGGCCGCCGCCACAACACTGAACGTCGGCCAACTTGAGTCGGCAGCGTGTGAGCGCGGAGACGGGTCCACGCGTCATAAACGACCACTAGACTGGCAGAGAACTCGAGTGCGGACCACAATAACTCACCAATTGACTCGCCACGAGTGAGCCGCGACGGCGGCGACGGACTGTGAATAAAGACTTAGGCCTACTCAGTTGCGGCTCTTGCTTTTCCTTTCATTGATTTTCTTAATCTATGAAACATAAGTGCAGCAGACAGTGGTTGAGAAATGTAGAGCTAAAAAATTTATCGAATCTTAGACGGTTTCCGAGATTACTCAAACCGATTAATCAAATAACTCAGTTATTCAGATGAATTTTATTACCTGTCTTGAAATAACATCGGAGGCTCCTGTGAAACAAAACAAAAAAAATTTTGCAATCACTAAAATCAAACTATCCTATCCTATAATCTTATATGAGCAATGTTATCGTCTTAATTAAAAAGGTTAAATAAGTCGCGATTAGGTAAAAACTATTCCGCTAGGTGGCAGCACTGAGCTCTATAACTAATCCGCTCCAAATACTACTGGCTCTGTTCAGTGGCATACGTGGGATTTATTATTGGTGTGGGAAATTCTCCACCGAGGGGACTGGTGGTATGAGTTGTTTGCGTTTTTAGGCAATCTAGAGACATAACAACAAACAGAATAACTCTGTGAGGCAACCTCACAAACAAGAAAAAAATGTATGCAAGTTTAGTGATATCACCAACCAGATATTAATCTTCCTAAAAAATTCCAAAAACCCACAAAAGTTTCGGGTGGAGGGGATATATCCCCTATCCCCCCTAGGTAGTCCCTAGCTCTATTACGTTTTATAACTGGAGACATCAGTTTCTAAACAAACATTTAGGAACAGCGTGCTGTCAAGATTTTTTTGTGTTGGTTACATTATTGTTGTGTTTGTTAAAAACACTTCAAAATTAGGTTGAACACAATAAACTTTTAGTACTGATTTCGAAAAATCACTAAACTAGCATCTAGGATCAATTTAAATGCCATATTGACTTGGAATTTGTCCAGCGTCCAATAAGACCTGTCAGCCTCGTGATTCTTATTTAATCCTAGTTGGAGGACGCGTTTCGGCAAATTACATTGCCATCTTCAGATCTTCAACTTGAAATTTTTTTCACCCATTGGTTGTGTCATAATTTAATACATCTACAACGAACACTTAACAGTGCACGACACATTTAAAACACGTAGGCCTACTTATTACGAAAAACTAATTTTATTTTATACCCGAAACCGCCAGAATGGTGCATGCATCTCGAGTGTCGAGCCCCGACTCAACACACTCCCAACCATGCACCATTCTGGCGGTTTCGGGTATAAAATAAAATTAGTTTTTCGTAATAAGTAGGCCTACGTGTTTTAAATGTTTTGCGCACTGTTAAGTGTTCGTATGTATTAAATTATGACGCAGCCGGAATTTTTTTAAGGTGAAGATTTATGAAGAAGTTTTATGGTAATTTTTAAACTTTTTATGGTGAAGAAAAATTTCAAGTTGAAGATCTGAAGATGGCAATGTAATTTGCCGAAACGCGTCATCCAACTAGGATAAAATAAAAATCACGAGGCTGACAGGTATTTAATCTTTTTAATTAAGTCAATTCACGTGATTCAGAACAACATTATGAATGTTATCGTCCGTATTTGCTTGCTTGTTTGCACAATTATCTCAAAAACGGCTCCGAGGATTTCCTCCAAAGTCTTGAAATAAGTAATTTATGACTCAAAAACGTGTACTGTATTATGCAAATTAATTGGGCTGAGAAAATCTAATAACGTAATAAAACGAATTTCAAAGTTATAAAATTTGAGATGTCATGCTAAGCCAGTGCTCAACGGCTCAACTGTAAAACCACACAACCACTCATGAAAATAAAAGCTCTATTCAACTGTTCTACTTAAAAAAAACAGCGCCATATGATCTTGATGTCAAACGTCAAACAATTAACAACATAACCTTAAAGTAACAGCATGACTTGACTGTGTCGAGTGCTTTTTTTAAATATTTTCCTCTTTATATTTAACGGTAATCACTAATTTTACATCCATAGGTAAGAGGACTCATACAAAATTCCAAAAACTGGTATAAAGCATTTATTTGTATTGTACACGGATTAAACTTGAGATGAAGATGAAATTCTGAATTAGGACGATTTTATGGCACAGCTTTTTACATTTCATTAGTAAGAGCCATCATATTCTGTTTCACACAAAAGTATTTAAATATTTTACGAAAGTGAACTAATCTTTCTTGCTTAATGAATAATAGTCTATTTGTACTTACAATAAAGTGACAGGATAGGTCATTAGGACGACAGGAGTAGGCCTACACTACGGATAATCCAGACCTCACATTATTCGATCCTGGACTATCCAGATCTTCCTATCTATGAAATAAAAATGTTAAAATCACTTTAATAAATGTGGGTTTAGTGAGTTTAAACGTTGAAGAGATTCTTCTAAAAGCAGTTTTAACTGAAATAACTTACAAACATCAACCGTAGGCATTTGTAACAACAAAATTGAACTTGCTGCATTACCTCTCCATTACGTTGTAGCATTTTCGTTTGAGGAGTGGTTTGTTTTGCTGCTATGATTATCTGGATTTTTTTGTTAACGGGATTGGGGATTCACCACATTAATCTGGATAATCCGAGGTGTACTGTATGCATTTCCAGTACCTACTAGTCCATAAAATGATTTTTTTTTAATATGTAGCAAATGTAATAGGTACACACTAATCTCCAATACTGTATAACTTGTGGGTTCCTGTATTGTATAAATCGTATAGGTTTTTCGCTGAAAAGTACAAAGGTCTTTGAAGCAATACATTATTCTGCTTCAACAGACAATAAGTTACAATGTGAATAGTAATTAATTTGTTTGTTCTGCATCACGAGTCTCCATTAATCGTGCTGCTAATTGCCTTGAGTGCAGTGGTAAATATCGACGATCATACCCGTGGCAGTTGCTATAAATATGACATTCGTAGAAATTCATAATTTTTGAGAGAGGCTAATTTTATTGTTAGCTTTGTACGAACAGCTGGTTACTTGTCTCTCCCTGTAGTTATTTGTATAGCGTCAGTAGCGGCTCTTGGCCCGTGCACCCACACGGGGCGCCAAGGGCGCGCCGGTTTTGGGGGGGCGGCAAGGGGAAGTCAGAGAAAGGCGGGCGCTCGAAAACCCAAAAGGAGAGAAAGAAAACGGCGGCAGTAAAAAAATAAAATACATTAGTTTAGATTTTTTAGCAGTAATAAAATTAGCAAGCTTTATAAACATTTTAAAATTAACATAGCCTTTTAGATAAATTTAAAGACAAACAAAACAAATTATAGCTCTATCTTTTGTTAAGTGGAGTTATGACCGTTTTAACAGACGTAAGCAAATTTGGTTGATTTCGCAGTGGCGGTATCGAGTCACCGCTCCAGCTGTGGGGTTGGCAACCCTCAGCTGATCAGCTGACTTGGCGCTCGGCGGCCTTCGCGCTCTATTTTAATTCGCATACGTCATTGGCGGCAAAAGGGTTAAGTCAGTATTTAACGAGATAACGTTGTTAACATTCTTTGCTTTTTTACTAATGTATTTAAATTGTTCTTTTTAAAATCAAAATTGTGTGGAACTTTTTCCATGGTTAGGCCGGAGACACACTGGGCGTTTTTTTACCGTGCGATAATTTTTCGGCCGCCACCGACGAAATCGGCGTTCATACACACGTGGCATTAAAAAAATTGCCACGGAAAAATACCGCCAATCGTGGTACCATTTCGATTTTGAGAGACGACTGTGGTTGTTTACCAAATGCTTTTAACCATATGCTGATCACAGAGCTCCTGACGTCATCAACACAGTACAATGTTTAGAGTGTCTTGCCGTCTGACCATGGCGGCGGTAAAAAATCCCATTTAATCCCATGTGTACGCTCCCATTTAATTGCATACGCCACTGTGATGACAAAGTGGAAAAAATCCACTTTCGAGCGAAGGCAAAACGACCGCCAGTGGCAATATTATCGCGCGGTATTTCTTCCGCCCCGTGTGAAGGCGTCCATTTAAATCAATGCACTACAGGCGAGCGGCATTTTTACCGTGGCGTTAAAAACCGCCTCATGTGTCCCCGGCCTTAACAGTTAATGATTAAAGATTGAAAATCCACTCAAGCAAAATATTTACTTTTTATTTTGGAGGATAGCTTACTATTGCCGTAGTTTGTGATACGGTAACCTAAACTAAATTGTGTATTGTAGCCTAATATTTATAAGTGATAAAACGAGAATTCAAATCATTTGCTAGGAAATTGTTTTACATAATAAGAACATTAATTCACAAAGTATTAATCAATAAATTACTTTCCTATTTAAATGGAGTTTGCTTATTTGTTGCCCCCTTTTAAATTTCAGGTTTTCAGAACATATATAAGGAGAATAGTAATGTAATAATTTCAAAGTTGTCAAAACTCAGCATTTTCAGAACGACAATACGAAATCAAGATTTTTAATTACTAAGGATTTCAAGCTGTATGTATTTCCTAGTTTTTCATTTTAAACATTCGGTTATCAGTATATCGACATTTTATGGCCCACTTCAGTTTAACACTGACTGTGCCCATAGTGTAAAGAAAAAAATGTGTGTGCATGGTCAGCTGGTATGACGTAGTTTTGGACTCGGGAAACTATCAGACCTAGCGGTTTGACTGTAGAATTAAACCGCACCCAAAATATTTTAATTGAGTTGTCTGGTTTATATTGAAGTCGTTGTAGCGCTAGTCGGCGTAAGGGCTAGTACGTGAACTATGCCAACTAAAAGCAAGCTTCAGTGTCAAATCGAGGCAAAGCGCGGACATGACGTCGGTCGTATCAGTTTTTTATGAGTTACCCGAAAGGGAATATATTTAGGGTTTGGCGTTCGACGGTTGGGGTGTGGGGTAGGTGAGGATATGATGGTTTGGGAAGGGGACGGGGGCAGCAATTTTAATATTTGCACACGCGCTAAAAAACTCACGAGCCGCCCCTGTATAGCGTATCAATAAATTAAGTTCGTTCCTCGTTGTTAATATTATCATCACTTACCTTATAATTTACTTTTAATTTGTCAATTTCTTATCTTGGCAAGATAAATGTGATAATTAGTTTCTTCATATTTTCTGTATGTATGGGATGACATCAGAATTAATTCTGAGCTTCAATATGATAGGCCTAAAAACAAGGTAGTTTTATTCTTCATGGGACAGATAAAGCAACTAGAGTGCTCTAACTTTGCCATCAGATGAGATATTTTTTGGGAATGTTGGCTTTGTCATGAGTAACTGGTTACTTGTGACATACAAAAACCCGGTTATGGTGAAGAACGAAAAACCCGATACCTTTGTTGCCCTGGAATAAAGTTGAGGGTACAATTCTGCAGCAGTTAAAATCGGTAAAACATCAGTGATGCCAGCATGGGGATAATCTTTTCATTTGCTATCTGATTATCATTGTTAAGGTTCCTATAGCCTTCTCCATTATTTGCCCAACCTTACCTATCACGAAGCTCAAGACATATTGTTTTATGCTAAGTTAGGGAAAGAAGGTTGGTTATTGTTAAATAAGCAATAGATAAGCAAAAATATCTCTGTTTCCAGAAAAAAATGTTAAGATTTGGACGTCCGCTTCTTTGCCCAAGATGTCACCCAGAAGGTTGGAGTGCTGCAATAAGCAAATTCGGGATCAAAATCCATACCAGCAAGTTGTTGAAGATAGATGCGCTTCCAGTAAAAGAGATCAAAATACCTGTACTTTGGGGTCATATTGCAGGTAGGTTGTTATTGAGTTGGATTATTTTCAATCCCTTCATTCCAATACAAAATGCTTTTATAAAAAAATTCTCTTATAACTGCACAATTTTTGGTTGCTTTCATGAGTAAGTCATAAAACAGCAATCATCAACATTAATCCTCAGTTACAAAAGCAAATTAAAAAAAATAATTTACAAATTAAATTAGGCCTACTTCATGACAAAAAAATTATGATATAATGCTGGTGAGGTGACAACGGAATATATCTCTGAGTTTTTTGAGTGATTATATGATTGTTGTTGATAGTGTTTTGCTATCAGCTCTGTGAAATGTTAAATATTGTACAGAATTCTGTGAAAAAATATGGGTTTGTTCCCTGCACAAAAAAATAGTCCATACGCTTGCTATACACTTCAGTGATTCAAGAGTTCATATAGTTCTTTATAATTATATAAAGAACTATATGAACTTATTCTTTCATTCCATCATATATT
The DNA here is from genome assembly GCA_035578135.1 of Flexamia atlantica. Taxonomy (NCBI): domain Eukaryota; kingdom Metazoa; phylum Arthropoda; class Insecta; order Hemiptera; family Cicadellidae; genus Flexamia; species Flexamia atlantica. Next base: position 3,641,652 of record JAQJVK010000038.1, read on the forward strand.
TTGCTTCTTCATTGTAATTATGAAATAGCCTCCGAATCACTGATACTTAACCAAAAAAAGGTATAGATCTTCCAAAGAAAGAAAGGTAATTCCATCAGTAATATACCTTACGTTGTCATGTACATTATAATTCATAATGACGCCAAAAAATCAACATAAATTGAGGATTTTTGAGGAAAAATCAATGTTTTATTTCAAAAGGTACCTTAAAGTTTCTGTAGTAAATACATTGCAATACAATCACTACAGTTCTCTCACGAATATCCCGACCAGCACAAGAATTTTGATTCTTCGTGGTGTGGGGGAGGAGGGGAAGTCTTCTCCCCTACTTAAGCCCCGCCCCTTTACTGCTGCTTCTTAGCTGTAAATAAGTAAGTTAATTTTAAAAAGAAAAGTAAAATTCAGTTGTCAAAATATATTTAAGGTTTTGTCAACATAAATTTGATCTTTGTAATTGTAGCTTTAAAATTGGAAATATACATTGTATTAACGTATTTGTATTTATTTATTATTGAAGAAGAGTTTAAATTAATTTACTATTGAAGAAGAGTTTAGTTTAGATTGTTTTCTAAAGTTTTAATTAATGAATGATTTTCCCAGAATTAAACACTGTTTTCTTTGATCGATGAGAGCTGTCAACTCGTTTCAGGTTTAGAGTCACTATTTAGCGGATAATGAAAAACACTTCAAGGACAGTAAAAAAAAAATTATCGTCGAATAGGAAACCATATAGGCACAGAAAAACACATTGTTGCTGCCAATGACATACGGATATTTAGGAATCGTCTATCTCTCTCTAAACATTCATTAATCGTCCCCCTCACACACGTTATTTAAATTGGTCAGGATTTTCTTGCGTGAACTATAGAACCTTTTCAAATGATGAATATCTCATCACCACTATAAACTATCCGAAGATCAACTGTTAACGCGATCAGTTACCTCCATCCATAATCTATATAATTAATACGCCAACACGAAATTTGTCTTATGAACTCCTCCGTCATTTCTTAACCGATTTTGATCATTGACGGCTCATTGGAAAGAGCGTGTCGCGTAGATTTGCAAACTGGCCTTACATTTTTGAAACAGTCCCTTGGGCTCTGCCCCATTGGCTTTTAAAGTTCCCATGTTATCCTCATGAAGAACATAATTGTTTACATTTTGATCAGCTGGATAATTTAATTGCTGTTATTTTTTAATTTGTGTAAACATAACCCTCAAGACGGATCGTGTTAGCATGATTGTGTTTTAAATTTGTCGCCATTTGAATTATCGCTCTGCTAGAGTAGCGCACGATTCCGTGCGCTCGGATCCACTAGTTAATATATTAATAATATTTTAATATTTTAATAATTTTTAATATTATAATATTTTCAGTTGATTTTTGGATAGTTTATACCACGAATGAATTCCCTCAATGTTGCAGGCAAGTGGTGGGGCAGGCAGGACGTGCAGCCAGTGTTTGCTCTGCACGGAGTCCAGGACAACGCGGCCTCGTTCGATGCCTTGATTCCTCTTTTGGACGTGGAAGCAGTTTTGGCCGTGGACTTACCCGGGCACGGGTGGTCTTCCCACCTTCCCAAGGGCTTCCCGTACGACTATATGGACGCTGTCTGTATCCTACGGTTCATAATAAAACATTATTTCAAGTGGTCCGAACCTCTGGTTCTTCTCGGCCACTCGTTCGGTAGCAACCTTAATTTTGTGTATTCGGCTCTATACCCCGATCAAGTGTCGAAATTCATCAGCCTAGACTGTTCAAGACATCACATGAGTGAGTTTCCGGAAACGATGATATCCTCGATGAGAAATACGATTGAGAAGATGTTGAAGCTGGAAGAAAAAACCGGGCCCCCCGAATACACAAGAGAGGAGTTGTTCGAGATGTTTTTCAAAGGGAGGAGAGGTCCTGAGGGCTGGATAACAGAAGAAGCATGTAAAACCCTGTTGAGTAGAGGGATCAGTACATTACCGAATGGTAAAGTATATTTGTCTCGTGATCCGAGACTACCACTGAACGCTTTCGGACGATTGACTTACGATATTTGGTACAAGTTAGCTTCAAAAATATCCTGTGATGTGTTGTCCATCCAAGCCGAAAACGGTGTTATAAGGAACGATTTCAAAGGTGACATGTACAGAAAAACTGTGGAAATTATTTTGAAGAACTCGCCTAAAAGCAGACATGTGATTCTTCCAGGGTACCACCATGTGCATTTAGACAATCCAAAACTGGTAGCCAACGAGATAAATAAGTTTCTGTCGAGTTAGTAGCGAGCTGAACAGTAATGATGCAATGCTAAATAATCTAACTGAGGTTTAAACCTTTCTTTCTTAAACACTGCCGGTGAAAGGAAGTGTGAATAAATCATTCAGACGCAGATCAAGTACGCACTCTCTCTAATTCAGGTATTTATTATAGGATTGTTGCTTGTCTTGTTTCCTTCTACATTCCTGTAAAACCCCACTTTTTGCACAGTAAAACCCATCTATTCCGATAAAACTACATGAATGATCGTGTTGGTTTTTACCAACAGATCAGTAGAACCATCGCTTCCCACGTGAATTACAGAAATGGTAAATGTTTTTAATCCTCATGAATTTCTTACTTTGTGTAGTCTTACAAGTTCCCAGTTAGAAGGATGCTGTGCGTTTTATACACTTCAAAAAATTCTGCTTCACAAACTTAAAAATATTGCAAGGGTTAAATACCAAAGAAAAAAGGAAGGGGATAGACAGCTAGCTTACCTGGTAAAGATGAAAGCAGGTGAAGCACAGAACACTAAAAGAACACACCTAAATCTTGATATTTCGTCCCTGTAGGACATCAGAAGAAAGAGGATGAAAAAGTTCTGATACAGGACAATGGCTGGTACAGTCCTACAGTCTTACAGCCTAGAGCTTTTAAAAATGAACCAAAGTTGATTAAAGTGATTAGTAAGCAATAAATCTAATATTTTTCCTCTTAACTCTATAATAGGCGAGGAGGGGGCGGTTAATAGGGGATGGTTTAGTAAACATGAAATATTTAGTTTTAATAAATTGTTATCTGTTGTTAATAATTAAGTTATTTATATTTTATATAAAATATATGTCATTATTTAATATAATATGTGTTTTAAATGTTGATTGTGTACATTTTCCTCCATCTGAATTGAAACAGAAGTTTCTTAGAAGGAGCAAGAGTGGTAATTTTTGGTGCACAAGCGTGTTTAACAAGCAAGAGGAAGCCGAGTTTGTAAAAAAGATTAAGCACCAAAATTATTTTTTTGATCCATTCCTTCTAGACTGTAGAAGTCTATAGGCCTACTTATTAAATCCTATGCTAGGAGTGTCATGTGATCAAAACTCCTCCTAAAGTTCTTCATTAATTTAAGTGTCATTAGAAAGAGCTCTTTATGAGTTTTTGTAGGATAACTAGATGCCGATAAAGTTTCATTGTAAAAATACATTTCAATCTGGGTACATACCTCCGTCTTTAGTTCAAAACTATTTTGTAACAAGGGTGTTACATGTTTTGACACTACAGTGCCATTGTCAAACACAATACATTAAAACATTAAATCACAAACTTCACACACAACGAAATAAAAACGAATAAAAACATTCATAGGCTTATCACGTGTCATGACCGCGGTACGACAGGAACAGTACCCTTGTTACAAAATAGTTTTGAACTGAAGATGGAGGTATGTACCCAGATTGTCAAGTAACAGTTCAAGGGGCTAGAAACATGAATTTTAATAAATAAATTTCCACGTAAAATAGTTGATTGGAGTAAACACAGTTTTTTAGTAAAGTCATCTGGAAATTCAACCATTGAATATGAATATGTGTATATTTTAACGTTGCAAAGCAGCGCATGTTTTGCATTTGTAATGTTTTCTTTTCTGTTAACTAACAAAACTTTAACCATCACAAACCTCGCTTTCAGCATATAAATGAATCAAACAATAATGATATTTTAAGTTAGCACTTTGAAAAGAAATCATAGCTAATTTCTTCGTCATAGGACAGCAAAGCGTGAAATCGAAAACATTTACATTTTAGGAATTGAAAACACATCTACACCCAATAATGCATATGCTGGTAATAAATTAATGACCCTGCTCAAGTTATGTTTTTAGCAATAAAAGTTATTCTATTGCATTAGTTTGGACTTAATTTTTATAGGAAATTTGCTGTTTGAATAAAATGACTCCCAAGATATTGTTTTCTTGTTCAAAAATATTTTATTTGGGAGCCGCCCATCGAATTTTTGGTGCATGTACAAATATCCAATATCCACACCTCCCCCCACCCTGTTACCAACCCATTCTCTAGAGAACCCCTAGCTCTCAGATAGGAGTTATCGTCTTGTTAAAAAAAACCAAAAAAAACTACAAGCTGAAGTGGTGAATTTTGAAGAGGGTGTTCCAACTAATAAATCCAATAATCTGACAGTTTCTTCATTAGAGACCAGTAACTGCTCAATAATAAATCAATCGTAAATTATTGAAGGAAAAATTATTTACTGCTAAGATGGAGCATTCATGCGCCTCATCCAAACTTAATTAAAGGTCCTGCCATAATCTACCATCACACCATTGATGCACGTGTGACGTTTAAGTCATTTAGGGATTACCTTTCTTGCTATTATAAAACTGTTTACAGTCTTATTTTACCTGTAGTTAATTTTGTTGTTGATTTCCCTTCAATTTATAAACAGCAGCCACTGAGGAAAGTAGTAATATTGAAAATCTCTCTGGATATGTTAGTTGAGTGTAATTTATAGTGGTTAGACAAACGTAGAGGAATAGTTATTTGTGTGTTGAGGGAGTAAAATGCTTTCCTCCCGAAATATATACAAAAAAAATCTTTCTGCACTGGCAGAAATGACATGTATCTCCGTCAGAGACGAGAAATATATATATTTGTCCTCTACCTGCAATAATGAAAACCCAATATTTTTAATCAACTTAGTAATTAATAATCCATATCCGTTTTTGTTTGCTCTGCAGTTAGTGCCTCCATCCGAGTAGCTGTAACCATTCATGCACCAGCGATCTGCTGATGGTTGCTTCATCCTTACTTGTTCTTAGATATTCTTATATTCTTACAGTCGATTGTCGGAAATGTTATTCTTATGTGATTATTCCTGCTAGTAAATCAGCTGATAGTGCCTGCAATCAGTTGAGCTTCAATACATTTGCATGTCTGTATGGAAATTTGAGGGCGCTCAAATTTTGAATCATCAGTTCCAATGTGACATATTTTGCCTCCCAGCTGGGGAAAATATTGTAAAATATTTTACCAGGAAACTTAATTTAAAGCTTTCATTATACTTTATTTAATTTGCTTTGAATCACAATCGATTAACTTTTTTGTTTAAGAGCTTTAGCTTCCTCATTCTATTTTTGTCAGGGTCCACTGTTAATGTTTTTAATATTTGTCGACAATATTTCTTTGCACATTATTGCCAGGGTAAAAAATTATATCCTACCATGTATTTGGGTGAATAGTTTTTATTGTTTGTTAATCTAAAGGCCCGTTTACATTAAGCTGGTTACTAGCGCTTTCTATCAGCTGTAACAAAAATGAAAAAAATTTCATCGCACATTATTGCCAGGGTAAAAAAAAATGATATCCTATCATGTATTTGGTTGAATAGTTTTTATTGTTTGGTAATAGGCCCATTTACATTAAGCTGGTTACTATTGCTTTCTATCAGCTGTGTAGCAGCTGCTGGCATTAGCGCTAGCAGAAATCTTATGTATAAGTATCTCTGTCGGAGGTGAATTTTTCGCTCCCGCCAGGCTAACTGATGCAGGTTCTTCACTACAGGTGATCGTCAATGCTGGCAATCAACCTTGTGTAAATGGACTTCCTCGAGACAGGCTTATGTAAGCGAGCATCCTGAAATACGGTAATTAAATTAAAAATATCACATACGTAAACCAATACAAATTTACACCACTTCAAAGTTATAAAACTTTCCTTACAAAAGAGAGAAAAGAACTTAAAAAAATTATTTCCAAAGAATAGAATGCTGTAAAGGTTTATTGTATTGAAACAATTTTTAGGTTTGCAAAACTGACTTTATTCTACTAATGAATAACTCTGCTATATGACTACATGTATTACGATTGATTATTGGAGATCACATCTGATATGAAAAGACGTCAGGCAGAAGTCAACAAGCAATCACCTTATCTTATCAGATTTCAAATAAAAAAATCAGTTCAAAAGATTTGGAATGCATTTTTTATTTGAATTTATGATTATAGTATTATTTTTAATGTGATAAGTCTAAATGTCAACTATATGAAGTGATTTCTTCATTACTAAAGTTCAGGTAAATGGCAATATTGTATGGCATATTCAATATCCTTTATAATATACATATAAGCGATAGACAACCTACCTAACATTATAAAATAAATAAATAATTTGAAAATTAGTATTGTGAGTACAGTACACTCTCGATTATCCGAACCCTGGTTATCCGAGACTCCGGTTTATTCGAGTCAGCTCTAAGCTTAAATAAAAGTTTTTATTTTCTTACTCAGCGTTATAATCATACATAAAACAGGTTACTTTATTTGAAGTTCTTTTATTTGCAACTCGAAAGGACTTTCATCGTCGTATTTACTGGTTAATACTATATCTAATGAAACATTTTGAAGTGGTCTTATTATAGCCCAACCTCAAAACATACGTAAACTCCGTATTATCTGAGGTTCGTGCTATTTGAGGCAGCCTCGGTCCTGAAGACTCAGATAGTCGAGAGTGTACTGTATCAGTATTTGAAAATTCTTCAGTTACATTAGGTCTAGGATATTAAATATTTTGGCAAATATATGTTCACCTACTCTCATACTTGTAAAACTCACTCACTTGTAATAAAAAATAAATAAATAGTGCATTAAATTTACCCTATGACCTCAAAAAATTACAATAAGAGGTTTTTTGATGGGATTCTTGTGAGAAAAATGTGTATTTTAATATATCCAAAGCATACCAAAATCGGACCACGGGAAACCCCCTAAAATCACGTTTAAAAATGGCGGCTTTTCCCTCCATCCAAAAATGTTATGAAAAATTTCTCAGTTGCATTTTTTATCAATGTTTTTTCAAGATATTGACTTTGGACCATGGCCAATTATTGTTGGGTGGTTGCTTCTAATTTTGACAGGGTACTCATTTTTGGCCGCCAACTTGGATCTGCCATATCGGATATAAATAATTTTTTTTCAATGGTAAAGATGGTGTTAGATTTTTACCTGAACTCAATGCTGAAATCGATTTTAAAAAATCTGGTTTCATCAAAAAGATAAATAATGCTCAAATAAAAATTATGACCTTTACATTTATTTCTTATGGACATTCTGTACCTTGAATATTATTTTGGATTATTTATTTTATATTCCCCAGTTGTAAATAAAGAGAAAAGTACCTGGTGGACCGAGCCTTGCTCGGTGTTATTTCATGTTTACCAGTTCATCCAGTTACTATAAAATTTTTCAATGTCATAAAATTGATAAATAGAAACCTTTTTTATTGCTTCATGGACTCTTCATACCATTTGCTGTATTTTCCCTTGACGGCTGTAGATTCCAAACAGCTGTTATGATTACTTCATTTGTTTATACTTTACTTGTTTATTTTCGTAGCCATCACGGCAACCCATTAGGCCAATGTTAAAATTTTAGAACTTTAAAATTCAATTTATTATGTTATTAGATTTTCTCTGGCCAAGTAATCTGCATAAAAGACGTTTTTGGGTCATAAATTACTTATTTCCAGACTGAAGGAAATCCTTGGAGCCGTTCTAGAGATAATTGTGCAAGCACGCAAGCAAGGAAGCATACATACAAGCATACAAGCACGTTAACATTACTCATATAAGAGTATAGGAAAGGATTTGAACAAAAATATTTGTTTATTGATAAAACTTTCCTCAAGGGCACAAATGTAAAGAAAAGGGCTGATCAGCTGTCACATTTATATTTTATTTACAATAATTATTTGTTTACTTAACAGCTGCTGAGTAGCACAAGTTCAGTATTTTGTACACCCTAAAACAATAACCCTTAACATCAAAGAAATCAAAACATGTTTATGAAATGGCTATCATGATTGAGTTTAATTTTTTATTAAAAAACTTACGGCTTACCAAATGAAAACTGCAGCATATGTGCTCTATGTGGCTATAAAATACAAAAGTAAAATTTAAAAACTTAGCTATGGAAACAGGCAAAGTATACGCCATATTTCTGATACCATTTATTAAATTAAAAAAATTAAAAATATACATAAATATCACAAAACACATGATTATTCTTGACATTATTAAATTTTAATATATTTGATGATCGTATAATTAAGGTTAGTTTTGTGCTCACAATTTCAACTAAAAACTTTTAAATTTCCTCATTGGTACAGTAGATTTGATCTGCCACCAAGCAAGACTATGACCAAGACAATGGTGACAGAAGAGAGAAGAACGTCGTCCCTCACTCGGATCAAGAGAGAACTGACTCGTGTGAGCCTCAAGTCCTTAACCAACGTCTCAGTGTAAGTAATTTAATTTAATATTTCTATTTTTCAAAAAAGCTGGGGCGCACCCAGAGTTTATTGGGGATCAATCAGAGGAAAGAAAAGAATCTGTGGTATAAGATTTTTCATTAGCCAAATTTCAAAGCTTAAACTCTCTTTGTAATTTTTTTATCATCGGACAACTAACTTTAAAGTGCAGTATGGTTTGAACTGATACCCTTTGTTTTTAACGGAATTAAAAGCAAATTTCCTCCTAAGTACTAACTTTAACTAAGAGTAAGAGGTAAGGATAGGATTAAGGTTTAAAATGGTCCTATTTGTTTTTAGTGAAGTTTCAAGTAAAATTCCTCTTAAGTTTTGGGAAGCTTAAGCTTTCTGAGCTGGTTACATTGCTGTGTTCCTGCCTACAAGGTATGAAATAAACTACCGGTATATATCTTTTCACAGCTAAATAATTTAAATGTATAAACTTGAAGATGAACTGAGAAACTTGAAGATATGTAAGACTATACTACTTACGTCAAAACAGCTCAAAATAATATTCTTGAGCTGTTTTGACGTAAGTAGTATAGTCTTACATATAAATTGCAGCTCAGGGGCTATTATCATGGATTCTAATAAACTTGAAGATGCCTTGAAGTAAGTCGGTGGCGCAGTTGGTAGCGCACTTGGCTCCGGTTTTGAGGTGGCAGCGTTGCAAGATTGAGTCCTGATGATGTTGCATACTTTTTGTAGTTCTGTTCATCCTTTGTACTGGCTCACTCCTTGCTTTGCTTGATAACTTCCACGCACAGGCCCTGAGGCCCATGTGTGGGGGGGCAAATGCAAGGTAAAAAGAGGCCACCACCCTCTTGTTTTTAAAAAAAAGAAAAGAAAAGAAATATTAACGGATTTAATATTGAGTGTAAGTAGTACAGTTGCACGGATTTACTTTATACTTTTTACTTCTATAGTTGTGACAGATAATTACGCCAACGGTAGAACTGTTGGTCGACGGTGGTTTGGAGTTTTAACCGTAAGCCAAATGTTACAACTGAATATAAAGTTCTTGGGCAACTCACGTTTCCTTAGATGGAACAACCGCAATATATACTGTTGATGGTCTTGTTGACGATGTGCTAGTATTGGCCCCAGGGGCGGACTGGGAAGAAAAAACGGCCCTGGCATCCTTCTGGCAACTGGCCCCAAACAGGGTAGAAGGGGGACACCCTTCCGGGGGGGCTGGGGGGTATGGAATACCCCCCAGGATGTAGGGGGGTCCGGGGGTCCACCCCCGGGAAAATTTGCAAAATGAGAAACCCAAAATCTCCGTCTGTATTTTACATCACTTTTACATCTGTATTTAAGTGATGCTAAAGTGTTTGATTTAAAAGCTACATTACCGATTTTACTGGTCGGGAAATTTAATATGTGAAATCTGGTGGACACCCTGCTTTAGGTTTACAGCGGCTAGCAGATTTCTTGGTCACATTATGACAATAACAAACAGCTCTTGGATAGGCTATGCTATATCGTAACCTGCGAACATTGGTCGTATCGTCGCTGTCGGTAAATCTCCCAGGTAAATCTCTCAGGTAAATCTCTCGGTAAATCTTTCACGGCCGTCATATATTTGGCAAAGATTTTTCAACAAAACAGCGTCTAACATAAAGGGGAGGGGGGTTAAAATTGAGCTATAGAGCAGAGGTCTGAAAATCTTGACCCCCCACATTAAAATTGCTGGATTTACTCCCATGAATATTATTTCCTGTCATGTTTCCTCTGATTGGCTAACATTAATTTTTGTTCTAGCTGCAGGTTATGTTTCCGGTCCTCAAAATACGTCACAATTTGTTTAAATTTTCGAATGAGATAACCTGAACACTATTATTATTCTCTTCTCCTCTTCTCTTTACCACTACAGACCTTGCCCCCCACCCCCACTTAGATAATTATGCGGCCTACAACGCGGCGCCGTCCGCAACAGCTGACCTTACAGTGGACATGATGTTATATGAGGCCATAATTAGGCTGCAAAACTTTGAGCTAAGAAAAGGCCTACCTTTTGACGAGGCCGTTGGGGTCCTCAAGGGGGCCGCACAGTAATCTGGGCTAAGGGATGTGGCGGCCGTAATTCCGGCACTGGTGCTTGGTGCTGCTCTTTCACAGTAACTTTTATCAAACAATTCATTGATGGGCCATCGGCCACATAGTTCCACTAGGGCCGGCCTCAGCTCAGCAACAAAAGAGGCTGATTTTAATTTTGGTTTAGGCCCACCTTTTTTAATCCACCGGCCCTTCTCTGACCTAAAGAGGCCGGCCCTTCTGGCATTTGCCCGAGTGCCCAAATGGCCAGTCCGCTCCTGATTGGCCCTATGTATTTAGGGTTAGTTGGCCAAAAGTGGGCCAACAGACTCACATTTCATTAACAAGATGTGCAGGCTTCCAAGGTCTGTGATAAATTCTCACAGTGGGTTTCTGGGTGAAGCCGTGTCGATGTCGAGCTTGTTTGCTGATGTTTTGGATATGTTTCAATATTCATTTTCAGAGCAATGAGCATCTTTGTCACATGACTAGAGCTCACTCATTCTCTGTTACACGTTTATATAGGTTCCGACTTATGCACTTATATTGGTTGTTCAGACTAGACAAGTTATACAATGAATTATGGCCAGGTGCTGCAGATAAACCTAATGTATGGTATATATAACAATTAGCAGCTGCCCGTGGCTTTGCTCTCGCTGCCTAAATGAAGATAGGGCCACATACTGAGTTTATGATTAAACAGATAAGGTATGAACACGAATGACGATTTTAATTTAACTAACTAAACTAAATTTAACTTTTATATAGTACATATCACCTAAAAAATCAACAAAACAACCATAAAACCATCATGAAAGTAACCAAATTATAAATCAGCTGTAAAATCGTATCCATATGTGAAGCTGAACCACCTACTTGTTGAATGAACATTGAAAATTAAACAAAAGATCATCCATTCCACTTGCGTAGGAAAATTTATAAACTTCGACCCCGCCAAAACCCCTTAAAACTTCGAATTAAAAAAAAAACGTTCTTAGCGGATGCTTACGCCCTTAAGATCGTCCATGCAAAGGTCTAAGGTTAACCAGAGAGATGTTTTCAGGAATCCTCAAAGTCCGCAGTCTGCTGCGACTGGAGTTATGCTATTGCTGCCCCCCTATTTAGGAGGTATTTCTATTTGGCCTCCCTGTACTATAAATGTGAGCAGATATAGCGCCCCGCCGATAAAGGCCTCAAGGGTGCCACTGCCCTAGGAAGCTTATGCCCAATATTGTTGAATCTGCTCGCATGCATGGTATAGTTCGTGCCAGATTGAAAAAAGAGAGTGTCCGACCAGTCCAAGTAGGCCCGGACAGCCCTAATCCGCTGTTGTCACAACACCTATTGTTGTGAGGCCGACCTGCAACGGGGGTGGGCAGCCCCCACGCCTGAGTCATTGACTGCGGGCCGCTTCGAAATTCCTTATACCAGGAATAACTCAAGAAATAACTCGCTGGCCGGCCTCACAATAATAGGTGTTGTGACAACAGTGGATTAGGGCTGTCCGGGCATACCTGGACTGGTTGGACACTCTCTTTTTCAATCTGGCACAAACTGTATATAGTGGCCCTTAAGCAGGAATATAATTATCTCCGTCGCAGCAGACCTCGCGTACTTAGAGAATCCTAAAGCAGTTTTCTGTTTCATGAAAGTATATGTACGTAAAACGTAGAAATTGCCTTGATTTAATGTAAAAAAAAATTTCAGGTTTTTAGGGTCTATCTTGAACATAAAAATACCCCCGTTGCAGCAGACCTCCAGGCTATGTGTATTATCTTATTTTATTTCTTCCATAAGAATAACATGGGGAATGAGTATCCTGGTCTACTGCAACAGTCATGCAAAAATTTGGTGGTTTTTAAACAATATCACATGAATCTGAACAAAAAAACCACATACCAAGTTTCATCAATATATGTTGAGTAATAACCTAGATATAGAATGTACTGTTTTCAGCTTTAAATACAGTTTGGATAGTGTTTTTTGCTTCTGCGAGCCCCAAAATGAAAAGTTATCATGGTCTCGGGCTAAGAAGGTCTTGCCGTGAGACCTATGGTAAGAATTCCATCAATGAAATTCGCTAAAAGACAAAGGCAAAGTATTTTTTCTAATGATGTAGATAAAATAAATGGTTTAAATTAGCTCTTTCAATAACAGCTGTTACAGGGAAGAATGGTCTTATAAGTATCTCTAGTCAGTGATTTATTTTATGTTCTGTTCCTGACAGCTGGTTTGACATTCTACTACATTTCTTGCTTTTTCACATCTGTTTAAATATAATTTATATTCTGCCATAAGGATAATATGGGATCTTTGAGAGGGTCTGAGGCGGAGTCCGAGGGTTAGATTAGGATGAAAACTACTTAGTTTTCCTATTTAATGCCTAAAGAAACAGTGTACCAAATTTCAGCCTTCTAGGTTATTGGGAAGTTGGAGAATTATTGATGAGTGAGTCAGTGAGGGCTTTGCCTTTTATAGGTTTAGATAACAATAATTAATTAATATTAATTAGTCCAGGAATACTTCATGCAGTGACAAATCTGCAATCTAAGGTGTGGTTTCGTGACCATTGTCAGGGGTTATGAACTCATCATGAACATTCATGGAAAAATCCAAATGAGAAATGAAATTGTCTTTATTTGGTATAAGTACTTTTTAACCTGGTTTGTTATCATCTTATTCATTTCATCATTCTTTTTGAGCCAGGTACCTCATGTTTTGTTATTTTTAGATTTGAACTATTCGAAGCAGATCTCAAAATAGCAGATGGAACTGAAGACTCAAACTTAACAAATCTCAGACAAAGTCACTTTGCTACCTCGTAAGTTTTCAATTTTTTAAGCTAAGTATATTGAAAATTCTAGCATAAAACTACGATGTAATAAACTAAAAATGGATACATTTTCAAAAGTGAACTTTAGCTGAAAATTAGTTTAATTACACATTCTTAATCTTTGAGGTTAAGCAATTCATTTTGATTAAGTACTGAACAACTTGCTCAATCTGTTAGTTTACAAATGTTCACACTTACAGGCTTATTAGTCCAACACACTACATTACAAAAATACAATTATTTTAGATAGATTCAGTGACGGATCCAAGGGGGGGCAGCAGGGGCACCACCGGCGCCCCAACTGGTTGGCTCCGGTGAAGTAAAAATGAAAATATTCATTTAAAGTCAAATTTTTTGTTTCGCGGCCGACAAATCTCCCAGAATTATTGCTGTCGGAAAAGCTCTATCACATCGCGGCCGTCAAGCCTGACTCCGTTTTCGTGACTGTCACATTTCTCGTTGTTTGATGGCAAGAAAACTGCTCACTCGTCCCGCGACTGAAAAAGCGCTTGCTCATTTCGTGGTCGGAAAATCGCCTGCTTGTTTAGTGGACGGCAGATCTCTTGGTCTCGTTATGGACGACAAGTCTTTCGCTCTTTTCACGGCTGTCACATCTATTGGCCATATCTTGAACAGATAATAATCAGTCGTTGCTGGCAGGCATATTTCTTTGTTTTTCACTGCCGACAAGTATTTCGCTAATTTCGAGGTTGTCATTTATTGGATGACCACATTGCGGCCGAAAAATCTATCGTTTACAATAGCTGGCAAATATCTGTCGTATTGCAACTACCGCTTGCCCTTTTACAGGGCTGGCCAGTTACACCTTTTGTGGTCGCATCGCGGGTGTCAAATCAGAGTCGTATGTCGTATAAAAACCACGACCGGCAAATCTCTTGGTATTACTGCGGGCGGAAAAAATTGCTCAGAGTTTCTGTGACCAGCAAATCTCTAGGTCTCATTGCGGCTGTTAAATATGTTGGGTCATATCGTGTCCGCAAAATCTCTTGGTCGCGTTGCGGCCGTCAAATAAGATTGTATTTTACTTTACATAGATTGGGCTCAAAGATTAGTTTAAGGAGGCAACATAGCCGATTTAACTAGTCGGGCATTGTTTTGAAACAGTTGGGAAAGGTTAGAAATAAAGTCGGAAGTTTCATATGTGAAATCTGGAAGCCTAAGAACATCGGTTGTAAAAAGTTATAATAGCCATAAAATAAAATCATATTATGATATATGAGATAGTATATTTCTTGTGTTTTTGTGCCCAGGGGGTGGGGGGCATCGAACTCCATTTTTGCCCCGGCCGACAGTAAGTGTAGATCCGTCGCTGGATGGATTTTCCTTTCCACGAAACATCGATCTTGTGTGTCTGATAGTGACAGAGGTACAGATAACTCCATATTAACTCATTCATTTGAATTTATATGGGCTCATTTTGTTTCCCATTGATAATCCCGCTCTAATACCAAGAAATTCAATTATCATTAGTTTGAAAGTATATCAACAGAGGCGGATTTGGAAATTTGCCGCCCCTGGGCTATCCAGATTTTGCCGCCCCCCCCTCCACGAACACACGCCATATTTTGCAGCCAATTGCATTCTCATCAAAACAAAATTTTGGACAGACACCGCAAGGCAAGAGAGCACTAGCTGAAAAGAGGGATTTGTTTCCTTGACTTTTAGCTAGCCGCACGGCAAGTCTGTCTTACTCCATCAGTCCTTAGCTTGTTTGCATTTGGCGGGTTCCTCGCGCGGGCGATCAGGTGTTGCGAGGAAGCCGCGACCGACTGCTTAGTGCGGACATTAAATTCATCGCTGATACTGACACTTTGTTGTTTCTGCTGCGCTACTGCAAGCCGCTACTACTAGAAAACACGTGATCACACGCGCGAGCAACCCGCCTGGTGTAAACGGGCCTTTACCGCTCTGTCTCTTTTGATTTTCCTAGTATCGTACCTAGCAGCGCCGCGCTAGGTGCACGAGGCGTTCTCGCCAAGCTACGAACGCCACTACCCCCAGAGCTAAGGGCTGACAATTTGGGGGCAGACTCGATTGCGTCTCGGAATCCCGCGATCTGTTTTCGGGAGTACTTGTGACAAAAAATATATTTTTTACAAGTACTAATGTCAGTACAATGATGAATTTTTTGTTTGCACTTTTTAAATTTTTCTTCCCTCTAAAATTTGCCGCCCTCCAAAATCTGCCGCCCTGGGCTATAGCCCTTTAAGCCCATATGTAAATCCAGCCCTGTATATCAACATCAGCCTTACCCAAATGAGTTTGCACATCTTCCTTATAAAGGTGTAAATAGAAATTGAATAAATTATCACAACCTGCATTACCACAGCAATTTCAGAATTTACATTTTTATTACATTTAAATTAGTAATACTTCATTCATTCAATACAAGGGTTATTCAATTAATTTTTCAATCAGTATATCAGTATAATATCTTTCAAGAACTTGCATCCCTTACAAGGGTTTCCCCTTATATTGCCAATTTTTTTTTTCAAAACCTTTTGTAAGCTTTCCTGGAGTTGTTGAGGATTTGAGCATAACATGTTTTGTAATTTTTGAAATATTTTTAGACTTTATTGTACCTTTATTCCTAAGGATCACAAAATAAACAATTTAAATTAAGATTAACCTAAAGAAAAACTTACCCACATCATGAAAACCAAATTAGGTTTATTCACCCCAGGTTAAAGATATTAATCTGGGGTGATGGACACCTGTCCGTTTGTCAAACAGTCAGTTGGGTCTTATTTATGTATGAACTAGCTGATCAACACGGTTTCACCCGTGGAAAAACATAAAAACTTCTTCTGCCTTTTTTAGGATTTAATTTGTCTTACTTTTTAAGGTTGCCATGACAACCTTATATCCTTCCCTATAATTTAACATTAAAACTTAGAAGTACTATAGGGCGAAACCCTTTAGGAATTTTGTAAAACGGTTTCTTAGTGTGCATCTAGGACCCAAGGGGAGCACATGTGCCAAATTTCAACTCTTTAGGTCTTACAGTTTTGGAGATTTGCTGCCCGATAGAAAACCCCTTCTCCTTTATATATATAGATTACAATCCTAGAGGTTCAAAAGGTTATTGGTCAAGCACATTAGGGGTGAGAGGGAAGGTGAGTTAGTACTTGACTGTCAGCTATCCCAGTGTGAAGGTGAACAGGTGAACAAGTCGAATGGTAGACATGTCAACCGGAAAACTCAACTTTGGAAAATGGGAATCACCTGATTCTAGCAACACAACTGAGTTGGCTCAGCCAAGTTAATTGACCAATGGATTTTAATTAAAATTGGTACTATGTATTTTTGTGGTAACTGTAATTTAGTTTTAGTTTATTCATGGGTTTCTCCCTTTAAATGGCTTTAAGGGAGAAAGTATGTGTCAGTTAGCCGATACTGTTTATTATGTTACAAAACTTAATCCGGGTTCTTGCAGGGACTTCAGCACGTTTCTGAACGTGCTGAAGAGCAGTCTGGGGTCGGGACTGCTCGCGATGCCGAGTGCCTTCAGTCACGCCGGGCTGGGGGTCGGACTGCTCGGGACTCTGCTGGTGGGCGTCGTCTGCGCCCACTGCACCTACATACTGGTGAGTGTGTGTTTGTATGTGTCTGAGCAGCCTGGGTCGGGTCTGCTCGCGATGCCTAGTGCCTTCAGTCACGCCGGGCTGGGGGTCGGACTGCTCGGGACTCTGCTGGTGGGCGTCGTCTGCGCCCACTGCACCTACATACTGGTGAGTGTGTGTTTGTGTGTGTCTGAGCAGCCTGGGTCGGGACTGCTCGCGATGCCGAGTGCCTTCAGTCACGCCGGGCTGGGGGTCGGACTGCTCGGGACTCTGCTGGTGGGCGTCGTCTGCCCACTGCACCTACATACTGGTGAGTGTGTGTTTGTATGTGTCTGAGCAGCCTGGGTCGGGTCTGCTCGCGATGCCGAGTGCCTTCAGTCACGCCGGGCTGGGGGTCGGACTGCTCGGGACTCTGCTGGTGGGCGTTGTCTGCGCCCACTGCACCTACATACTGGTGAGTGTGTGTTTGTATGTGTCTGAGCAGCCTGGGTCGGGACTGCTCGCGATGCCGAGTGCCTTCAGTCACGCCGGGCTGGGGGTCGGACTGCTCGGGACTCTGCTGGTGGGCGTCGTCTGCCCACTGCACCTACATACTGGTGAGTGTGTGTTTGTATGTGTCTGAGCAGCCTGGGTCGGGACTGCTCGCGATGCCGAGTGCCTTCAGTCACGCTGGGCTGGGGGTCGGACTGCTCGGGACTCTGCTGGTGGGCGTCGTCTGCGCCCACTGCACTTACATACTGGTGAGTGTGTGTTTGTATGTGTCTAAGCAGTCTGGGGTCGGGACTGCTCGCGATGCCGAGTGCCTTCAGTCATGCTGGGCTGGGAGTCGGACTGCTCGGGACTCTGCTGGCGGGCGTCGTCTGCGCCCTCTGCACCTACATACTGGTGAGTGTGTGTTTGTATGTGTCTGAGCAGTCTGGGGTCGGGACTGCTCGCGATGCCGAGTGCCTTCAGTCACGCCGGGCTGGGGGTCGGACTGCTCGGGACTCTGCTGGTGGGCGTCGTCTGCGCCCACTGCACCTACATACTGGTGAGTGTGTGTTTGTGTGTGTCTGAGCAGCCTGGGTCGGGTCTGCTCGCGATGCCGAGTGCCTTCAGTCACGCCGGGCTGGGGGTCGGACTGCTCGGGACTCTGCTGGTGGGCGTCGTCTGCGCCCACTGCACTTACATACTGGTGAGTGTGTGTTTGTGTGTGTCTGAGCAGCCTGGGTCGGGACTGCTCGTGATGCCGAGTGCCTTCAGTCACGCCGGGCTGGGGGTCGGATTGCTCGGGACTCTGCTGGTGGGCGTCGTCTGCGCCCACTGCACCTACATACTGGTGAGTGTGTGTTTGTATGTGTCTGAGCAGTCTGGGGTCGGGACTGCTCGCGATGCCGAGTGCCTTCAGTCACGCCGGGCTGGGGGTCGGACTGCTCGGGACTCTGCTGGTGGGCGTCGTTTGCGCCCACTGCACCTACATACTGGTGAGTGTGTGTTTGTATGTGTCTGAGCAGCCTGGGTCGGGTCTGCTCGCGATGCCGAGTGCCTTCAGTCACGCCGGGCTGGGGGCCGGACTGCTCGGGACTCTGCTGGTGGGCGTCGTCTGCGCCCTCTGCACCTACATACTGGTGAGTGTGTGTTTGTATGTGTCTGAGCAGCGTGGGTCGGGACTGCTCGCGATGCCGAGTGCCTTCAGTCACGCCAAGCTGGGGGTCGAACTGCTCGGGACTCTGCTGGTGGGCGTCGTCTGCGCCCTCTGCACCTACATACTGGTGAGTGTGTGTTTGTATGTGTCTGAGCAGCCTGGGTCGGGACTGCTCGCGATGCCGAGTGCCTTCAGTCACGCCGGGCTGGGGGTCGGACTGCTCGGGACTCTGCTGGTGGGCGTCGTCTGCGCCCACTGCACCTACATACTGGTGAGTGTGTGTTTGTATGTGTCTGAGCAGCCTGGGTCGGGTCTGCTCGCGATGCCGAGTGCCTTCAGTCACGCCGGGCTGGGGGTCGGACTGCTCGGGACTCTGCTGGTGGGCGTCGTCTGCGCCCTCTGCACCTACATACTGGTGAGTGTGTGTTTGTATGTGTCTGAGCAGCCTGGGTCGGGACTGCTCGCGATGCCGAGTGCCTTCAGTCACGCCGGGCTGGGGGTCGGACTGCTCGGGACTCTGCTGGTGGGCGTCGTCTGCGCCCACTGCACCTACATACTGGTGAGTGTGTGTTTGTATGTGTCTGAGCAGCGTGGGTCGGGACTGCTCGCGATGCCGAGTGCCTTCAGTCACGCCGGGCTGGGGGTCGGACTGCTCGGGACTCTGCTGGTGGGCGTCGTCTGCCCACTGCACCTACATACTGGTGAGTGTGTGTTTGTATGTGTCTGAGCAGCGTGGGTCGGGACTGCTCGCGATGCCGAGTGCCTTCAGTCACGCCGGGCTGGGGGCCGGACTGCTCGGGACTCTGCTGGTGGGCGTCGTCTGCGCCCTCTGCACCTACATACTGGTGAGTGTGTGTTTGTATGTGTCTGAGCAGCCTGGGTCGGGACTGCTCGCGATGCCGAGTGCCTTCAGTCACGCCGGGCTGGGGGTCGGACTGCTCGGGACTCTGCTGGTGGGCGTCGTCTGCGCCCACTGCACCTACATACTGGTGAGTGTGTGTTTGTACGTTTGTGACATGTAGTTGTACGTTTGAATGTAACATGTAAATGTTTGTTTTTATAACACTGGATGAATCAGTTGGTTTGTTTATTTTTATATTGTTCCAAAAGTTTATTGACAGAAACTACACTACATGGTTATATTAATTCTAGTGTAGTTAAAAATTTTAGGATTACATGAATGATAAATAAGTATAATCTTTTACGTAATATTCCTTGCTGTATTAAAAATTAAATTAACTTCTTCTAATAATGTTTTTTTTAATTAAATGAAAAATCTCCATATATGCCAAACATTTTTAACATAACAAAACATAAATATCTCCGTTTTTTAAGACAACCTGCCTCAATATCTAAACAAGCAGGTACACTTTACTCATATTTTTAGTAATATATAATTACATAAGCAAAATGTTTGTAAAGAAATTGTGGGCATTTGGCATGTTGTAGGATGATGGGAGAGGACTCAAATAGCAGGTTTTAGGAAAAATAATGATTTCTTCATTTCTTGAAATTTGCCAGAAAAATTATAACATCTTCCTTTTAAAAATTATTGGGACTGAAAAATGTCTGGTTTACACCAAAACATTTCCTTGATAGCTTGATTGAAAAC
The DNA here is from genome assembly GCA_035578135.1 of Flexamia atlantica. NCBI lineage: Eukaryota > Metazoa > Arthropoda > Insecta > Hemiptera > Cicadellidae > Flexamia > Flexamia atlantica. The sequence goes on from JAQJVK010000038.1 coordinate 3,661,910, forward strand.
CATGTGCTTGATATTAAGATCTAGTGGACATAAAAGCCAGTTTACTATGAAGGTCTTTTGTACTATAGTAAAGTAGGATCGTTTTGATTTAAATTTTCAATATTAAGATTAAGAGCTTTAAGCCCCTTCAGGCCACTAGTTTAGTAATAAGTCTCTTCATTTGTATTAATAGAACTAATCCTGTTATGAACTAATTTTTCAACCACACTGTGCAGGTGAAGTCATCTCAAGCACTCTGCTGCCACACGAAGAGGAGTCACCTCAACTACCCCGAGACCACGGAGGCGGCTCTGCAGTTCGCTCTCAAGGGCAGGTTTAAGCGACACGCCGCACTCGCCAGGTCTGTGGTATGACGCAACTCTCGTAATCCTAAGAATTTTTCTTAATTAAATTCAGTGAAGTAAAGGAATATGTGTTGTGGGAAGTGAAACGGGACCTTAAGTCGGAATTTAACTGGTTTTGAGTTATTAACATCTTGAAATTCAGCATTAAATTGTGAACAAGTTGACATATAATTTATAGTGCTAAGACTTTTTGTCTTTGAGTCATTGGCATTTGAATTTAAACTAAACAAAACAGGTATTTTTGGAAATCAAGGCCCAAAACTCGAACTTTCACAGAATACTTACTATGAGTAGTTAATAAATGAATCAGGTATCAAAATAAAGCTGAAAACTAGATCTTAAACCCCTTAACCGCCGTGCACGAGTCAACTCGTGGTAGTAATCTGCACTCAATCCGCCATGCACGAGATATCTTGTGCGTCACCTTTGCTTCGTTGACTGCCACGTCCGAGTTTACTTGGATTTGACGTTCTCAGCTGATTTATGTTGGTACAACTGTTCTGTTAGGTTTTTCCTGATAAGACTGTACAGTTGACCCTGACGAGTTGCAGACCGGTTGGTGCTGCACTCTAGTGGATTTTTCTGGAACTACGTCCACACCACAAGTTTTGCAGTATGTGCACATAGTTTCGTCACTTTGAGACGAAAACCCGGCATTTTTATATTGATTGAGTAATTAAAACCGCACGCTACTAAAAACTGCGGGGCCTAATTACTCGGCGCTTAAGGAGTTAAATCCAAAAAAAAGATGTAATACACTTACAATTTTATTGTTAAATTTAATGAGGAAGTAAAAAGATTCAAAAGGGTCCTCAAGTCAGAAGGCAGAATACTTAGGAATGTATGATATATACACTATCGAGACGGTAATTTTTGGACCTGGACAATATTCTTCATCAATGGTTTACTTGAAAGTACGGTAATTAGTTCACTCATGCGCTGATAGATGTCAAGGAAGACTGGTTTTGTGGTGCCCCTGACTACTCAGTGGGCCTGCACATTAGGGAAAAGACACAAAGTTGCCGGCCATGTTATATTCCATTTAAGCGCCTTGAGGTCCCTTTTCATATGCATGACTGCTAAATCTACTATTTTTTATATTCTCGAATTCTTAAAGTTAAAGTAACCGAATGAATCTGTAAAGGAAAGATTAAGGAATCGTATCCAATTGAAACCTGAAAATCAATATTTTTTACCCGATTTTACTAAAATGCCCGTACTGTAAAATTCACTCCAGCGACCTGAGGTCCCTTTTAATTTTCCGCTTATTTTGATGTAAAACACTAGTACCACAGTTCTGCCCATTTGAACACTTTAGTGTAGAACTTAGCTGTAGGATATTTGAAATATGAAGTCAAGACTGTTTGCGTCAGCGGCTCAGTGAAAGTGTGGCTGTTTTGTTTTCCTTCTTGAGAATTAAAATTTTATTCCGTAAAAATGGCTAGCAAGGCTTGGGATAAGGAGTATTTTAAATAATTTTCATAGACATAGAATGTTTATTTATCTGCAGAAAACATTTATTTGATGAAAGATCGCTGCTTCAACGATCAATACATATTTATTGTAATTTATTCATGATGCAAGTCTTATATTCAACATCTCAATGTACACCATTCCTCTGGTATCCTAATAATTAGTTGGATGTTTTATTCAGAACTTTTTTCATCACTATTTGTTCACATTCTTCTCCTGCTTTTACACTGAATTCATTCAAGCAACAATACCAATATTGAAGAAACGTTGAAGAAGGTTGAAGGTTGAAGAAATATCAGACATAAAATGTACACAAAAACATTGAGACAAACAACCGGACACACAAACAATTAATAAATTTTTTTGTGTGTCCGTTTGTTCATCTCAATGTTTTACACATTTCCTGGTAAAATACAGTGATTCAGAGGCTATACCATCATGCCATCATGAAATATTTCCATGTCTGCCAATGTTTCAGACAGATTACAAATGTTTGCATTCTGCTGCCACACTACGGAGCTGGTATTATCTATGTTTTGATGGCGTCAGCAACTCTAAAACAGGTAATATTATATTCATGAAAATTAGTTCATAGGCAACTCAACAAAATGGTAAGGATTTCCATCTAATAACACTTAATGGTTGTAGGCTCTCTGATTAATAGAATTTATTGAAGTTCAGGACGATTTAATGTAATTTTAAAGTTCTTTTACATTATTACTCTTGTGCTAAGTTTTTGTTTTTATGAATATTATTTTTGAAATCTTAAATTAAATACCTTCTAATAATGATAATAAAATAAAATTCTTCAGTATTGTGCCTTTTTCAATGCTAGATTGCTATTGCAGCTTGGCTTGCAATGAAGTTCACAAATTTCAGTAATAACACATGCTTTGCAAATGATTGACCTTTATTTACTCCAGTCAGATGTTTCACTTGAAACTATAGTATGTTTTATACTATTCAGATGGTTTTATGGAGGAATACCAAACTTTAAGGTTGTTTAGCGCTCTTCCTCTATGGTTTTTTTTAAGTCAAAGAATAGTTTTGCACAACAAACATTTATTTAGAGGAATTACAAGAAAAAATGTGCTGAGAGAAGGAAAGCTGACATCAGACTGAAGTCTTGTATTGTTCTGTTGTTCGCTGCTGCCCGTTATTAAAAACTTGAATGCTTCTCTTTTTCACTTAAAAATATATCACACCACTGACTTAGTTTACATTTTTAATTCAAACCTTCAGTCATTATAAGGAATATTGAATAGAAAAGTTTTGTCACACAAATTAACTTAAAAGCATAGTTTAATTTAATCAATTAAATGGAAAATAAATGTTATATAATGAATTTTTTTGTGTAAAGTAACAAAAACACCTCTTATAAAGTAAATATTTTGTAGTTTTATAAAAAATTGTGACACTTAAAGCTTTTTAGCTGATGCCTTTAAAGATTAACCCTTTGGGTGCCAAGAAAAATGTTAGATTTTGTTTTCATACTGCCATGAAAAACTCATGATTTCAGTTTTAAACTGCTATGGTAAAAATGCTAGGTCAGTTTGAGTACTGCCAGGATAAATCAGCTGATTTTGCAATTGAAATCTATAAAAAAACGAACAATTGAATATTACAGCACTCGATGTATTGAATCAATTATCTTTCAGGTTTTACAATGGAAAAAACCATAACAGTACCTAATTGTTCAAGGAATCGATTCTATTATTTCAATAGCTGCGAGCCGATCTGGTCGGCAGCAGGCAGTTCTCGCAACGAGCGGCGATTCTGATCACATCGGTAGCTGGCAGTTCTCGTGATGTAATACAAAGCTCTTGGCAGTAAAAGGGTTAATGGTCTTTAGCTCATTGGAATCTACTTTTTATTTTCTACTGTTATTAATAACACTAAAATTCAAAATGTAGTACTTGTTGATCAGTGGGAATCACAAAGTGATCCGATGAGAATTGAGAAGACATGGGCAAAGCCAAAATAAAAAAATATAAACTAAAATTAAAAATAATGGCAGAAATTGAAATTAAAAATAGTAGTGTCTTCAGCGATTACAATGAGTTAAATTCAATGTACTATTTTCATCGCTCAATTTTAAAAATCCAATTTAAAGATGTAACTTGGTGATTTTAAAGCCATTTTTAAAGTTTTCTTTTGAAAGGTTTTTGATTGTTTGTTTAAAGTATTCAGAGGAAGAGTACTGCATACTACTGTTGTATTTTTTGAACTCGAAAAACTCAGGTACCATTCTTCTGGGGTACCATTCACTACCACCCAAATAGGGTGGGTGAGTGAGTGTGCTGCTGGCAAAATTACAGTTTATTATTTTATTAGGTACTTAATCAACAATATGATCTTATGTTAAGGTAAGGTAAATATAAATTTACACTTAAAAGGCCCTGAAGAACCCAAACAAAGTTTTGACACTTCAACAAAAACGTTTCATTTAGTAATTTCTTCTGAGGTTTAGCAGACAATTTGATGACCTATTTCGTGCACTCTACTCTAGTTCCATAATTAGTTGAAACCATATGTATGATAAATAGTATATTATGTTACGTGGCTGAAAAGTAATGTTTTGTGGGATTCGCAGCGGAATTTTCATGCGAGTACGGTAAAACTTACTGGCCGTGTAACATACGATACTTTTCATCATACTACTCAGAAAAAACATATTTTTAATCGTAACGTATCCCTTGCATAAACCAGTTAAAAGGATTGAGAACATTTCTTAAACCTTCAAACCTAACCTATAACAAACAGAACAAACATTTGCTACTGCTGCCAGTGCTGCCACTAAATTCCTCTAAAAAGGAACCAATAAACATGTAATAAACAAGGGTTTGCTGCAACACAGCTGATTGTTTATTTCTGTTTCCTGTATTCATAGTCTGGCAAAACTTTAGCGGTCCGGAAAAAGTTTTTGCCGGACTAGTATGGCAATGGGTACCTTTCGAGCCAACAAAAAGGAACAGAAACCAGATGTTTCTGTGTCACTACAATGAATACATCGTTTACTTTGATTGCCCTAGGTGTTTGAGAGCTACAGTGGCCACAACTACAGCCTGCGGTGGTACATCCTGTTCATCACAGTGCCACTGCTGCCCGTGGGCACCATTCGCCAGATGAAGTACATGGTGCCCTTCAGTGCCCTGGCCAACGTGTTTCTCCTCGTCGGAGTCTCGGCCACTCTCTACTACACCCTCAGTGACTTCCCCCCGGTCTCGTCTCGCCCGCTGTGTGCCGATGTCACCGAGTTCCCCCTCTTTTTGAGCACCGTTCTGTTCGGGATGGAAGGAATCGGTGTGGTAAGTGTTGTGTTTTTTTTTATTAACGTATTTGCATGTTGTTAATTTGCTCCATTGTTTATATGTTTTTTGAATGTTAATGGTTATTTTATTTAGTATCTTAGTCAGATAAAACTTATAACTTTACCTCACATTTTTGGTGTAGACTCAGAATTACTATTATACCAGTATGTTACGTGTTACAGGTAATAATTCAGATATTCCTTACTGGATTAAGATCGTTTGGATGCGTACGAGTATACTTTTGGATCAATGTAGCTTGGCAGGCTTTTAGTTTAATTTGGCTCTCAGTGCTACTGTTACATATATAAAATTGCAGTGAAAAAGCTTGTGGGTCATACTTAACAAGAATACTTCTCTTAAAACTAATATAAATTGTGACTACTTCTCACTATCTAACCATTATGCGCAGCAGACTTAAAATGTGGCTAGTTCACTCAAAATTGTGTTTTTACACAAAGGAAGCTGATATCATATTTTGTTTTAGATTTTACCAATTGAAAATGCAATGAAAAATCCAAAACACTTTTTGGGAATGACTGGGATTTTAATTCGTGCCATGGTCATCGTGGTCTTCCTCTCTCTGACGATCGGTTTCTTTGGATATGTGAAATATGGAGACGCCGTGGAGGGCAGCATCACCCTCAACCTGCCACAGACTTGGTAATTATTTGTTGTATGCCTAATGTATAAAAATGTAATTTTACACTTTGCTGATTTTTTGAAGTTCTCTAATACACAGCTGAAATTTTTTAAGTAGTTTTACTCACACTTTTATTTTTAAAATAATGAGTAAAACAATTAGAAATTGAGCTAAAGTGTTCTTAATGAATTTTCATATGAGATTTTTAATAATTTTTCAAGCAAAACATTATAGTTTCATAACAAGTAAAGCAGATTACAGTGGTTTATTTTTGTGTTATTATTAATTGCAAAACCAATTAGGTATATGAGAACCCGTTGAATCTGAATCTGAGAAACTGATCAAGGCAAAAGAATTAGAAAAAAGAAGCTTAAAGCCCATTAGAAATGAAGAAAATACTGTTGTAAAAGACAATTGATGGGAAGAATTAACTTTGCTGTAATTTAAGTTTGTGGATCTTTTTGGGGCCATTCCGCTAATAATATTGGCAACCTCCCCCTCCATCACAGAATAGAACCATAGGACCGGCGGTAGGTGTAACATCATGATTGGTGATTGGGTTTGACGAGGATACACAATCCCAAAAAGCCACCGATGCAAAAAAGGGATTAAATTCTTCAACAACTAATCAATGTAGGGCCCATGATGATTTTCCCCTCTTTTTCCAAGTGTATTTTTTTTGTCATCATTTTATTCAGCTTGAGATTGTTTTTTCCATGCTGTTTTAGAAATGTTTTTTGTCTTCAACAAAGTTGTAGAAGTTTCGTAGGGTTTGGCTACCTTGATAACTTTTCGTTTCAATCTGATTGATATATACTTATACTTTTTTTATACTTTCCTTGAAATGGCGACCTACCCAGGTAGGTATTTTAAGCCAAGTATGTATGACAGATGAGTGAAGATGATTGTGGTGCGATCTTGTAGTCTTGTTACTGACTAAAGCCGACATGTCCCTTAGACAGGTCTGTTAATTAATAGCCCAACAGCCAGTGGAAACCAAGAGACCTACATTTTAACAATGAATATTTAAGGATGTTCACCTTGCAGCCTGGCGCAGACGGTGAAGATCCTGGTAGCGCTGGCTATCCTCTGCACGTACGGCCTGCAGATCATGGCGGCGGCTCAGGTCGTGTGGAAGGCCATGGAGTCTCATGTGTCCAAGGAGAACGAAGCCTTCGCCTACTACTCCATGAGAGTGCTCATGGTCATTGGCCATGGTGAGTCTATATATGAGTTGTTTAAACTTAGTTGCTGCATGTACAATGTGCATGGTCTCCCACCTGGCACAATGTAAATATTATCTCATTATACTGATCAATCAGCATTTTAAGTCTTCTCTTAAACAAAAATTGACCATAAAGATGTAAAGTTATAATAATAATTTTGTGTAACCTTCTGGCCAAGGTCTGGTCTCGACAGCGCCGTAGCTTAGTTGGTAGCGTTCTGAGTTCTCACTCAGCCGGCCCGGGTTCAACTCCCGGCCGTGGCTCTAAGCAATTTTATCATACGAAAGCGCTGTGAGAAGAGGTACCTTCGTCAAGAAAATCTTAAGGTTCGTTAAGGACCTTGGGATTTGATGGAGAGTGAAGGCCTGGGAAGCCTGAAAAATGGCTGAGGGTGCACAATAAGCTAATTCTGCTGTGTTGCAACACCATGGTCAAGTGAAGCCATGGCCCTATTTAAAAAAAAGTCTGGTGTCGAGAGTTTTCAGGTCGTAGCTAGTGTCACTGATATGACCTATCGACCACTACAGTAGCCAGGACCAACGGCTAACCGTGCCTTCTGAAGCACGGTTGCAGTCTGAGAATAAATTGGCATGTGCCCTTGTCGCAAGGTGAATAGAATAAAACCAGGTGGTTCCATTTTAATCCGTCATCACTGACCAGCTGATGTAGACGTAAATACGTCATCAAATTTATTTTCCGTCAATTATATTTTAGTTCAGAATTCACAGCTGGAAGTAGACGCGAATACGTCATAAGAACAAACATAAGTTACGGGACCACCTATTTTTTTCTACTCATCTTGCCCTTGACGGGAGTTGAACCCAGGATTTTCGGGTGGTAGCCTAGTACTCTACCCACACAGCTATGACTGCCACTATGTAAAGTTTAGAATCACAGTAGCATTGAATAGTCTTGTATTGTAAGCTTTTGTCAGTGCCTGTAGCAGTTTTGATTTTCAATCATCACTAATAAATCATTATATCTCTGATTGCTTACTTAAAAGCTATAAACTAATTTTAACTGGTACCAATATATCCAAATTAAATAAACAACTTTGAAAAAAAAATTTAAAACCACTTAAAGTAAATGAATAAACTTCCGCCGTTTAGTTTCCACACCTCATAAATGATGTACGCTGCACTGGCCTCAAGAGGCCCATAGCTCCCTTATTTGCGAACCCTTCTAACCCTTGTGGTATTTCAGTAACATGAATAATAATGTTCTTTTGTTTCTGTTGTTTTTCTCGAAACTTCAAAAGCAATCGTTCATCTGTTCTAAAATAGTTTATTTCAGTTTATTCTTGGCAATATTAGTTAATAACTTGATTTTTTAAACTTTTATCTTATTTTTGTTATGATTCAGGTTTACTCTATTCTTAAATAATAAAAAAAAATGTAAAAAATAATATGATCCAAACAATGAGGCTCCACTGGTCCAAACTTGCGTTATTCTAACAAAAATTTCTTTATTTAGATGTCAGTTTGGAGGTCTTTGCTCCACCTCCATCTGAGTCCTAGTACTTTGTCGTATTATCAGAGGATTGTTCAGTGAAAGTGTTTGAGTGGTGAAATGTTCTGTCATTGAAGTTCACGTATAATCGTTCCTTCCTGGAACTTCAATGAAATTTTCAAAATGTAGTGTAGAGTCCTCTGTTCCCATTCTGCAGTGCCAGTGATCCAAGAAGTAATCGGATTTTTAATATTCTATATGGTATATTCATTGTTTTGTGTGGTGTAAAATACAGGGTTGCCACAGACATTAAAAGTCCGGAAAAGTCAGGAATAGTCAGGATTTTTGGGTTTTGGTCAGGAAAAGTCAGGAAAATGTTTGAAAAAATGCCGAAAGTCAGGAAAAATAGGAAAAAAATGCTGAAAGTCAGGAAAATTTGCAGTGGCACAATCTGACCGTCTCAAATTTCTATTTCCCCCCCCACAAATTGGAAGTTAAAATTATAGAAGTTAAATAATAGTTTTTGCACCGTGTAAGATTTTGTGTGCTTTTTATTATTGGAAATGAGTTGGTCGAATGCAGAATCAGAAACCGATGATTTTTAAGATGAATCTACAAGAGTACAAGGCTAGTAAATTTTCTAATATGTCTTTTAATAATCATCCAAACTTATTTTGATCAATCCCTCGTCAGCGATTGAAAGTCATACTTAATATCATGGGCCGAACCCCAGGGACCATATTCGTAAAGCAGTGATGGCTTCTTCTTTTTCCTCGTCAGCGATTGAAAGTCATACTTAATATCATGGCCCGAACTACAGTGACCATATTCGTAAAGCAGTGATGCCTCCTTCTTTTACCTCGTCAGTGTTTGAAAGTCATACTTAATATCATGGCCCGAACCCCAGTGACCATATTCGTAATGTCTCCTTGTGTTCCTTCGTCATCGATCGAAAGCTATTGTGTATTCATTTCTTAAACTGTTTTTGTATTTACAATTTTTCAACGTATGTCTACTATACACCTAAATGTATAGTATGTCCTATATACGTTTTTCATACAAACGCTCCTAAATTTGTACCATAAAAAAATAAATTTTGTAATCATTCCTCTAACTGTTTATGTATGTACAATATTTCAATGTATGTACAGTATACATCTGAAAAGTTTGTATCTCATACGAACGCTCTTTAAATCGTATGGTTTTTTAAAATTTGGCTAATCGGCATATTTTTTCTAAAAAATTTACGAAACCACATATATCTTAAGTTGTTATATTTTAGAGTGTATATGAATTGTGTGTAGTTTAAAGTCATCAAAATGATGAATTCATTTTCTAAATAGCCCAAAAACAACACTAACCATGTTTTGCTTGAGCCTTACTATCAATGACGGGGTTGCATTAAAAACAACAAAAATAATAGTCTTTATTTGTAAAACCCCGCGGTTCCAAAAAGTCAGGAAAAATCTCTCAGATTGGTCAGTAAAAGTCAGGAAAAGTCAGGAAAAAAGGCCCAAAAAATTCTGTGGCAACCCTGAAATAGCGGTTGCACCTCGGTCAAAGGGGTTTTGCAGCTCTCGATTGTTTAAATTCTCGACTTCGTCTTGAATGAAACATGACCCCGAATCTGCTAAACCTCATTTTTGGCCTCTGTTGCGAAATATACTATATACTATTGTGTTTTCATTTCATATACTAATAAGTGTTGCAAGACGTGTTTTATTTACATGCAGCAATTGAAAATGTAAATTATAAAGCCGTGTCGTGTCCGGCAGTGGTGTCGGCCATTCTAGTGCCGCAGCTAGCGCCGGTGATCAGTCTGATCGGCGCCGTGGGACTGACCCTGCTCGGCCTGGCGCTACCCGCAGCGCTGGAGACCCTCACCTTCTGGGACGAGCTGGGCCCGGCGCGGTGGCGCCTCTGGAAGAACCTCGCCCTCGGGTTGGCAGCCGTGCTCACACTCTTCAGTGGCACCTGGGTCAGCTGCGTGCAGATCGCCCAGGCCTACAGCTGAAGAGTCGGCTCCAAGAACGATGTGCAATGTATGGTGTTTAGTTAAATTTGATGTGGTTAAAGTACTGTAAAAGATGACTCATCGGATTGAAGAATACAATGAGAAATTTGAACATCCTCTCTAAGTATTTTATTGTTTATATTTTTCAAAAGTATATTTTATTCTGAAGAGGGTGGTTAGCACCGAGAATATTATATGATGTACGGTGTTTAGTTAAATTTGATGTGGTTAAAGTACTGTAAAAGATGATTCATCGGATTGAAGATTACAATGAGAAATTTGAACATCCTCTCTAAGTATTTTATTGTTTATATTTTTCAAAAGTATATTTCATCCTTTTCTCTAGAGCAAGGAAGCAGAAAGGAAGAATGCAGTTTGAAAACAAAAAACAGGTTACAGAAAGGAAGAATGCAGTTTGAAAACAAAAAACAGGTTATGTTGCCTTCGTCTTCTGGTTTAATAAATCTGATGTAGTACTAATATGGTTTCAGAAATATCATTCCATCTTCAGGTCTAATTTCAAAAAGCAAAACAGTTTGTTGTTAAAAAACCATGTTAGTCCTCTATCAGATTTACTAAAGCTGTAGACACTAAAAGATATAAAATTTGTTAAGGCTGAACTACAAAATAACAATGGTACAGTTTGGATGGACAAATATCTTGGAGATAAATATACCTATATTTTGCATTGGCTAATCAAAAGATTTACATAATATAATAATAACATGGCTATGGGAGATAGCCATTGAGAAAACTATAGATACAACAAATGTGTTCTTTTGAAGATCGTTAATTTTACACACGTGTTAACAAAGGAAAGATATCTTTTAAAAGCAAAGGCAAAAGGCTTTAATTGCAAGCTTTGAACATATAACACAGCCTTTGAAGTTTTCCTCTCAAAAATAAAAGTGGGATAATTTATTCTTGTATTTTTGATAGCGTACTTGATAGCGTACTACGTAAGTTGAGCAAAATACCTTCATCGAATCTCTTATAATTATTCTTTGAATAAATGTGTTTTGTTGAATATTGTAAAAGAAATATATTTATATATTTTATTTTATTTTGAAATTGTCCTTAATGTTATTTCAATTTTGAGTCTTAAATTTTAAGAAAGTATACTTTATACCCATCGCTGTTATCTTTTTCTTTTTACTTCTTTTGATAAGTGATTAAAAAATACTCTGTCTCTCGCTAGGATTTTAATGTTAATTTTAATGAGCTAACCATCCTTATGGGTCAGCTGTGCCTGTTTTTGTGTGAGCCAGGATTTGAAGTGGATGAAGTTCGAATAAATCACCAACAGGTAATGCTAATGTAAATGATTTATATCAGCTATCTACATCAGTTTTCAACATTTAATATGCTAGAAAATAAGAGTTCTTAATCTTATGATTGCTCTCTGAACAACATATTGTCAAAATATTCCCTCATGATAGCGTAAAATAGTTGACTGTAGTATACTCTATTGGAGAATGTTGTAACTCCTCAAATCCTGGCTCACATAAAAGTTGGGCAATTTTTATAATGGTAATGGAAAGTCTCCTCCTGATTTAAAGTCAATGATTAAAGTTGCTATCCCACGGTAGGAGACAAGCAATGAAATCCTCTAGTTGATAAGTGGCAGAGAGAAGCAGCGAAATCAGAACAACTGATGCTTTGCGACAGTTAAGATTGTAATAATATACTATGTTACTAGACCAGTAAGTACTCTTTTACCGGCCGAGCTTGATAGTTCCTGTGCAAGCCGGAGGCGAGTGCAGGATTTTCATGCGAGTTTGGTAAAAAATTACTGGGCTTGTGATGTTACATCACACTATTGAGAAAAAAAACATGTTTAATTATAATGTATTTTTGGCATTAACAACTAAGTTACTCAATTCTTCAATCCTAGCCAGGCCTGGCGACAGGATTTTCGGGCTCCTATGCAATCTACAACCCCGGGGGGCCCTGAAATCTGGCGACCTTTTTTTCTCGTTTCCTGTCTTCACCGGCCCTGATCCTAGCCAACAATAAACAAACATTTGCTACTGTTACCAGTGCTGCCACTTCATTCCTCTAAAGTAACCTATTAACATATGCATTAAACGCCGGTTTCCTGCAATCAGCTGGTTGTTTTGATTGTTTACTTCCATTATTTCAATTTCCCTTTGCATGATAAATTTACCTTCTAGTTATTGGCAAAGAGTAACTTTCCACCCAAGAGTAAGGCACAGAAAACAGATGTTTTTATTTAGTATGATGTAAAAGTTTTTATCAGTTAAGACAATCACATTGTGTTTGTTACAATCGTTTGTTTAATATCAACATAATAATTATATATGTTTTGTACATTTATTTATTCATATATAAGTGGGGCAAAAATGTTGTATATAATGGGAGTAAAGTGAATTTTCTCCCTCGGAAATATTTTCTGAGGCTCAGGTGACAACCTTGCTTTTTACTCTCTTAATATATTAAAATAACATAATAACAAAACTAAGTTTTAAGTTTTACCTGTACATAATTATTGTTTGTAATAAAAATGTACCATTTTAAATAAACTAATTCAAATAATACTTTTTCACTCAGTTTTCTTTTAATTTACCCTTAGTTTGATTGTTCTATGAATCGATTCTTTTATTGGTGCTGATGTAAAACAATAATAACAGACTTCTTCTACTAAAAATAAAATAAAGCCGGATGTCAAAGTAAAATTAACAGAATAGGTTAGTCCAAATAGGTAAGTCAAAATAATTAATATACGTGCTACACAATGAAATCAACAACTAGGAATGAGCAAGGAAACAATTTACAGGCAAAAAAATAGTAGACAAAGTGGCCAAATTAAAAAATCGAAAAAATTAAATCAAAAAAATTAAAAACCTTCAATACGTCAATAAGTAAACTCTGAGAATGCAATAGAATAACAATAATTATTTCTTGTGGAGTGGAATTTTATTTTGTTTCCTTGCAAGATGAACACTTTTTTATTGTTCTTAAAAAAATGGGATTTCAAAACCTGTCTTACCTACACACAGTCGATGAGAAAACTTTAATCCAAAATAAGTTTTAGGTATGAATTGAAATTCGTAGCTAATTAATGATACTTTTACATAATAAAAAAAAGTAAGTAGACTTAGGATGTATAATGAATGAAAAACTGTTAAAAAACCAAAGCTACCCACATGAACATTACAATAATTAAGCTTCCAGACACGCCAGGATGATTGTTTATCAAGTCTGACATTCTCTAAAAGCAACTTGTGTTTCTGATGGAAAAATGTGACGACTGCAACAGTTTTTATTGTTCGCTGGGTTTACAACCCTGTGATAAGCTTATCAGAAATACACAGACATTGTTAAAGAGCCACAATAATGGTAGCAGGTTTTTCATTCTGATAAAATACCTTGGCTTGGATTCATTGTTAACGTTTACAGTGAATTGTTAGGCAGAAAATTGGCTGTTCTGCTACTCTTCTTTTATTTTTATCAGCTTCAAACATATCTCTTATTTGTTGCTTAGTCGTAGGACACTGAATTTTATTATTAAGAAACAGTTCAAGTAATTTCATAATCACGTAAACGATTTGATTTACCAGTATGAAAATTACAAATTAAATAGTCTACAATTCACATTTTACTTGGTGGAATGGACACTTAAAAGTTTATGGCAGTAAAAATACCCCCGTCACAGCAGACCTGCATATTCAGCGAATTTCAAATGCAAAACAACATATTTCAATCCAACATAGCGAGATTTTGACATGTTGTAAGCTTCATAAGAATAACATGGGGAATGCGTATGCAGGTTTGCTGCTACAGGTATATTAAAACTGGGTGGTTTTAATTCAATATATGGTAGATCTAAACTTGAAGAAGCCATTTTCCAAGTTTTAACAAGATATGTTGAGAAATAAGCGAGATATAGAATTTTACTTATTTCCCATAAGCTTAACACTGGGACAACGTATTTTTTTCCACTATCAATATCTCGGTAACCAATGAACATAGAGCTATGATTCAAAATATTAAATTGTTTGTTTTTTTAGCTGAATTCAATGGTGGCAACAAAAATTGGATTATTTTATTATCGGTGGGAGCATATATGATGTATATAACTTGACAATATACACATCATAAATGCTACCACTGATCATTTTAAGTCTGCACAGTATATTTCATGTATATACTGAAAATAAATTAAATATACTTCTTGAAAATACCCTTAGGATGGGTGTGTGAAAATAAAAAGCGAGAAAGAAACAACCATCAGTAAATGTTATGTTATGTAAGGAGGATATGGTTATGGCTGGCCAGTGACACAACACACAACATTACAAACACAAACGTACCAAAATAAATTTACATTACACATTCACTTTGACTTTGATGGGCTGCAAGTTTTATAAAATGAATTGTGCATAAAACCATAGTATCAAGGAGTTATTTTTTGCCTAAATAACTTATTTGCCAATACGATACATGCTCATCGAAAAAGTTTGGCCATGACCAAACTTCAAGGCTTCAAGGCCTTCAAAGTTCAAGGCTTAACAAAAAAGGCCATATAAATAATAAAATATTCATGATGTTGGATTTTGGTTTACCTTAAGAATATATTTTATCCTGAGAAAATCTGCAATCTACATCACCTGCGAGAAAGAATCTTTGCAGATATTGAAACTGCAACTCCTGAAATAATTCAGCGAACATGGTAGGAGGTTGATTTTAACTTAGACATCTATTGCAAACACAGTACTTTGTCCCAATGTTAACCTTAAGGGAAATAAGTAAAATTCTACATCTCGGTTATTTCTCTTGATAAAACTTGGTAAATAGCTTCTTCTAGTTCAGATCTAATATTGAATTAAAACCACCCAGTTTTAATATACCTGTAGCAGCAAACCTGCATACTTATTCCCCATGTTATTCTTATAGAGCTTACCAAAACATCAGAGGCGGATTTGTAAATTTGCCGCCCCTGGGCTACGCAGGGGCCGGCGACGGGATTTCCGGCTCGGCAAAAGTAGTGACCTTTTTTTTTACTCACGCGTGTGCTTTTTGACCCCGTTGTGGTCCTTTTGGCCCGTTTTTACCTGTTCCGGGCCCTAAGCAAGGCTATTTCTGCAATTTAAGGGGGGTTTGTGTCTTCTCTCTCTAATTTGGCGCCCCCCCCCCCCCAAATTCTGCCGCCCTGGGCTATAGCCCTTTAAGCCCATATGTAAATCCACCCCTGCAAAACATGTCAAATCTCGCAATGTTGGATTGAAATATGTTGTTTTGCATTTGAAATTCACCGAGTATGCAGGTCTGCTACAACGAGCAGGGTATTGTTTTCATAACATGCTCTTCAAATTTGTTTTAAATGTACAGTAGACTCTTATCCGGACACCTTGTAAGTGGACCGGAACACAGAAAGGGGAGGTAAAGGGGGATAAACCCCAAGATAAACCACCCAAAAATGTTTTTTTGGGGTTTTCACATAAAAAACTAAAATGATCCAATTTTGGTTTGCACCATTGAATTCAGCTTGAAAAAACAAACAATTTAGGTTTTTGAATCATTGCTCTACGACCATTGGTTACCGAGGTATTGAAAGTGGTATACACAGTACTTTGTCTTAGTGTTATTCGTATGGGAAATAAGTAAAATTCGACATTTCCCTATTTTCTCAACATATCTTAGTAAAACTTGGTTTATGGCTTCATCTAGATGAGATCTAATATATTTTTGTCTAAAATCCCCAAAATTTCCTTTTTTGTGGCAGCAAACCTGCATACTCATCCCTTTGTTAACTTTATGGGAAATAAAAAAATCTATATCTTTATTATTTCTAAATATATCTTTATAAAACTTGGTGTATGGCTTCTTCTAGTTCAGATCTACTGCATATTGAATTAAAACCATCTAGTTTCAACATACCTTTTGCAGCAAACCTAGATACTCATTCCCCATGATATTCTTACGGAGCTTACAAAAATATGTAAAATCTCACTATGTTGAATTGAAATATGCTCTTTTGCATTTGAAATTCGCTGAGTATGCAGGTCTGCTGCAACGGGGGTATTTACTTTCTACATGTCTGAACACCGCCAGCGGCCCTGTAGACTATAGGCCTACGACATTGTCCTACGGTATGTAGAAACGATTGTTTTTGTCTAGATGTTACAGTTTGAGTTGGTGGTGTAAATATTCATTTGAATTATCCCTGAATCAATAAAGTGGTTTTCAGAGTGTATATCCGTCAGTATGTTTGTATGTATGTGATACATACAAGTTGTGTGGGACAGCTGGTAAAGGGTAATTTGTTTATGCACTAAATTATATGCTTTAGTTATGTATTTCGATTGAAAATTAAAAATAGTAGTTTTAATGGTTAACGAACCAGCTTACGAAATTAAAAAAATATTACCTACCATTTAATAAGGTAAACAATTAAGGCCTGTATTTAAAGCTGAAAGATCTTTATTCAGATAATCCACAAATGGAGTTGAAGTAAGAAACAGGTAGAAGCTTCTACGATTTTACGATGCTGCAGTCAACCAATAAAAACCTGTTCAAGCATTGTTTGCTAGATCATTAACAATAACATTTCAGCTTTTTCTTTTCAAGTAGATGTTGTTTTACAAAGCAAAATAAGGTTAAAAAAACATTGAAAGCAAATATAAATAAAGAATATGCATTTTAATTAATTTTCTATTCAATCTGTAAATAAACTCAACTAATGTACTTTTCATATAGTAGGCCTACTCCTATAATTGGGTTAAAATATAATGCTTCGCCACTTTTATTTTAATAGTTCTCTGTTACTTTGTTAACTGCATATAGAATATTGTCTATTGTACATATAAATCGGCGTAGGTATTCACTCTGATAGTTCATTTGAAAAATTGTGTCATTTATTCTTTAGATGAATGTAGTCGAGCTTGACATGCGGGAAATAAATGAGTATTATTCGGTGGATGCAGCATTTGTGGCATTTTAAACTTTTACAAATAAATTTCAACTTGGCATTGAGTGTCTTTTTTTCGGTTTCCAGGTTTAGCCCATTTTAAAGCTCATTGCACTGCAGTATTTAAATTAATTTAAGAAATAAATACACTGAATTAGTATGATATTTTGAGAAACAATGTAATTTATCTCTTTCTTATTTATCTACGTACAAAGGTTGTTACTTTAATGGTTTGAGAATGAAAAAGATATTATCAGAAAGCATTCAAAAATACATATCTGATTAATATTAATAGCCACTGCAGGATTTAATTTGAATAGTAGATGATTTAATGAAGGAATAGGATGTGAATAGCAGGAATAAAGAAAAGGCCCTCAATTGGTTTATTTCACTTTTGAAAAGTAGCCTCAAAACATTCATAGACACATCATGCATGCATTATGCATGTTTATGTGTGTTTTATTAATGCACATGTATTCGATTTCTATATAGTGACTTCATAAGGAGTGATAAATGCAAAAACTGTACATTTATCCGTTATTTAGATATGTAACTGACAGGACATCTAGAGGGCATGATGTAGCCTATATTGTACATCGCCTTGCTCCTATCTGCCGACCACTGGGTATGTGATGTAGTGTCACGTCACTTGTCACTATTGCGTGTCAGACAATCTGTACTGTGATAACTCTAGTTGGGCACAAGCATGTCGCGAATGATAGAATTAAGGGAATAAATCATATAAGTCTAATAAAATCAATAATCCATAATTTTTATTTAAGTAACATTAGCAAAACTGTCTCTTTTTTATTTAATCTTAATATGCAGTTGTTAATGAGGTAATTCATGAAGTTGGCAGTTGGATGCATAAATAATCAGTTGCCTTCAATTCAAGTGGTCTCCCTCTTTTACTTTTTTTAAAATATTTTCTTAGGCCTAAGAATTTCTGGTCAAAAAAAATTCAGCTTTTAGAAACAATTTTAATCGTTCACTGTGGGAGAGCGTGGAAGGATATTAAATATTTATTTGTCTGTTCTCATATAAAAAGTGCAATAGCCCGTTAAAAATCAGAATATATCGATGAGAATATATACTGTGTTTGAATATATCTCTCATCCAAAATGAGTTCAACGAATAGAACTCGAGTTTTTTATTTGCTAGGTTGGCGAAGAGTAATGTTTGCTGCGTTATCAAGCAAATTCACCATAAATATTTTCATTAAAAATTTTACTTAGAATATTTACAAAAAAATACTTACTTTAGGGCTGGAATAATATATATTTGAAAGAAGTTTACATCACATGTGTAACCTTTTAAAACATTTTCAAGTAACTTATAACAAATAAAACGTATTGTCTTATCTTGGAATCTTATGTTATTATGCTACCAAATACCTATATTTTATCTAGCAAAATTTAGTACGTGTGGTGTTTGATTAATAAAAGTCATGTCATATTAAAGGGAGAAATGAAGATAGAGACTAATGATACAAGGCGTTTTATTACATAATCCAACATAATCCAACAAAAAAATGTCTTTCACAATAACTGTCGTAAAGATGATATAAAACAAAATTCCTCATAAAACCCTGATAATGTACTCCCATTTGAGTCATTTTATACTCAAAATAGCCTTGGTAGTCTTTTTTCAGGAAAGAACGAGACTCTATATTCACGCTTGATAAATATTAGCAAATTTTCATGATATATCTCCTGTGTTTCAATCAATATGGAAAAATTTGATAGACAATAGATCAATAGATGCACAGTATAACATCTGTTCCATTGTGGATAGCCTATGGATCACTGATTTATAAAATAATAAAGGTTAACCTGTATTAGCGAATTTCCCCTATAGGGAAGAAGCTGTTACCGTAGGTCTCATGGAAAGAGCTAAGCCCGAGACCATCATAACTTTTCTTTTTGAGGTCCCCAGATGCCAAAAACACTATTCGTCCATTTTCATATATATATATATATATGTGTCTTTAAGCACGATAACTCGTGTAAAAATGGTCCGATCCTATTGAAATTTGGCATGGACGTGTAAAGTAGTAATTATTCGGACGAGTTCGTAAACCAGCCCGATCGGACTACCGGAAGGGGGGTAAAGGGGGTAAACCCCCCAAAAATGGGTTTTTTGAGTTTTTTACATATAAAAATAAAAATTATCAAATTCTTGTTAGCACCATTGAATTCAGCTAAAAAAAAAACAAACAATTTAGTATTTTGAATCACTGCTCTATGTCCATTGGTTACTGAGATATTGAAAGTGGTAAACACAGTACGTTGTCCCAATTTTAACTTTATGGGAAAATAAGAAAACTCTATATCTCGCTTATTTCTCAACATATCTTGGTAAAACTTGGTAAATGGCTTCTTCTAGTTCAGATCTACTAAATATTGAATTTAAACCAGCCAGTTAAACATACCTGTAGCAGAAAACCTGCACACTCATTCCCCATGTTCATCTTATGGGGCTTACAAAAACATGTCAAATCTCGCTACGTTGGATCGAAATATGTTGTTTTGCATTTGAAATTCGCTGAGTATGCAGGTCTGCTGCAACGGGGGTATTTTTTTAACATATGATACAATGACAAGAAATAAGAATATTTTCCCCTAACTGTTGTATCGATAGGACTCACATAAACTCACTGTTTCCTTAAGAAATGTAGAGGTGTTTTACCATTGGTGGAATATGCTCATGCTATTAAGCTGCTGTTTCAATAAATGTAAAATCCTAACGTAATTAAGCTAAGACGAGTTTCAACTGGTCTTTGCAAACAAACACAGTTCTTTATTTCTGGTTCCAATTACCCACGAATAGTTAAAATTACAAATAGTGATATTGTTTATGCAGTGAACTGGAGTCTAAGTAACTGAAAATGAATGCATTCATTTGTTTGTTTTTACAAATGAATTGGGACCATGAGGTTACCTGTACTATGTTCAACCAATTTCTTTTGCACAACTTTATTTAAACAGCGTGAATGTATTGGCTTTTACCAATAACAAAAACAATAAACTCTGTTGATTACATGCTGTATAAAAAAAACAAGAACGGGTGATATTTATTCTTTGCAGAAAAACTCTCTTGCCAACAGGTATTTTAGTTTACTCTTATTATTGCTTCATCAAAATTGAACTTTTTTCAGTTGAAAACGATACAAAGATGTTGAAAAAGTTTTAAGGGCTACGCATCCGTATCAGCAGCAAAATTAATATTCAAAGATAGATTGGAATAAATGTATTGTTAAGAGATCTGCTTGTATGCTGGATATTGAGCCAGGTACGAGAAACCCGTGAATCCTATTTTACCTTGCCATGATAAAGTGTAATTGCCACCATAAGAGATTGCAAACGGGATGCACCACCATAAAATGGTGAAAACCTATAGCTATTATTAATTCAGGCCCCGAAAGGCAAAGTGGACTAACCCCAAAAAGTCAATTTTGAAATATCAAGAGGTAAAGTTTAAGTCATATATCTCAGTACAGGAATTACTATTCTGAATGATAGTTCCACTGTATGATTCATAACAGACATAAAATTTTATTGTTGAATATGTTTTTGAATTATTTTTATTTTTGGTACCTAAAATGCTACCCAAAAATTATGAATTTGCCTTACATTGGATTGACATATGGGTTAGTCCATTTTAGCATTTAGGTTAGTCCACTCTGCTTTTATTCTTATGTAAAGTCACAGGTTGTCCATTTTGCCTTTACGGAAAAAGAAGAATTGGTTTTACATAAATCAAATTGAGGTTAGTCCAAAATTGCACTTAATTTTGTGGGTTGGTCCAGTCTGGCTATAACAGAATGTGTATACAAGTGCATTTTGGACCAACCTTTTCAACTTAATAATAACTAGAGGCTTGAAGGGGCTATTAGCCCCTAGGCATAATCCTTCTTTACTATAGTTCCAAATACCTTCTTAGAAAATAGGCTTTTGGATCCGCAAAATTATGATTAAATCTAGCATTTGGTTTTAAGTAAACAAAGCAGACCTTTATACATACTAATAGTTTTTAAATGACAGCTATTTTACGTTATTTCTCATTTTATAGTAAGCTTAAAGCAATTTCAGTATTTTCCCCGAGTCCCCGGGATGTAGACCTTTAATTTCAGCCCCCTCCCATCATCCTGCAACCTTCCAAACACCCATAATTTCGGCGCAAAAATTTCCCTTACGTAATTATATATATGTATAGATCATTTGTTATTAAATCTGCATCGTTATAACATAAACTAAACAAACATACTTATCTTTGTATAATTTTAAATTATGAAAAACTCAAACCCTTAATTATTATAAAATCAGAAAATCTTAAATTTAAAATATTTTTTTGTTATAGTACATTGAACGTGCATAGTGAGCTGCATTTAAAAAAAAATCCCACATGTCAACATCTACCATATGGCTTTGAATCAAGCATTAGCACCACATGTTAAATGTAAACAAAGCAGACGTTTTTCAATCCCAATGCATTTTAAATGGAAGATATTTTTCGTTATTTCTCATTTTCTGGTATATTTGGACATAATCTGATATTTTTCCCGACCCCCTGGGACCGAGAACTTTCATTTGAGCCATCTCCCATCATCCTGCGAGCTGTCAAACTCTCACAATTTTTATTGAAAAAAAAACCGCCTACAGAATTAATAATATAGATAATAAAGAAAAACTACAGCTGATTGAGATTAGTCCGTTCTACCATTAAATAGATTTTTTTCCGCATCAGCTGATATATAAATCTCAAAATTGACAATTTGTGGGTTACAGTTCGCGCATTATATCTCCGGCTATGACTGAGTCAGCTGATTGTAGGGTGCGGGGGGGAGAGGGGGTACTTTTCTGAAAACATTTTCTAAAACACCGGTACCTGTCAAATGCTGTGTTTACCAATATCATATGTTAAAAATATCATATGACACGGTTAATAGCGCAGTGGTCATAGCCGGAGATATAATGCGCGAACTGTAATCCGCTTTGCCTTTCGGGGCCTCAATTCAAAGTACAAGGCTGAGTCGAGATGTAGACTGCGAAGGTTTATCTGTAAAAAACTCTTCTGCGATTATTTTATGAATAAGTTATTGTGGAAATAATATTTCCAGTATATTTGCCAGTCCCAAGCTAGGGTTAATTTAAATTTAAATAGTTAGTGCCTGTGTTTAAGAGGCCGGAGCACATGGGTATCGGATAGTGTCAACGTTTCTGTAAATAAGGAAGCTATGATAACTACGATGCTCTCAGAATACTGATGCTCTACTTAACTATGATTTTCTTAAAATCCACTCGATCTCATATCTAAAAATTTTGGAAGCAAGATTAGTTTCTTACATTTTAATTAGGGATTAATGATTTTAGATTTTCGATAGTCGAGCAATTCCTTCCATTTCAATAATTTATCACGAATTTATTTTAGACATTAATGGAAATGGGCCTTGAAACTAATTATTGTTCAATTTAAGAATGGTGTTTAAACCCCCATACAATGCACTAAAAATTAGAAATCGCCAGTGGTCGAAAATTCGACCAATTTTCAAATCGAGAAATATAGGGATAGGGATATCTAATTTTGAAAATGATCCATGCAGACACCAATTTATAAATACGTTTCTTGTGGGACAAATTTTCCATGTAAACACACAATATAACCAAACGGGAACCAAAAGCAAAAGAGTAATTAATAATAAGTAATTCTTGGACTCCTTTTTTACCTCACCTCTAGTATATATTTATATGGCATAGTTTAGGCTATATTCTGGATAAGTAATTATTATTTTAATAAGATTCCATGTTTCTTTTTTAAGACTGAACCGAGTATTGCTTCAGATAAAAGTAAAAATTCAGTCATCCAATCAGTTTATCCCGCACCCCTACCACAGTTCTCTCTCTTTCTCCCTCCTTTCATTCCTTAAATTCCCTTACTCTCTACTTCCCTTCCTTTCTACCTTATCCCCTCTTCCCTTATTCTCTACTTCCCTTCCTTTCTACCTTATCCCCTCTTCCTCCTTTTCACTTTCATTCTCTTCTTACCACCTCCTCTCCCTCATTCCTACCCCTCTCCTCCCCGCTCTTCCTATTATCACCATCACTAAAATTTTATATTTTACCATTTATCCATTCTCCACCAATAAAAATCACAATTTGAATGTAATGTCCAGCAAGTCCAGTCGCAAGTAATTAGTTCTCTGGATGGTGTGGACACTCAATTCACTTTTTTCTTTCCTTTTTATCAGCAAATTTTAATCTCTTCACCTTATATAAGCGAGAAATTTTTATTTGAATGTGACATCTTCAACCTTTTCCAAATAGTCCTGATTTACATAAAATATTGAAACACTAAAAAATTAAAACTATAAAATAATTCGTTAATTTATGACTTGCAAACTCAAATAGTAATGGCAAGAATTTACCCTTTGTTTGTCATTGTTTTGGTTTTATATTTCATCAGGTGACAGAAATAACAACGTATATTTTTACCCAATTTTTGCACTGATATGTGATCCTACATTATTTAATCTTTACTCTTAAGGGTATGATAACAGTTGCATATTATGGTAACTTTGTTTACATTTGGTTGTTATTATATGACCAAAACAGCAACTCATAAGGCCAATGTTAATTTTTGTTGCAATTTTAAATTCAATTTTCCACAGGTCTAAAAGACAAATATAAATTACAATGCGGTTCTGCACATCTACAGGAAAATACAATTCTATAGGTGTGCTTAGATTTTCGCTACGATGCACAATGGCTGAGAAAAAAGGAGGAAAAAACCTTAGGAAAAAAATGATTGTCTATTAATATAAAGATTAAAACGAATATACCTCCGATATTGTAATGTGAGAGACGACACGTGGAAAAATGATGCTTCAAATTGTATCGCCTTGCATTTTGCGATTGTAAATATAGGAATCGCTATAATACTACGACAGTGACTTACCTTTCAAATCTGACACGCGCGACAATCATGTGGACTACTGAGATGGAAATTAAATTGTATTGTGTGTAAGTTTAACATTTCACATAGGAATCATAAGTGTGTAAGTTTATCATTTCATATAGGAATCGTTATAATACTACGACAGTGACTTATCATTTCACATAAGAATCATAAGTGTGTAAGTTTATCATTTCATATAGGAATCATAAGTGTGTAAGTTTATCATTTCACATAGGAATCATAAGTGTGTAAGTTTATCATTTCATATAGGATTCATAAGTGTGTAAGTTTATCATTTCATATAGGAATCATAAGTGTGTAAGTTTATCATTTCATATAGGAATCGTTATAATACTGCGACAGAGACTTACCTTTCAAACCTGACACGCGCGACAAACATTTGGACTACTGATATGGAAATTAAATTGTATTGTAAGTATCATTTCACAATGACGAAGTAAGGCTTTTGAGGACATAATTTGTAAAAAAAGGAATATAATGAAAAAAATATTTAGTTTTTTATAATATGTATCTATATCGATGATAAATTCCTGTGAAAACGAAATGTTATTTTCTTGAACGTCAAAATCAGGTATTTATGACAACGAGAAAAGCAGCAATTGAGTAGCTATGTGTGGTTAGAACAGGCAGGGTTCTTAATGCTTCTCGAAATTGTAATAATTTAATTACTGACTTATCTTATTAACCCCTAATTTAAAATAAAATTCAAACTAGTAAACCTTTGGCGATTTCAGAAGCCTAAAATAGAAATTTTAAGTTGTATAGATAAATGTGTTATGAATCTAAAAAAAAATAATTAGATGTAAATTAATGTAGATTAATTAGATGTAGAGAATTAGATGTAGATTAATTAGATATGATTATATCTTCTCAGTGAACCTCAAGGAAAATACTAATATTCTCGTAGAAAGGAAGTGAAACCACCAAATATACAAACCATAAGACACTGTTCAAAAGACACTAAACCAGAATTTGGATTGTATTCAACACAACGTTCCGCGTTTAAAAACTAATTCGTCAAACGGTTGCATAAAAGTACGGCAAAAGTTGGTAAAGGATTCTTGAACATTCCTCAACAGTCTTTACAAATTCTAAAAAAAACATCATTTGATCCTGTACGATTTACCGGGTGTTGTGCTCCTGTTTCACACAGTTTATGAGCACTTTCAGAAAAACAGATGAAATTCCAAAGTTAAGATACAACATTTATTATTATCAAACTTACCACCGATAAAATATTATTAATTTATTTACAAGTAATTACCGGGTTGGTTTAATAGTTAATGCCTAAATTAAGAACTTAGATAACGTTTGACCTTGTCGGAATAGCCACTGAATTGAGGGTAGCGCCGTGACATCTTAAAAACGCAATATAGTTACAGTGTCCATTTTGCATGCTTGCTTATGAAGGCGCTGGATCATGAATTAACTTTCATGAATTGTTTTTAAACGAGTCAAACTTTATGTAACCGCATGCTTTATTTAAAAACTTGTTCGAAAACTTATTGGAGTTTTCAGAACGAATACTGTGAAATTTACGATTGAAGTGCTGCAAGATGTTTTTCAGATGAATAAATTCTGGATTATTTATTCGTAAAGGGTGAAAGAGACCAGCCATCTATCTCGTGTAACAAGAAAACGGTTTAACCTAGAATCACCGAATAAAATTCTTTTCCACTTAGATGATTCATTAAAAATATTTTCTAACTCGTTTTATCTACAGGGTATTTTAGAAATTAAGGTCATGGATTCGGGTCTCATCATTTTCTGACGTGAGCATATTAAATGTTTATATATATTTTTTATATAATATTTATATAAAAATTTATATCATATTTCAATATTATGTCATGCTAAATTTAACATTTTAGCGATAGTAAAACTTATGTAAAATTAAATTGAAATGTTACAAAAAGGTTTTGAGTAATAACTTCTTGATTATTCATTGATACAGGGTGAACCATTCCAAACATCCTTATAGTGCAACGGGAAAACGGTTTAACCGTTTACAAAATAAATTCTTCCCGACCAATTTGTAAATGAAGAATGTATTAAAAATATTTTCATCGTGTTCACAGGTTGTCCCAGAGTAAACCGGTTTTCCACAGACTTGTGACCAGCTCCAATTTAGGAAACGATTGATGAAACTGACGCTGGAAAATTACTTAATTTAAACTTTAGATTTGTTAATGATGTATTTTTTCCAGCTTACGTGTGAATTATATTCAAACCATTGATTTGGTCTATCACAGTAGACATAATTTCAATGAACCGGAAATAAACCAGCAAATATTTTTTTATAAATAAATAAATAAATATCTATATAAATAAATAAATAAATAAATAAATAAATAAATAAATAAATAAATAAATAAATAAATAAATAAATAAATAAATAAATAAATAAATAAATAAATACAAAAAATGCCTTTATAATCCAGCGTTTCTCAGTACAATACTGTTTTTTCAGAACAACTTTTGTCAAATTACACATTCATTAAACATAAATTTAAACTATAAACTAATTAAAAAAATAGAAGAAACTATGACAGATAACCATGAACTTGTTCACTTTCAAAGAATAACGAACCGAAAAATCCGTTGATCCAGGAACATCCCTGCTTCAGCATTCTCTGTGTTCGCCCTTAATTGGACAATACATTTATTTAACCAATAAATAATGTTGGTTTTGTTTTTAATATTCTTCTTGTAGTTTACGTTGTGTTTAGTTATGTTCGAATTACTGATTCAGTCAGTTCGTGTAAAAAACTTATAAATCAGTTGTAAATAAAACGGTAAACATTTTTTATTCAGTTAGTATCAAAGAATAATAAAGCCAGAAACCCGTTGATCAAGGAAGGCCCCAGCTTTTGCATTCCCTTTGTTCTCCCTTATTGGATTACTAGGCTTCTGTCTTCAGGCTGGCATTAAAATTAATAGTTTTGGTCATACTAAAACTCTGTTAAAATCTCTTTGCGTATTATACCTTAAATAAAACATCCGATGTAAGGCGGGAAAGCTATACAGGGTTAGACAAAGTGTGGATTCCGCCCATTAACTTTTAACGTATCATAGTAGGAAAACCAAACTTGGCATACCTTTTCAGTATGAAAAACTCCTATTTTTAACAAGAGTCTCATTTCTGCCACCACCCCCAAAATGGGGTATTTTTGGCGCAGTCCCAATTTTTTAAAAGTAAATTCTTATCGAGTGATTTCAAAGGGTTTGTCAAAAGTCTTGAGAAATACAATGCCGCAAATCGAAGGTCAATATCACATCCCTAGCCAAAACGGCGGCCATTTTTAAATTTGAGATGGATAAACAAGCTAAAGAGTGGATACACCTCATTAACTATTAAACGGGAGACAGTAAGTGAAATGAAGTATAAATAAAAGTTAAATAAAAGAAGTAGCTACATCAAAATAATCTTCTTGGAATGATTTTCATTACAGAATATGCAAAGCTCAGGTCGAGTTAAACAACTGACTAGTGTACAAACAAAGTTGACTTACAATTATCAAACTTTATTTCCTTTATTTCAAAATTTTAATTACTGAATCAGTAATTCAAACATAACTAAACACGTCCGAAAAAATAAAAGAAGAATATTACAAACAAAAACCAACATCCTCAAACTTTCATCAGATAGTCAGACGACAAACATCTGCAGCCGAACATCTGCATCTGTTGTTGTTAGGAGGCAGTAAACATTGAACAACGTCATCTAAGACGTGATAGGCCCACTCTGTACATGTTGCACTTATGAATAATCACCTCTAAAATCACTTTAATCAACATAATCTTCTTGGAATTATTTCCATTACAGAATATACAAAGCTCAGGTCGAATTAAACAACTGATTAGTGTACAAACAAAGTTGACTGACATCTGTCCTCAAACTTTCATCAGATAGCCAGTGACAAACATCTGGAGCCGAACATCTGCATCTGTTGTTAGGAGGCAGTGGCAGTAAACATTGACAACGTCATCTAAGACGTGTTAGGCCCACTCTGTACATGTTGCACTTATAAATAATCACCTCTAAAATCACTTTAGTGATAGACATTGGGTCGGTGTATTGCAAAAGTGAACTAAGCGCCTTACTTGACATTTTGAGAAAACTGACGTTAAAGTTTGAGGGCTGCAAAAAATTATCCAGTCTACTTTAAACACTTTTAAACTACAAAATGTGTTGCTTCATCTCTTTCGCAGCACTAAAAATAACAAATTATAAATAATTTTCTTTTAAAAGGTCTGTTAAAAATATAATAAATATGTATATGTGGATAGTATCATAGAGCACATGAAGAGTTGTAGACCCGACTACGACCCTACAAACTCACCTACCCTACCTGGTGGCTAATGTTAAGAGCAGTTGGCACCTATTGAGCTGTTTTGGGCTGAGTCTATGGACGGAAACAACAAGTAACAAGTAAGTAAGTAAGTAACAAGTATACAGTTACTTAGTTCACTTTTGCAGGATGTGATTTGTATTCGATAGCACCTTAGTTCATTTTGGTTGGATTATAAAAACGAACTCAATGGACATAAATTTTGGCAATTGACTTATTGTAAAATGCATTTAACATGTAAGAATTGAATAGAAAAACACACTGGACATCAATTTTACGTACAACTTTCACTGAGTACGACTCAGCGTCCAACCAAAGAGAACTAAGGTCCCATGTCCGCATTCCCTAAAATAGAAAAATCAGGAGGCGGGTAAATACATACTGCTTATGAAAGAGAATGAACCTAATTGTTTCAAAAAACAGCTACTAAATGCTAAGACAATAAGCAAAATAACAAGCATGTCACTTAGTTCACTTTGGATAGTTTTGAAACACAGTGCGCCTCAGCGTCTAACCGAAGAGAACTAAGGTCCACATGTCTGCATTCCCTAGAATACAGCAAATCAGGAGGTGGGTAGAAACAAAAATAATTAAATATTGTTTATTAAAGAAAATGAACCTAATTGTTTCAAAAACAGCTACTAAATGCCAAGACAATAAGCAAAATAACAAGCAGTCCACTTTGGATGGTACCGAAACCTCAAAAATACAGCCATGTTAACAGAGTAATAAAATAACTAAATATTTATTCTAAAGTAATAATTAGGTATTCAATATACCAGATGATAATGAAGGAAAGTATTCAGCACTTCCGGAGTAGGGAAAATCCTCCAAATCTTCTAACAGATCATCCAATTCGGCATCACTCAAAAAGAGTTTAGCCATCTCTAATTTTGTTTAGTTCCCTATGGCTGGCTCCACTGCTGCTAGATCAACATCCAACCAAAACGTAATTTCCCTTTTGATCAGCTGTTTTTACCGGCATTAGTGCTGGTTGTAGATATTCAAAATTGCAATCACCGGATGTGAATAGTCAGTATTTTTTTAAATTTGGCACTTAGTTCACTTTTGCAATACATCGACAATTGAAGCGAGAAAATAAATTTCAGGTAAATTACAGATTACTTACCTAGGAATATTTCTATAGGAATATAATATATGAATAATGTATTCTCTAAAAATTATTTAGATTATTTTAAGTACTAGAAGACTGAGCTCTGTTGGAATAAAATAAAAACAACCTGAATATATCAATTAGCTGTTTTGGTTGAAATCATCCACAACGGTAACATGGGCACTTTGAAGGGCTGTAGGACGCAAATTAGAATCATCCCAGACTTATGACTAGCTCCAATCTATTTACAATGGCAAAAACCCTATACATAAATAATGAATAAACGATTCTTGGACGAAAAAAGTTTGCCTGCACAAACAGTGCTTGTTTTACAGTGTAGGATTCAAACACATTGAAGTCTTTGTTAAATTAAAAACCAGTTTTTACAAGTAAAAGTAAAAGGGATTAGTTTGATTTCCTCATTAATGGAAAACTCGAGTCCAAGAAGATCTGGCACTCCAATCAATTAAGGTGAAAAGCTCGTTGATTAACAGAGATAGAGCGACAACCTCGAACTTTGCTACTCTGTAATGAAGTAAATAGTGTACTGTGTAGAAATAGCGACAAGAAAATAAAAAGAAGACATTATTTTATCTATATATCAGAAAATTAATACCACAAACTATATAAATTACCGACCGAACCTAATTATATAAACGTTATTATAACAACAAATAAAAATGTGACTTTGAGCTCATATTCCCTTGATGAATTTACTAACTAATTTTGAAGATTTCGAACATGATTGTATAAAATGTCTTATGGCTGTATTTGAATTTATATATACCCCCGTTGCAGCAGACCTGCACACTCAGCGAATTTCAAATGCAAAACAACATATTTTAATCCAACATAGCGAGATTTGACATGTTTTTGTAAGCTCCATAAGAATAACATGGGGAATGAGTATGCAGGTTTACTGCTACAGGTGTGTTTAAACTGGTTGGTTTAATTCAACATTTAGTAGATCTGAACTAGAAGAAGCCATTTACCAAGTTTTATCAAGATATGTTGAGAAATAAGCGAGATATAGAATTTTACTTATTTCCCATAAGGTTAACATTGAGACAACGTATTGTGTTTACCACTTTCAATATCTCGGTAACCAATGGACGTAGAGCAGTAATTCAAAATACTAAATTGTTTGTTTTTTTTGAGCTGAATTCAATGGTGCCCACAAAAATTAGATTATTTTTATTTTTGCATGTAACAACCTCAAAAAACCCATTTTTGGGGGGTTTATTCCCCTTTACCCCCCCTTCCGGTGGTCCGATCGGGCTGGTTCACAAACTCGTCCAATTGATTACCACTTTACATGTCCGTACCAAATTTCATAAAGATCGGACCATTTTTGCGGCCGCTATCGTCCTAACAGACACACACACACACACATATATATATATATATATATATATATATATATATATATAGATATATATTTAGATATATCTCGAACGAATGGTGTTTTTTGCTTCTGGGGACTCCAAAATGAAAAGCTAACATGGTCTCGGACTTAGGTCTTACCATGAGTACTACCGTAATAGCTTATTCCTTTAAGGAAATTCGCTTATAAGAAGGTTATTACATTAAAAACAAGTTATGTTGTGTCGAAACACAGAAGGCTACTAGAGGAAGTAAAATAAAAACGTTTACTCTGTTTTTTTGGTTCATCGGCTTTAATAAGGAAAATAGATTTCTCCAAGGATCCTGGAGGGAGGAAAATGTTGGTATTTCTCGGAATTCAAAAGACTCAACGTCGTGACTTTCAACGTCGTGATTTAATTTAAAAGAACAAAGTTTTAACAACTGTTTAAACTCCTTTTCATTAACATTTGTGATTATTTTTCAGTAAGTACCCTCCTTTATTCCTACCGTTAAGGAACGGACAATGATTAATATAAATAAAGCTCAATGTTATAAACAGCATATTCATAATTATAATATACAGTAAAGATTGGCAAACATGACTTATTGTTTTTCTTCTTGGGTTATCAGTAAAAAGGTTCAAAGTAAGAAATACAGGTTTTAAAGGTGTTTATAATTTCATATCACTAAATTAGAATTTCAAATGAGCTCACAAACTTAAAAAATCAAAATCAATTCACAACAAGCCAACACTACGCTTTAAACTTGACATAAATTATTACAAGTTTTATTTTTCTCAACAGGGTAGCTGCGCCCTCACCACACCGTCCAAAATCTCCAGTGATTGCTTTGTATGACAGAATCTTGAGACCATTTACCACCATAGAGTGATTAACACAATGACTAACAGAATGGAGCACTTGACAATATGACTATGGCAAAATTATTCTTCAATAGAAAAGAAAAGGTTACAAATCAAAATACCGACAAAACAAATTAGTCGCGTCATTCTAAAATAATTTCTCCATTGAGCTTTGCCATCGAATAGAGAAGTTTTAGTTTAAAACCTAATCAGTTGACGAGCCATGGTAAGCTTTTATCATTCATAAAATTAAACTTCAATGATGTTAAAACAACTAAAAAAGGTTCTTTTAGAAATAATGGCTAGTATTGAGATTATTTAGAGATAGATACAAGGTAAATATGCCTAATGAAATTAAACACATAACAAGAAAAATCTTAAATTTTTCACTTTAAGGATGTTAATCGATAGAGGGATTTTATGTATAAAGTTGAAGGCAAGAACGTTATATACATTATTTGCGCATATGCTAAATCATATTAACTTCTGTGCGTGAAAATCAACACCATTGTTTGATTCGTACCGTCGCGGAGTTGGTGTAGAAGTATACATTTTTATTTTTTTGTTTCGTTTTTAAAAAGAGGCTGGCGGCCTCTCTTTTCCTTGCTTTGCCCCCCGACACAGAGGCCTCAGGCCTGTGCGTGGAAGCTACCAAGCAAAACAAGGAGAGACCCGGTACAGTAAAAGGGTGAATGTATTGCTAAAGGTATGTGATGACACTGAGACTCAAACCTGCAACGCTGCCGCCACAGTTCCGAGGCTAGCAACTGCGCCACTGACTCATCTTGCAATAGTGAAAATCGTTTGAGAAAGTCAAGTGACATACTAGATCAATTGGTGTTCAATATTGGTGTTTGAAAAAAAAAACGGATTAAACTGAGTTTGCAATTTAATTTACTAATCAACTCACAAAGGAAACTAAAAATCAAAATGTACAACTCATATGACATTTCTAAAGAATATATGACATGTTAAATATAATTGCTTTTAAAGAACCGTCAGTAATGATAAAGCGAAGGTATTCTTAATCTTGGATAAAATGTTCATCATGGATATAAATTCCATTGACCATATCGACGCCCTGTAACATTCATGCAGTTTATTCTATTTTAAAAACTGTTGAACGCTTCTAGAAGGGAAAATTTTGATTTATGAACCAGATCAATCCGATATAGGGCCTATTATCCACAAATCGAACGGAGATTCGAATCGTTTGTAAACCCTGGGGATGTGACTAAATCAGTCCATAAACTGAGGAGTGAAATTTAACGTAGGGAGGTCTAATGTTAAATTCAATCGCAAAAGAACATTTTCTATTTTTGTAAAATCTTATTTTATTTGGATTGGACTGGTTCCAGACATATTCCCTAATTCAATTTCAAAATCAGTATATTGGACTGTAAAAACTGTATTGGAAATTGCTGAGAAATCTTTACACTAATGAGCTCTTCTTATATAATATTCGATCAATACTGCAAAATATTATGTTAAATATACCATAAAAATGATATTTAATCGAAAATACAGCATATAGTTAATCTTAATAAAATAAAATAATACCAATAAAACAGTGCAGTGAAGTCAGTTTTTAAGGTATTATATTCTATTATCTTTTTATGCAGGTTGAGTGTAAGAAAGGGCCATATAGCCCTAGCTTAGTCAACACAAATTAAGGATTTGTTCACTTTATTTTAGTCATTTAATATTCGTCTGACCACCAAGCAACACTTTAATTATTACATCCACTAATACTCTTGATATTCTACCTCATCTGCTAATCTTTTTAAGTGAAGGTTTCAAAAAATGTTTTTGCAGTGATAATTTTTTCGAGTTACACAGGCTAATATTATGTTTGAAGTTTGTTTTTATTCAATTGCAGTTGCTTACGAAACAAGTACCGGTGTTAAACTCAAGGCATTTGTTACTCACTGAAACATTTTACTAGGAAAAGGACAATGTAAACATTTATCGCTCCCAGATAGGGATAAAAGAAAGGCTTAAGCTTCTGGAACTTTCTCAGAATATTGTCACGAGCTTATCGTAGAGCCTTCATGCCCATGCAATTTGTACTTAACCCCCACTGCCTTCCAGACTTCTCAATCGGAAATAGGTTATTTGATTTATTTCTTACTTAAACTTTTGATTGGTATAGGATGAAATAATTGCTATTCTTTAGGAACACAATAAAAGTTGCCTTTTTAACTTTTCGAGCATAATATATTGAAATTGTGTTTTCATTAACACTTTTCAGATAAATACATACTTGCATATAAAAAAAAGTAATAAAGGGCAGCAATAATTCCATGGATTGATATTATATTATAAAGGTGTGTGTATCAATGTACAATATACTCAGCAACTTCATTATTAAATGATTGTTTGACACTTAGGGTTTTAATTTTAGATTTTTAAGTAGGTACTGGTACTATTATATTTTAATCCACCATAATCAATTTTCTTCTAGCTGGTTTGCTTTGTATTGTACAGCTTTGTAATATATTCGTTTTAATAAAAGTCAAACATTTAATTAAAATTGATTACTTAAACATAAAAACGAGTGAAAAGAGTAACTCTTAAGAGCAACACTTGTAGGGTAAAATTCCTCAAAGGCTATTTGAGAGAGAATGTATATGCATTTTCCAAAACCTTTTAACCATTTTTATATTCAATTATGCATATAAAATCTGTAATATAGGTGGTGAGGAGGTGTGTAAACTCCTATTGTTTAGATTTACGACAAATGAAGATCGTCCAGTGGCTGAAAATAATACGTACCTAACAATCATTTAACATTATTTAATTAATTAAGGCTTACCTTACGATCCAATTAAACTTTTTTTGAGACCTAGGTTTCAGTGTCGAAACGCTATCATCAGTCCTTATTCTCCTAGGCTAGCCTACTGTATCTTGTTTGAGATGTTGTCATGTTGTTAAAATTTTATTTTTAATTCTTAATATAAACACAAAGCCATGCACAAATAAATAAAACTGTTAAATATGACCATGGTCGCGACCAAAACATGAATCCCATGTTTTGGTCGCGGTTGTTAAAAAAGTGCGGGTTTGTGTTGTGGTAGCAACCAAAATAAGTTAAAACTATTTATTTTGTGTAAATAGCACTTTTATTTAAAGCTATAAACAACCTTATTGAAGTATACGCCGACCAGTGCTAAAAGTTGCAGGAATTCATTAAATCAAAATAACAAAATAAAATTACTCTTTATTATTACAATGATGCTGAACTATTTTTAACAGTCTGTGTGCTGTGTAAGCCTGGAAACCTTACTCTATGTGTCAAAGACGATTAAAGTTATAAAAATCAGCATATACCTGTTTATATGGTTTCGGAATATTGTTTCCTGAAAAGAAACCTAAACTGTGTCAGACAAGGCAGTAATTTGCTCCCAGCACGACGTGTGCTGCTATCCTGCTAACGACCTTCTTGTTACCAACTTGAGCCCAGTTGTCCCTCAAACAAAAGTTGATACATGTTTCAACTAAGCCTATTGTTAAAAGTGCAGGTCCGTACCAGGAGTAAACTTTTTAACAATGTGTTTTATGTTATGTTATTATTTACGTTGCTTTAATAAGTTGAATAATATTTATTTGAAACCCACTTTGTATGTTAAGTTTGTGAAAGAAAACATTTAAGTTTTCCCGTCTAGTGGGTAGCCTTAAAGGTTTATCGAATTATTTAAAATTACAATTTTGATATTTTACAGCCGGAGTAGGCCTGCACAATTAAAACGATTAAAAAGGTTGGAATTTCAATTAAAATAACACAAACATTTGTTTAGATAATTAAAAATGGTTCCTAGTTCAAACATTTTGTAATTAATTCGTTACTTTGAATGTAAATGTTAACATATTTCTTCTTAATAACGTTAAAGTAATACTTTATAATCTATCATAAATTAATTGATTATTTATTAATAATCGATTTAGGATAGGTATATTCATAAATAATTTGGTCTCTTTAGGCAAAAATATTTTTTTTTTCAATTTAGTTTAACAGAACTTCTTCAATCTATTACCATTTGATGTACAGAATATTAATCCAAAACAGCAAAGCGGATTACGAGTCTCCTCCGTATTTTCACAAGGAGGTCGTCCACTGGAAATATTGTTAGCAGGTGGGCTTGCGTGTGTATAAAACTGCCATTTCCTTTCCTAATACTTTAGTCCTTGGGGAACACAAGAACGATCTTATTTCCCTGTCATAATTTTCCTTGTTAAATGCAGCATACGACCGTTTTTTGTTCACTTTAAAAAGTAGGGGAAAATGTAACCCCCATTAAAAAAAATAAAACAAGCGATTATCATTATTTTGGAACAAAGCCAAGGATAACAACATTAATATTAAGGAAATCTTTATCATTTGGATTCAAAATCAATTATATTCTCTATTACAATGCATTTCTCTAAGCTGCTTATAGCATGGAAGCACTCGCGCAGCAGTAATTAAGAACAATTGTCTGCTGCAACAATCTAACAATGTCTCCAAACTAAGGGGAAACGACGTTGCTGTAGTGTCAGTGAATATTAATATGCTGAACAATAATAAACTATTTAAGTTATGTATTTATATTACATTCAAAATTATTTATAGTCTCTTGTGTATCTAACACTCTTTACATATAAAACAGATTATTGTATTATTGTATTGTACCAGTTTTTTATTTACATATAAAACTGGTACAAATATTAATGAAAACAATAAATTTTATAGATACTATTTAATATATTTTAATGATCTCATATAAGTCTTTTACCCATAACAATAGTATTTAGGATAAAAATTATTATTATCCCACAACAATTTTTTGAACCATAGTTGATGCCATTTCAACGTAAGACTTTCGCAAGCACAATAATTTGAATATACAAATTCTACGATAATGCTTTCAAAGGAAAAATATGTGCTTGGTTCTAACAAATTTAATCTTAGAGTAGATTGAAAATTCTTCAACTACAGGGATTAACATATCCAGAGATTAATAAACTTTGAAGCTATTAGTTGAATTTCAGAACTGAACAACTTCAAAAGGTAATACAAAAAGTACTAAAAAGAACAAAAATATACATGAAATTTTGGTATTATTGCAAACAACTGTACCAGGCGATTCCTCTCTTTTAAAGGAATCAATTGAGGAAAACTTCGTAGAAAATAAGTCTGAAAATCGTTTTGTCCATAAATAGATTAAGCTTTTTTTATGTGTGCAATAAATTTATGTTTTAGCTGGACGTGGAAAAATGTACAAGTTATTTTGCCAAAATAACAGGGCGTGTTGCTAGCCTAACGGTTAGCGTCTTGGACTTTAGTTCAAGAGGTCGCGGGTTCGATTCCCGGCATGCCCACACAAATTTGATGGGATTGGACCGCTTTCCCTTAGAAACATTTGTGTAACTCTCCTGAAAAATGCCATTGGCGTAAACACTACCAAAAAAAATTTCATAGTTTTATATATACAGGAAATTAAATTTCCAAGAAGTAACAGGTTATATCTGCCACTGCAGTAACAACACCTGATCTCGCCAATATTTTAGTTGGACAAGCTTTTATATATGTTTTGTTTTTTGTGTACGCTTATCTTTACTGTTTTCGAATGTTTTTTTTTTTAAATAATCTAACGAAAACATCTACATGAGATAAACGATAACAAGACGTTTTCATACAATTAGCCTGAGGATGTGATCAGAAGCACGAAACAGCTGTAGCTATTTCACACTACTTGGAATCAATAAATTAACAACTGGGTTAATTAAGCCATTATTTGTATTGTACAGATTTGGAGGCTAATCCATCATGAAATCATATAAAA
Organism: Flexamia atlantica; assembly: GCA_035578135.1. Classification (NCBI taxonomy): domain Eukaryota; kingdom Metazoa; phylum Arthropoda; class Insecta; order Hemiptera; family Cicadellidae; genus Flexamia; species Flexamia atlantica. The sequence continues at coordinate 3,699,788 of JAQJVK010000038.1, forward strand.
ATTAAGTTGTTGTAAAATTATTGAAAAACCTCACGAAAAACTTTGATAAAATAGTGTGGCATATCATTTTCAACAATTGATCGACCGTTGAGAAAAAACCGTAATATTTCGATGCTTTGGATCAATGTTAGAATACATGGGTCTTAGGAATATAATACAAGTTGTTTACACTTAGGTACCCTAAAACTCCCTGAATAAATAATTCTTCAAAATGTTAAATATTTTTCATAGTCAAAAATATAAAACTTTTATTACGATAACCCATGGTACGTTATCAAATTCCAGATTAAATAAAGTCAATATAATACAGGTTATATGATACCGCAGCGATAATATGAATGATATAAACAATAACAACGGACAACAATGTTATCATCTGATGATCTGTAAGCTTTGGACACTGAACAATATAACAATATTGTTGACAATATGCTGATAACAATATCAGCCGAGAATCTACAGCCTCTGGACACAGTTCTCGGACCTTATTTTTGAAGGGTGAGTTGGCGAGTGAGTCACTCATCCCTCAAGTTATTTATTTCTAGTTATAACATGAACTCACAGATAAAAATAAAAATATTCCTAACCCTACTTAATGAATTCAGCCCTACAATATCTGTGTATATCAATTGAATAGGCATTTGCTCTTAAAAATTCATAATTTTAATATAGATATCATTTACATTGAGTATTTCACCAATCAACCAAGCAATAGGATGTTGCGTAAAAACGTGTGAGTTGACAGGAAACAATCCTCATCTTCTTCTCTTTTAAAGGAAGTAATAATAATAATTATGAAAAGCCCTCCCAATTTAGTCATGTCTACTTTTTGATACTAAATATTTAAATGCGTCCGGATGGCCTTTGAATTATTTATAAAATACCTCGCAACTAAATTGACCTATAAAGATATACCAAGATGGTTTAGGACAGCGCCGTAGCTTAGTTGGTAGCGTACTCAGTTCTCACTCAGCCGGCCCGGGTTCAATTTCCGGCCGCGGCTCTAAGCAATTTTATCATACGGAAGTGCTGCGAGAACAAGGTATCCCTCGTCAAGAAGATCTCAAGGTTCGTTAAGAACCTTGGGATTTGACGGAGAGTGAAGATACCTGTGAGCGGAGGGTGCACGATAAGCTAATTCTACTGAGTTGCAACACCATGGTCAAGTGAAGCCATGGCCCTCTTTAAAAAAAGATAGTTTACTTAAAGCCACAAAAAATGAGATAATTGCCTAAATTATCAATGTTTACATTCGGCTTTCTAGTTTGACAGATGTATAGTCTGAAACGTTGACATCCCAAGTAGCACATTATAGTTTAAACAATGCTACTATCAGCTGACTGACAGGTGACTTGACGAGACTCAAAACTCAATTCCCAACAGTTTCAAAAATAGGCCCCCTGTGCGGACATGAGGACAAGTTTTGTCGAGTTTTGTTGTGCGGTATTTTCACTCTCGTCCCTCGGCACCAAGTGTCGATTGGTCGATATTTCAATAACTCGCTGAGTCCCACGAGAGCTGAGATTTCACTTTTGATCGTATATTTTACCTGCTTTTTCTACCTCTTATTGAAGAAAAGTAGCTGATAATTGTCTTTCGGTTTTTAAAATTCTGAACATGAGTTGTGTTTCGGCCGTATACCATATAATTTTAGGCTTTATAAAAATTAGCCTTGGAGGAAATGTTTACTAAACATTTAAAATGTTGTTACTAAACATTTACTTATTTAATGAACCTTACCACAATTTTATTTGGTAGTAAATTAATATTACAAATCGTGCTTGCCATAAAGCAAGGGCGATTTATTTATTTAAAATCGATAAAAATCGATTGTTTAATTATCAAGACTTTTTATTTGTTTATTTTAAACGATTTATTCATTTATTATTAAGTAAATAGAAGATAATTGCCAATATAAAATTTTTCGTTATACTGCTTCAAAAACAGATGTTTTTAATGCATGTTTTCCGGACCTAAATACACTCTTTTTATTCCGAGGAATTAAAAGCTGATGTACCCGATACCAGCTGACTCTTTATAGTCCTAGGACTATAAAAGTCAAAAAGTGCCGAGTAAGTCGTAATAATCGAAATATAACGTCAATACCATCTACTATAGAACAATATTCATTCGATTACAAATAATCGGAACATTCATTGTTATTATCGAAACATTCGTTGTTGTCAGTTTAATCAATTTGTGAAACTCGCTCATTTCACCAATCGATTATTACATGCGTACGATACGTCGATAGTTGTTCATTGTTGTCAGTCTACCCTAACACAAATGAAACAGACAATCAGCTGATTGCTTCAAATAGCAAGAAAAAGACGGTGGCATCTTTTGAAGGCATCTTTAAAGGTAAACAAGCTGTAACATTTTGGTTTTCTTAAGTAGTTTACGTATTGAGCAATATAACGAAAAATATAGTTCATCACACGGACCCAAAGCTGCTTTTCGTTACTCGGTCATTTTTCAACCTCGGCTTACGGCCTCGGTTGTAAAACTTGACCTTGTACGAAAAGCGTCACTTTGGTCCTTGTAATGAAATATACTATTATTTAAAAGGTTAGATTTAATGTAATTTATATTTGTACGAGCGGTAATCGGGGCAGCTCATGCATTTTTAAGGAGGAAAGGAAGTCAAAAGGACATATTTGAATATAACATGACAGAAAATAAATAATTCCCTATGAAGAATGCACGTTGCAACAATGCGACGACATGGAATACGAGGAATTTAGAATTGTGAGTAAAATAAAAACTAGTTTTTCAATCTCGTTTCTGTTACTGTTTTCCCTGCCCTCCTCACTTAGACTTATTTATGTAAAAAGGTCAAACGGGCGTTGTCATTACATAAGTAAACAGCGTCACTTTTTTCCTTAAAGATCTAACGTATAAACAATGATTTTCAGTTTTGTTTCGACTACACTCTGCAAGTCAATCATGCTTGATTTTTCAGGGAAACTGCTGGGCTGTGAATAAATGATTCGGAAACATACGAACAAATAAAAGAGTACTTTGATTTTAAACTAATCATAAACACATTAAATTTACACAGTTTGCACCATAAGAAACTTGACTGTAGTAAAAATCTCATTTAACAGGACCAATGAAAAGTGTTTGTGAATGGTTTCGTAGATTCGAGAATGTATTCAAATCGCAGCGGTTAGGCTGGGCCCGTCGCAGATGAGGCCACCCGGGCATCGTTGGACTGACGCACACCACTCCAGGGAGCTGTAGCTCTAGTGGGTAGAACAATGCTACCGAATATCACAAGTAAATCCTTCATTTCAATTGTGTTTGTTAAGGTATCTTATAAAAAATTATATTGACAAAAATGACTATGTTTAATATCTATTAGATGATAAAAAGAAATATATGCAGATAAAGGTTGTAATGAATAATATGGATAACTCAATAACTCATTTATTTAACCAAAGTAACAAGATTACAGGCATTGGTCATGTCAGATAAGAACGTTTCTTACAAGGAATAACAAACTGTTAGTAAAATAACTAAAATAATATAATTCTTAATATGATATAAAAATAAAACGCCAGGTTTTGAACTATCCGTCAGTCAAAAATTCACAGACGCTGTAAAAGCATTTATCAAGGAGGAATAACTTAAGCCTCTTTCTGAATTTTAAATGGTTTGACACTGCTCTGAGGTGCATAGAAAGTTTGTTAAACAGAATAATTGCTTTGAAACGGAGATTTGTTTGGAAAAAAGATGTGTGATGAACTGGGACTTGAAGATTATTAGAGATTCTTAAATTATTCTTATGGATGTACAAGATATTGATTTATAGGAAAATAATAGTTTTGCATTAGTTTGGTTTAGTTCTGAATAGAACGTTTGCCTTAATATCATTGAAGGCAAGTCAAGTGTCCTTTTAATTGGAGATTAAGGCATCAAAGTTTTTCTAAAGGTGTTTTTTTTATAAATAAACAATAACATATCAAATTATTAATTCTAAATTATTTTACCGTTCTATTTCATAACAGTTATAGTTTAATTTCCACCACATTTAAATTACTTGCTTCCGTAATCTAACGAGGGTAAAAAACAAAAATCGTTAGTTTTGTCTTTCACTAATGTAAATATTGTAGAGTTACGTTATTTTATATATACGCTATATATCATCGATTGCGTTGATTGTACTAAAACATAACCTCCTTAAGTAAGTAAAAAATAAAAATACCCCCGTTGCAGCAGACCTGCATACTCAGTGAATTTCAAATGCAAAACGACATATTTCAATCCAACATAGCGAGATTTGACATGTTTTGGTAAGCTCCATAAGAATAAAATGGGGAATGAGTATGCAGGTTTGCTGCTTCAGGTATATTAAAATTGGGTGGTTTTAATTCAATATTTAGTAGATCTGAACTAGAAGAAGCTATTTTCCAAATTTTATCAGGATATGTTGAGAAATAACCGAGATATAGAATTTTATTTATTTCCCATAAGGTTAACATTGGGACAACGTACTGTGTTTACCACATTCAATATCTCGGTAACCAATGGACATAGAGCAGTGATTCAGGATACTAAATTGTTTGTTTTTTTTGAGCTGAATTCAATGGTGCCAACGAAAATTCGATAAATTTTATTTTTCTATGTAAAAAACTCAAAAACCCGATTTTTGGGGGGTTTATCCCCCTTTACCCCCCCTTCCGGTGGTCCGATCGGGCTGGTTCACGAACTCGTCCGAGTGATTACCACTTAACACGTCTGTACCAATTTTCATTAAGATTGGACCATTTTTACGGCCGCTATCGTGCTAACAGACATATATATATATATATATATATATATATATATATATATATAAATTCGAACGAATTGTGTTTTTTGCTTCTGGTGGCCCCAAAACGAAAGGTTATCATAGTCTCGGGCTTAGGTCTTACCATGAGACCTACGGTAATAGCTTCTTCCCTATAAGGGAAATTCGCTAATAAAGAAATTGGTGATGTTTTAAGGTATTTTCGATGCTAACCGAAGGCGGGGTAACGACTTTTTTACCCCAATGGCCATTCCGTGGTTTAATTGGCACTTAATTAACGTTTCCAGTTTGCTTGGGTCAGTATTTTGTCTTTAACGATCACTGATAGAGCTGTCGGCAGCGCTTCGACCACCTTTTTTTGCATTAGGCCTTTGAGCTCTGAAAGCATGCGGGACATTATGATGTTACTTAAACGAAGCAAGTTGCCTATTTTACTGATGATTACTATCGATAGTAAAACACCAGGAATATTTTATGGTATTAACATTTATTGACATGGTTCGAATAAATCATCGACCAGATCGACCATATCAAATCAAATCGACCGTATAACCTGGCCGAATGGCGATTGTCAATTTTAGGGCACCGCACGTAACATTGGCTGGAACCTGCAAGTAATCAATTTATACTCTTTGGGTAAACAATTACAGTTAGATTTTTTTAACTAGAAGCGGTCAAGACGAGGTGGAATATCTTTGGCAGTGAACGTTTTTGTTTGTAATATAATCAAGTGTTTTTACTTGTCAAATATTGGGGTTAGGTTAGTCAAAACAAAAAGCCATTTTATACTATTGTTTATTTTTTGGATGGTAAACAAAGGCATAACAAGATAAACAGAAACACATAATTTTACTTTAAAGAAAAGAAGTGCTTTGCCAAAGATATTCCACCTCGTCTTAATCGCTTCTAGTTAAAAAAAATCTAACTGTACATTGATTTGTCAGAAACGTTTGCCTTTTGCAAAGCTGCAATGAGTTGTCAAATTAAAAAATTATTGATTCAAAGAATATTTAGCTTGGTAAATGGCCTTGAGGTGTCAAATATTTATTTTCTTTACGCTGTACGCGTTTCGGACGCACTACCGTCCATCATCAGCAGCGTCTTGTATATAGTTGATAGCCCATGATTTAATGGTTGTCACACACACACACACACACACACACATACACACACACACACACACACACACACACACACACACACACACACACACACACACACACACACACACACACACACATACATGTTGACGGAACGAAGTACATTTACAAATTTGAAAGTGCATCTACACATATTAAAATTTATACAAACGTACGCACAATAAAACATAAAATACGGCATGTCGAACACAATCGCGGAACCGCACCATTCAATTGTCACCTCAAGGCCATTTACCAAGGTAAATATTCTTTGAATCAATTTATTTATTAGGTGTCAAGGCTGTTTCAAAATCAAAAATTATGTTAATAATATGAAATATTATTTTTCGTTATACTGCTTCAAAAACAGATGTTTTTAATGCATGTTTCCGGACCTAAATACACTCTTTTTATTCCTAGGAATTAAAAGCTGATGTACTCACTACCAGCTGACTCTTTATAGTCCTAGGACTATAAAAGTCAAAAAGTGCCGAGGACGTCGTAATAATCGAACAATATTCATTCGATTACGAACAATCGAAACATTCATCGTTATTATCGAAACATTCATTGTTGTCAGTTTAATCAATTTGTGAAACTCGCTCATTTCACCAATCGATTATTACATGCGCTCGATGCGTCGATAGTTGTTCATTGTTGTCAGTCTACCCTAACACAAATGAAACAGACAATCAGCTGATTGCTTCAAATAGCACGAACAAGACGGTGGCATATTTTGAAGGCATCTTTAAAGGTAAACAAGCTGTAACATTTTGGTTTTCTTAAGTAGTTTACGTATTGTATTGAGCAATATAACGAAAAATATAGTTCATCACACGGACCTAAAGCTGCTTTTCGTTACTCGTTCATTTTTCAACCTCGGCTTACAGCCTCGGTTGTAAAACTTGACCTTGTACGAAAAGCGTCACTTTAGGTCCTTGTAATGAAATATACTATTAAAAACCTTAACACTACCTGCTAGAAAAATAATAATTCAACTCAAGACCCCGGATTTGACCACCGACTGTGGATAAAGAAAGGTGGTTCAGTAGGTTACAATAACTTTCTTTCACACAGTCCCTGCATAAACCACACCTTCGCTTAAAATAACTCATCATCATCAGTAGAAGGTTTTGGGCACTTTTAAATTTACATTACAATTTTATAAATACATCGCCATTTTCTATTACCAAGAACCTAAATCCGCAGCTTTGCAAAGTGACATATTAATCCATTGAATTAATCATTGCTTGCCCTGTTAGGAGGGTTAAGCGTCCCCTCATTAGTAAGGGGTTGTGCGACGGAGAGTGTGACGTTGCAACTCCTGCAGCAGCTGGGTGGCAGGAGGAAACTTTGGTTGATTTGTAACTTCTATATTCGTAGATATATTTCACAACTAAACGTAGAGAACTAAAATTAATAATTTACGCAGTTAATGCCTAAAGTAATCTCCTAACGTTCATTGTAAAATAAATTGTTCACTTAAGGGGAGTCTCAACTAAAAATCCTAAAATCATTATCAAAGGTAATTTTAAGTATATAACCATGTATTATACTTCAGATGGACCTAAAACCACTATTCCCAATGTCATTTATTAAAAACAATTATAGGGCTTAAAATTCGATTTTACCGTTTTTTCAAGGTTTTTTAAAACCGTTATTCCAAGAAAATTATTGGACCTACACAATGTTCAAAGGTATCATTTTGTTCAGCATTAAATTTAGTTAAAAATCACGTATTTTTAGTTACGTAAGCCAAAAATTACTATTTTTAATTTTCCTTCAAACTTTGAACTTTTTTCATATTTTTTTATAAAATTTAAGATTTTTAAATTTCTTATCCACTGATCCAAACTAATTCAAAATACGTGATTATTTAGATGATTTATCTTAGATAACCAAAAAAAAATTGAAGACTGTAGCTTTAGTAGTTTTTTGGAATATCAGAAGTTATATGCTAGATACAGTCAAAATGCTACTTTCGGTAATCGCGAGTTTTCTAAAGAAGTGTTTCATGGAAATATAGGTATGCCAAAATAAAGCAAAACATATTTATTGATAAATTTTCAATTTATATAATTGTTACATATTAAATATGACACAGTAACAATATAAGAGTGTCAAAATAATTTTTTTACGCTAAAATAATACGGAAAACCGCGAATTTTGTTTTTCTGCATAGCAACGTATAATATGAACTTTATGCCATAATAAAGTTGATAAAAACTATGAAATGTGGTTTTTTGTATTCGGAAATAAACAAATAAAAATTAGGTGTAAAAACAATTTTTTAGAAATTTTCAAGATTTTTGGCCATTTTTAGTAGATACTCCCCTTAAACTATTTTATAAATTGGAATAAAAGTAAAGGTCTAATTGTTATAGATAATGGTAATTCATTTTTTAAACCACCACAACTGTTTTTTGATAATACATACCACTTTTCCGCCACAGCTGAA